>CM060954.1:114274630-114392130 GCA_030765055.1 Mantis religiosa | reverse complement strand
TAATGTGGGAGGTATACTTACGAAACCAGGAAATAAGGTGTTCTGTTTAGAATTTCAAACATAACTGAGCCACTTATTTGACATACATTCTTTAAGCATTTCGTCTTAAGTTCCCTTGGAATAAAATTTCTAATATACACCACTTTGAATTGTCATAAGTACACATGTCTTTGGTCAAGCTACACTCTATGCGTCAAGAATTTCAACAAAGATATAATAAAGCTAGCAAGGGTAAGCAATGTAACGTTTCCACAAATGAGGATTTCTTCTTTCTCCACAGACTAGTCTTTATATGCATAAGCTGAAACATGTGCATATCCATAGGTGTACATTATTGCGTGTCCAAAAATGTGTTAGGTAGTTATTTATGCAGCAGTTCAGACACTTAAAAAAATTATATGTGAGGAATTGTATTCCATCCAAAGATTCGATATTATCCCCTGAATAAACCGAAGGCATCGTAAGAAAATGTGTGTGACAAAAAGAGAAAGAGTGAGAGAGTAGCCTAACAGAAACGCTTAATAGATAAGTACCATATATTTATATCTTGAATTTTCTGGAAATAACCTGTGAAGTACTGTCCAGCAACACAAGGCAAGGCAGAGGATGTGTGACGTAATCACGTTTATGGTGTTTATGCTGGCCGTCCAGATATGATAAGGGTGCTAGGTTTATGCAAAATACACAGAGTTGTCATATACAGACATGTGCAAATTATTAGACTCACTTTTTTTCTTTTTTACTTTGCTTCAGTTTAACATTCAAAATAATACGTATTTACCACGGTAACCTATTTCAATTTGTCGTAATTCTTTTCCTTGCTATAATATGAAGCATATTCAATGAAATTTCTCTCTTAATAACAGCTGGGGGATTTTTCTTTTACTTATGGTAATATGGTGGTAGCTCTGAATTAAGAGCAGCCATTTTCTTCATGTCTGTTTATCCAACTGTTTGGTGATATTGCTTTCATTTGGTGAATGTAGTAACTGAAGATAGTTAATATTTGCCTTTATTGTGTTTTATGGCTAATATATCCTCAGTATTTATTATTAATTGATCTCAAGCCAGGTAACATCGTGTATCTTATCCTTAGCATTTACATTAATTCAAAAGTGAGGTTATGGGTAAAACTGCTGACTTGTCCTCAAGGAAAGTAGCTGTAACTGAGAGTCTTTTGAAGGAAACTCTGTATTAACAACGTGAAATAGCTAAGAAATTTTGTATTTCACAAAAATATGTTAGTCGCATTAATCAAGCTTTAACATTCGGTGAGACGTTGACCTCACAAAGGGATGGAAAATGCGGGAGGAAAAGAAGGCCTTCACCAAGGATGCAAAGGAAACTTGTGCATGTGGCGAAACAAAATAGAAGAGCAACCAGCACTGACCTCAGTAATCAACTAAAACAGTACGGCACAGAAATATCAGCCTCAGTAGTTCGCAGAAGCTTATGTGAAGCAGGTTTACCAGCACGTAGGCCTCGTAAAAAGGCTAAACTGACACCTGCAATGGCAAAAGACGTTTAGAATGGGCCAAAGAGATACAGAAACATCCAGTGGAATTTTTGAGAAAGGTAAATAGTATAAAAATTGTATATAGCATAAAATTAAAATATGTACCTGTAAATTTTATGGAAAAGATATATACAGCCTAAACTTTATTTCTCTCATTGCTGGTTTTGTTATGCTATCTTTGAGCAAATTTAAAACTGTGTAATATTAATAGAGGTTTTTATTGCTTCAGGTAATTTTCTCAGATGAATCCATGTTTGAAGTATGTGAAGAGAGCAGCCAATATGTGAGAAGGACAGATAAAGAAGCATTTTCCCCTCAAAGAGTAATTGTGTCGATCAAAGAGTAGAGCACCCAACATCAAGAATGGTCTGGAGCTGTATGTCTGTCCATGGACCTGGAAGATCATACATAGTTGTAAGATCTATGGAGCAGAAACAGCATAAAAGTGTATTAGAAACAAGACTATTTCCGCAAAGTAAAGAATGGTTTCCAAATGGTGATTTTGTGTTCATGCATGACAGTGCTCCCTGCCAGAGAGCAAAATCTGTAACCCAGTTCCTCAAAGAAAACAATGTAAAAGTACTACCATGGCCGGGGAATAGCCTTGATTTAAATCCAATAGAGAATCTGTGGGGTATTGTTAAACAGAGACTGAAAAAATTGAAAATAGCAACAAAAGTTCAGCTTATTGAGGGCCTGATAAGCATTTGGCACAGCGATGAAATAAAGGAAAAGTGCTCCGCACTTGTAGAGAGCATGCCTAAACGCATCAAAATGGTAATAAAGGCTAAAAGAATGCATACAAAATACTAATAGTTGAAAAAAATATTTTGTAATATCATTTCTATTAAATAAATACAAAATAAACGGTATATGTTAAAAATTTCACCATTGAGTCTAATAATTTGGACACGTCTGTAACTCATGCATAGAAGGGCATTATTTATATTTTGAGCCTAATAATTATAGCTGATTTCTGATTGAAAACTTCCTTCTTGTTTTTCAGAATATTCTTCTTTATGATCAATACACCTTTGCATCCGTTTGAACTATTTGTCAAGGAATTTATTTCAGTCTTCTTGAAACATCTCCAAAACATGGTTTTCGAAGGCATCAACGGCTTCTTCTTCCGACGATAATCTTGTCCATGGAATTTATTCTTGACGTTCGGGAACAAAAAGAAGTCACTGGGTACCAAATCAGGACTGCATGACGGAAGACCCATCAATTCGATCTTTTGAGCCTTCAAATACTCTGTTGTTAGACGACATGTGAGTGCGCTCACATTGTCATGATGAAGAACGATCCTACGGTTCTTGTTGGTTTTCCTCACTTCACCGAAGCTTTCCGGCAAACAAATGGTTGTGTTCCATTTGGCATTGACCGTTTTACGTTCTTCTAAAGGTACTGTTACCACATGGCCAGTTTTTCTGATAAAGCAGGTGACCATTTGC
Organism: Mantis religiosa; assembly: GCA_030765055.1. Lineage (NCBI taxonomy): Eukaryota > Metazoa > Arthropoda > Insecta > Mantodea > Mantidae > Mantis > Mantis religiosa. The sequence continues at coordinate 114,389,160 of CM060954.1, read as the reverse complement.
TTCGAAGTGCTTCGAGTGCGAACAATTTTTGTTGGATTTGCTTCATTTTGAAACACCCATACAGTCGACTGCTGTTTACGTTCCGGCTCATGCGCAAAGATCCATGATTCGTTACCTGTTACAATCTTATATACATATTTTGAGGCACCACCATTGTATTCCTTGGGCATTTATGTACACCAATCAACACGAAAACCTTTTGAGATTGCGTCAAATTATGTGGGTTCCAACGAGAGCAAACCTTTTTCCACGGCTAAATAATCATGCAATATTTTATATATGCCTAGGGTTGCCTCAATTTCACAATATGTTGCATGACGATGTTCCATTATTAGTTTTTGCACTTAATCAATGTTTTCTGGCACAACAACTGGTTTTGGACGACCTTCGCGAACTTCATCATTGAGCTGGCGGCCACGATTAAATTCGTTATACCAGCATTTCACAGTGGCAAAAGATTGAGCTTCATCGCCAAATGCGTAACTTAGTTGATCGATGTACTCTTGTCTTGATAATCCACGTCGAAAGTTGTAGTAAATCACTGCTAAGAAAATTTTCACGAATTAATTCCATATTTTTGTTGAGACACAATTTTTAAGTTAATGTAAACAAAACAAATGACGCTCTAGTGACAAAATGTCTGAAGTAGATTATGGTCAACAATGTCAAACTTTCCATTGGAAACATCAGATGGCACCTTCAACATTCAGGGTTGCCAAGGTTTAAAATACAAATAGTGCCCCTCGTAATTCATATAACTGCAGTTTCTCAAACAAGCATTATATCTGGCAGCATCTGGCATATGCCTCTCATACACTGATTTCGTTGTAAACAGGTCCACTAACAGAACAGATAAACAGTTAAACCACTCTCCATATTCAGGCCCCACTTGCCTTCTTGTGGTGGGCAGATAGTACTCTTTAATCACAAGGGATTTTCTATACTTTTATGATACTGGTATACATCACTAAAAACGTGTAGATCTCTTCAAAACTTACAGTTCACTTGCATTAAGTCTTTTTGCCATAATGTATTTATGAGATACTCATTATTAGCTTGAATATTCCAATATTTTCTCATTAAGTGCTTGCTGTCGCTATTCAATTGTCTCTCGGGATATTACATAAATTTTGTGGAATTTGCAGTAAAATATGTAATGAAATTGAGTCTACAATTAACAGATCATAAAATAAGCTTTCATAATAAAGCTGTATAAAAAATAAACGATTGAAAGTAGAAATTTCCTTGTGAAAAAACAAGCTTTTTTAACACAAAGCAGAGATGAATAAATATTCTTTTTATCTTACATCAACTTTTTTTTGTAAACTTTGGTTTTAGAAATGCTTTGGAAATTAAATCAGTTACGAAAACACTAACGTAAATTTCTCCTTTGAGAATAAGTTTAAAAAAAAAAAACAGAAATATTCAACTGCGACATACCATACCACAAAACTGCTTTCAAAAGATACTTTGTTGTATCTGTGAGGTGTTTCTCAATTTTAGTTTAAATACTTCAGTATAGAGGTCTTTCTTGTGTAGGTATATTTTAGTATGAAAAGATTGGATGGGCATTCGCATGGATTTTTCCATTCACTCTTTTGTAAACTACACATAGGTATAAAAACTTTTCCTGCTATACACTTCTTGTAAATATAGAATTGTATTTTCATTACATATTTACTCATTTTGTTTCAGATATAAAAATTACACAACTAGCCCATAGTAAAATCTTTTAGAACTGGGTCGTTATGTGATAACTTCGATATTCTGTTCTCTTTGCCTGAATACGAAAGAAAAAGAACACCAGCGATTTTAGGTAAAAAAATATAAATTATTTTAAAATGAAGCTAATAGCAGAGAGTATCTTGTAAAAGAGTAGGACTTTGTAAGTTTCTTTCGGTTTACAGGTTTTACGAAAGCTCATGAAAATCAAATGACTACCATTCTAGTCGTATTCTCATAAAGTTGAATTTTATTTTAGTACTTATTATTTATATTTTAGTATTTATTAGAATATCTTAATCATGTTTTAATTTTTGTCAAATTGTTAAGAAACATTTTGAACAAATAAAGGTTAACATTTTTTTTTTTTTTCGTTTTTAAGGTGTATGTTCATACAGACCAGAAATGCATCTTTTTTTAAAATCTTATCTAATTGCATTCCCATGATTTTCTCTATTCCTTTTTCCACAGTTTGTTATAAAAGCTTATTTGTCTATTTATTCACGCTACTACATCTTTTGTGTAATCACATTCTGTGTGTCTTACAGTTTGCCATTTATATGTGGGGAAAATGTCATTCAAAACGCGTTAAAAAATAAGGGTAATGCCTTTTATGTGATAGTTTACTTTCGCGTTGGTCGTGGCCTTGAAATTCTTTATTTTTCTCAATCTAAATCACATTTTTCAACTATGTCTACACAATTACCGATGTAATATATTAAATACGCATGTATTTCAGGTAAATTAGCATATATTATTTTGAAATATGTTACCCAGTTTAACCATTTTCTTTACATAAATGCTTACCTGAGTGTGCTGTCATGAAGCCTCCATTCGCCTTATAATTCAATTCATAAAATCAAGTTATTTTGCACTGCCTAGCCCGCCACACGTCTGTTCCATTAAACCACTTTATAGTATTATAAATCATCATTATTAATGTTCCCAACACAACACTAGTTACTTCACTTGATCAACGACGCACAAAACGTACGCTAATGTGTATCTTTTCTTATAACCACTTCACTATGTTCTTGTTCGTGAAACAGGTAACCAGAATTCAAGTGGTTTGTATGTATGCAATCCTATCGTATTATATAGTTCTAGCTTTAAAGCGTATGTGAAAAATGGCCGAAGTGTAAGCAACGTACAGAGATATTCATCACCGACACGACTCAGACATTCACACGAAGTGGCAGCAAAAATGCACGCATCAGCGGAAGCGTGCAAGCAAGTCTACCGTCAACTGTTACCGTCTAGTGATATCAAGAGCTACAATTGGTGTGAAGTTAAACGAGAATGAAGGTCATTCGCTCCCCCTGACACCTCTGGCTTTTTGTTGAGGCACAGATTTTGTAAGATGAGAGCAACTAAACCTGTACAAGACTACATTAGCACGCGCGTAAACACCACCCAGATTGCGCAAATATTGTCTTTGACTAACTACTATGGATGGATTAGAACTCGTTACCGCCGATAAATCGATACTTGGTGACATCGAAGTATGTATACGTTGAGTAAACTTTCGATATATTTTCGACTCTAGTTGTTGCGTTTAATTTTATGCTAAATAAGGAATTAAAAGTGTCGAGAGTTTACTCCATTGCCTCGCATGACTTCCCAAAGAGCTACTGGCCTATAGTTTTTCTTATATTGGCTGAGTTTCCTGTGAGTGAAAGTAAATCATATTCCATAGACTCTTGTTTCTAAATGAAAACATACAAAGGATCCTGAATAAAGGTAATTAGCTATTGCAATAAATCATATTACTGCGACAGCTTGGCTTGGTGTACCTTGGTCGTTATATTTACACAACTTCGGTGACTAAAAACTGTGAATACAGTAGAAACAATACTGAACTTCAAGGTATGTAATAATACAGCGCGTGAACATTTTTGAGATTTGCTTCCATTCTTAGTTTGTCTTTCATAAGTTAAATTCGGGTCTGAATTAGATTGGATTACGGTAGGGAGAGGTATCTGAGCACCACAGGGAAGAAGGATGAGCAGACAGCAGATAGAGGGTGGTCGACCTAACGAGTCACAACAGTGCTGAGGGAGGGTTCCTACTATTTGCTAGTTTGAAACTTCCCCAGCAGTCCAGCACAACCGGCATCCCACCGGCCGAAGTCTGGAGACGGCCCACCAGTTCAGCCCGGAGACCGGAAACTGTCCTACAGAAAGAGGAAGCGTTTACCGCGTATCATGCTGCCATGCAGCACCGAGACACCACCGACACTTCTACTCTGAAAGAGACTATCTGATGATAGATGATAATGGAGACGAAATGGATGTAATTAACCCACCCAGCATTAGTCTGTCGACCGGGAAACCCCTCCGAAAAAGCCCATTGGTAAGCTAGGCCGACCACGGGAATCGAAACTGGGCCGAATGCAGGCTGCAGACAAAATTGACTGAGCTATCATGCTCGGTTAAGGTATGAGATAATACAGCCCATGAAAATGTTCTATCTTCGCTTCGGAGGGGGTAGAGGGTTGCCTAATAAGTCCCGGGTACTAGCCTGTAGAGCTAGTAGAAGGTGTGCTAGATCACCAGGCGACCGCACCGAGGTTTTCGGTAGTCTTCCCTGCGGAGTTGACCCGCGTAAGTGGCGTATCTACTTCTACCCGTCTTGACGTTTTAGTTGATGAGAGGGGGGGCATTTTAGTCTCCAGATATTGCCCTATGGAAAGAGCCCCGGAGTTTTTAAGCTCCCTGGTTCAAGGAGTCCAGGGTCTTTGGACCTACGGGTCCTGGACGGAGTGGAGTATAACCTCTGCAGTTAACGTGTCAGTTTGTTTTTCATAACTGAAATTCGGGTCAACACCGTACCTTACAGTACGACTAAATATTTTGCTTTATCAAAAGAAAAATAGAATAACGCATGGATGAAGCACGGAACTGCCAATTCAATGATCAAGTTGTCGTGTCACTAGAAATAAAATAGTGCGAATACCCACACGAATCACAGTCGCCGGCGGAGTACATTTTCCCCTCATTGTTTACATCTCCCAATAAAATAAGGACGGCTCCAGTATAGGTAACTGTTCTTGGTTCATACAGTAATTGTTAAAAGTTACTTCCGCAATAGGTATTACTTATTCGGATAGGGTGGTTATAGTTTGGCTTGGGTAACATAATTTAATACTTTTTTCTTTATTAACGTCCTCGAACGGGTCATATTGGAAAGAATGAAATGGGTGAAATGAAGCTCAAATGAGCCTAGAGTTACTCGACATTCAGTTGGTGTCTGGAGCTTGAGGAGATCGGACGTGCCAGGTAGAGAGGCAGGTAGAAACGAGTTGAGACAATGGGTGTTGACTTGGTGATTTACCGGGCGAGGATCGGAATGTGGTCGGGTCTGCGCTCACGGGGAGCAGGTAGTCAGCGTGAAGGTACTACCGAAACTTCACAGAGTTATTTTGTAATTTTTGTATTAGTAACTTTAATAGTGATAGGGGGAATTGAGATTAATCCAGGACCTGTAGCGGACGAACGATGTGGGAGCTGTATTAAAGTTCTGAGGACCGGACTTATGTGCAGTAACTGCTCGAAGTGGTTCCACTTTGGCTGCCAGAAAGTGAAGAGGGACATGAACATCGAGGAAACCTGGGTATGTAAGGAATGCAGGGGAGCCGAGACCGTCACCGCAAATCAGAGGAAACTGGAGCAGCTTCAAGAAGAAGCACGGGAACTACGCATTAAGCTACAACAGGCGGAAGATATCATTCGGAGGCTCGAAGCTGAAAACCGTCAACTGAGGGAGCAGGAGGAAGAAAGAGTAAAAGAAGAGGAGAAATCTTGCCTAATAGTCGGTGACTCTATTGTGAGACATGCTGGAAATCCAACGGCGGAGGTAGTTTGCTATCCTGGCATAAGAGTTGACAGTCTGCTGAGGGAAATCGATAGAAAGCAAGAGGAGATGGAAGGCAAATATCGGACAATCGTATTACATGTCGGGAGCAATGACTTGCGGAGAAGTTTTAACTATGTGTTGGGTGACATGTACGACTTAGTTAAAAGGACAAAACAGCTGTTTCCTTCAGCAAAAATAGTCGTCAGTGGAGTATTAAGACGACGCGACTCCAGCTGGAGAAAGGTGATGCGGGTAAATGAAGCTTTTTCATGGGTAGCGGAGCGACTGGGTGCTCAGTTTCTTGACCCGAATTCGTGGATTGAAGACTGGGACTACGGACGGGATGGAGTACACTTGAACCGAAGAGGATCGGCAAAGCTGGCAGCTTTGTTCGCGAGGGTGACGAAGTGGGCTGACAGCAACGAGCAGCAAGGGCAGCAATGACACCAACTTCAGGAAAACGTAGACTTTCAGGTAGGGGCTGATTCCTTAAGGGTGTTACAGGTAAATTGCCGTAGTATTATGAATAAAATTGTTGAGTTTTGGAATTTAGTAGAAATATGCAATCCAAGTGTCATTATAGGTACGGAATCATGGCTGAATGTTGACATTAATGATTCAGAAGTATTCAGAACAGATTACAGGGTGTTTAGGAGGGACAGGGATGGAAGGGAAGGGGGAATCTTTATTTGCGCTAAATCAGAGCTAAACAGCAAAGCATTATGGGTAGAAGAAGAGGTTGAGATTATGGCAATCGAAATTATTGATCAAGCAAACAAAGGGAATAATTTAACAATAATAGCTTGCTATAGACTACCTGGAGAAACTGATTATGCTACACTTCATAAACTAATGAAGAAAATCTCTTCCGAAGGGGGAAAAAATGTTATATTAGCAGGGGATCTAAATCTGCCAAATGTAAACTGGGACGGGCAGTTAATAGGAGGTGAAGCTCAAAAGCTCGTTAACTTTCTGGTTTGGGAGCAGGGGTTATTTCAAGTCGTGAAAACTGATACTCGACAATCAGCATTACTGGACGTATTTTTATGCAAACCTGAGTCATTGTTTTCTGCATGTGATGTCTTGCCAGGTATAAGTGACCATCAGTGTGTGCAATTAGACCTAAACTGGAAAGGGCAGGCAAACCGGTTTGAAACGGAACAAGTAATTAGTTGGAATTTCCATAGGGCGAACGGGGAGGCTATCCAAACATTTCTCCGGAAAAAAATATGGGTTATTTGTAAAATCTGCCACTAGTGTAAATGAAGCATGGGTTAATTTCAAAACACTTATCCTGGAAACAATTAGAGAACACGTACCTTTTAAAGTTATTAAACATAAAGCGGATCCAGAATTTTATACTAAATGTATTAGGACACTTAAAAGAAAGACTAGGCACGCTTATAATAAAAGGAAGGTATCAGAATGGCATCTTAACAAATTTAAAGAATTAGCTAAACAATTACAAGACGAAAAGTTGCAAGCGCAGGAACGATTCTTAGATAACGTTTTTAGCGGGACAAATAATTGTTGGAGATCATTTTACAATTATGTAAAAAGACGCAGGGGAAATAAAGAGAGCATACCAGATTTTAACGTTAATGGGATAGATGTATTAAGTGATAGGGACAAAGCTAATATACTAATTTCGCATTTTGTATCAGTTTTTCTTAAATCCGACGATAGTTCCGAGCAGGAAATTGGGGAGAGTGAAGAAACGATTTTTCAAATAATGGCGCCCAAATTACGCAAAAGGATTAAGATGCTGCAAAACCGAAAGTCAAGGGGACCAGACAATATACCTACAGAAATATTAAAGCTTGGGGGTGAAGCCATGATTCCCTATCTTATGCTCTTGTTCAACATGTCAATTAACAACTGTGCCTTACCGCAAGACTGGAAAACAGCTATTATAGTTCCGATTTATAAAGGGGGTAATAAAACAGAAATAAATAATTATCGGCCAGTTAGTCTAACTTCAGTAGTATGTAAATTAATGGAGCATTTAATTGCAGAATATATACGAGAGGAGTTAGACAATAAAAAGTGGTTTAATGAAGCGCAACATGGATTTAGACCTGGGTATTCGTGCGAAAGTCAAATTACTTCATTATTTCAAGATTTGGCAGATGAGGTAGATGCAGGGGGAAGAACTGATGCAGTGGTAATTGACTTTTCTAAAGCTTTTGATGTAGTGCCACATAGTTTGCTTATTTGTAAGCTATCTAATACAGGAATTGACAAACGCGTAGTATTATGGGTTAAACATTTTTTGAAAGGGAGAGCGCAAAAAGTTAAAGTAGGTAAAGAGCTGTCCGATACTGGAACCGTAAGTTCGGGTGTGCCGCAAGGCTCAGTACTAGGACCTTTACTGTTTCTCGTTTTTGTTAATGAGATTGCTGTTAACATTAACTGCCAGATAAGGTTGTTTGCAGACGATTGTATCATTTATAATAAAATTCGGAATACAGTGCATGAAACCACTCTTAAGGATGATTTAAATGAAATCTGTAATTGGGCTGCGGCTAACAAAATGTCAATTAATGCCAAGAAAAGTAAGTCCATTGTTTTTAGTAGAACTAAGGACAAAATTATTGTTAACTATCACATGGGAGGGGTGCAAATTCCACAGGTGGACAGCTGCAAATACTTGGGAGTGTACCTGGCAAGTAATGCTGGATAGGACGAACAAGTAAATTCCACATCTAGGAATGCGTGGAAGGCATTACATTTCGTAATGAGAATATTGAAAAAGGGGAGCCCTAGGTCCAGGGAAATTGCCTACAAGGCCTTAGTGCGGCCGGTTATGGAATATGGAGTAGCATGCTGGGACCCGTATAGAGCTAACCAAATCGATCCATTAGAAAAAATACAAAAGAGGGCATTAAAATTCATAAAAAGAGGCAAGTATTTTGGGCCTATAAAAGGAGATGAGACTAAATGGGAGGAATTAGGAATTAGGCGTAAAAAACATAGGTTGGTAGCATTATTCAAAGCTAATGCTGGTGTAAAGGCATGGGTGGACGTTAGTGTAAGGTTAGATAATCCGGATTATTATGGACGAAACGATCATAGGTATAAAATTAAAGGTAGAAGATACAGAACCGACGTAGGAAAATTTTCTTTTGTTAATAGAACCATTGAAGAATGGAATGAATTGCCTGTAGCAGTCTTTCAGGGCTGTCCCCTGTCACTGAAGAAATTTAGAAAAGATCTAGATGGTTTATAGTTTAGCTATTGAATTATAATAGTATATAATATGTAAATAGAAGTAATTAGATATGTTTTAAGTGACTAAAGTAAAATAATATCATGTTTGTATTGTTTATTGTGTTATTGTTGTAAATCTAGTATTTGTAATTTGATCTGTATTCTTAACTCTGCCACCGGGTAGTACCCAATTGCAGTTAATAAATACATACATACATACATACATACATACATACATACATACATACATACATACATACATCCATCCATACATACATACATACATACATACATACATACATACATACATACATACATACATACATACATACATACATACATACATACATACATACATACATACATACATACATACATACATACATACATACATACATACATACATACATACATACATACATACATACATACATACATACATACATACATACATACATACATACATACATACATACATACATACATACATACATACATACATACATACATACATACATACATACATACATACATACATACATACATACATACATACATACATACATACATACATACATACATACATACATACATACATACATACATACATACATACATACATACATACATACATACATACATACATACATACATACATACATACATACATACATACATACATACATACATACATACATACATACATACATACATACATACATACATACATACATACATACATTTAGGATAAGGAAACAAGCCGGAAGAAAACTTATCCAGATAATTCACCCTGATCAAGATTCGAACTTGCGATCTCTTGAATATGAAGCAAACGCGCTAAAGAGGTGCATTTTGATACTCCATGTCACTGAATTCGGAAAATGAATAAAACTGTCGACGGTAAAAGACAGTGGGTTGGGAATTCTGTACGGAGGGGATTCGGTACGTAGGCCATCATACTGGGCCCATTGTGCCTATGCCCCCAAGTGGAGGTACTCCCGGGAGGAAGGATGAGGCAAAGGAGACAGAGGACGGCCGCCCCAAGGAGCCACGACAGTGCAGAGGGCAGGGTCCCTACAGTTTACTTGTATAGAGACTTCCCCTGACAGGCCAGGACTACGAACTCGCTTCCCTATTGCGGGACGGCAACGAGCCCTACAGTTCCCAAGCAGGCGATCCGAGCCCCAAAGGTCCCTTGCTGGCGGTCCCGAAATGGTCCCAGCAGAGGAGCAGAGACCGGCAACCGACCTACCGGAGGAGGAAGTAGTTTTATTCAGAGCATATCATCCTGCCATGCACCGCCGAGACACCCGTCGACACTTCTACCCTGAAAGAGACCACCAGATGAGAGATTACATGAAATGATAAGGGAGATGAAATGGGGCGACAGGAATTTCGGGGGATGTAATTATCCTACCCAACATTCACCTAGAGACTCTGGAAGACCCCCGAGGAAAAACCATGGGTCAGGTAAGTCGGCCACGGGAATCAAACCCAGGCCTCCAGAATGTGGGCCACAGACGAAACCGCCTGAGTCATCCCGCTCGGTAAAAGGCAGTGGAAGTATTTTTTCAAAATCAGTATAGAACTCAAGATATGAGACGAGCTAGCATATGATAAATTGCAAACAGCTGTGAACACTCAAGTAAAGTGCGGTAATCATCCAGAGATGATCGTAAAAAATAAAGGGAACTTTACAGATGAAAAAATGAAAAGAACAGAATGGTTTGTAAGTTAAACGCCTTTATAAGATAAATTACATCCGAGAGTGAATGAGAGTAAGACGAGAGTTTAGTTATATGCCGTTTGGCTTCTCCGGAAAAATAAACGACACAGAGAATGTACTAAGATTGCTTTTATTGAGTTTAGAGGATTTCAAACAGTGTAATATCCTTATACTACTTTTGCGTGGAATACAAAGTTAAATATGCTTACTGCAAGTGCATAATCCGTGGTGCAAAGGAGAGACACAAGTGGGAATAAAACCAGGGCTCAAGAAGAGCTGTGCTATACAAACCCTACGCTTAAGCATACCTATGACTGAAAAGTGATATCCTGAGCTATTATGTTTCAAATGGGAAGAGTTCTAGAGTCCTGCTAATTATTTGCCGTATCACACTCAGCGTTGCCAGCTTGTTACCCCACTCCTTTTATATTTCCCTCCCTCTCGCAGACTCATACAACATGTAGGTCTCCTTGGCGCAGACGTAAGGGTAAGCAAATTATATTTTACAAACCTTTACAATAATGCAATTGCCAAAATCAAAATTGGAAAAGGCATTTTCTCAAATTATGTATATTTCTAAATACTATAACTATAATCATAGTTTATCAATTACCTGTTTTTCTATTCCAATGGAAATGCCAGTGGCTCATCCATATCGCTGTCAATGTCACCTCCGTTATGAGACAATTCGTCATTGTCACTGTCTTCATCGTCTGAGTCTTGCAAATTTATGACTATAGGTTCCAAAATCTCGTCACGTGCTATTTATTTCTTAAAATCGTCTTCTTGAAGGCTTTTTGCATTCCTTTACGCAGTTTTCCCAGTCCTGTTGTGTTATATTGTCAATTTCTTCGTGAACAAGTCGTTCAATGTCCGTCAGTTGAAAAGTATTATTTCTGATTGCAACCCCCATTTTTATTTGAGCCCACACCAACTCAATTGGATTATATTGGCAGTAGTAAGGTGGGAGGCGTATTACCTCGTGTCTCATTTCAATTGTAAGTTGGTCCAGCTGATACACTTTTTTCATGTTTTTAAACGGAAGTACTCTTTGCAATAACTCATTTTTAGTTTCTGTTTCCGAAAAAAAAATTAAGAACGTGTACACCTTAAAAATAATACTTCGAGCCTGACTTCGCAATAATTGCCTTTTTGACTCGCCACTAAATTCACTCCAAGAACCCATTGCACTATTTAACTCTTACTCTACTGTTGTGTAAATAACAACTGAATGGTATTGATCTGAACTCTCCACAGTAAATAAACACTTCTTATCCAGCATTCATTCATAAACATAAGCATACGCATTCCACAGGCTAACAGGAAATGAAGTGTTTGCTCATTCTCGAATTTAGCGCCATGACTTACTCACAGTAATTCATTTATCACGTCATGTCAGTAGTTTAAATGTCAGTTCTGAGTAATTTAAAGTATAAATACATAGTTCCATACACATCAACCACTTTGAACTCTCTAGAGTAAATAGAGATTACGAACCATCCATAAACAAAGATATAATGTGACCAGACACGTTCTGCCAGGGCAGCAGGAAATTTATTGTTTCCTCTCGCTCGAATTGGATTATTCAAAGTAATTCTTTTATCACGTCATGTCAAACATCTAGGTTTCAGTTCTGAGTAATTACAAATATACGTACACGCATACATGCCAATCCATAATGATATTCATACAGTGCTTACGTCGTGATTTATTGCTATAATACAGGTAATAGTGTTTTATTTATTTGTATTAGAAAAGCTACTTGAGCTAAAAATATGGAGTTTTCATGGTTATGTTAGATACATTACTCTCTACCTTCCACTCGGATCAGTTTCGGCAAAATCTGAATTTTTGTCTTAGCGCAAATAGTATTTAATGCAGATTGATTAGGTTGGCGCTCCTCACACACAACACCGCAGGACTCCTATTGGTTGCTTACCTATTAGCGCTCAGGGACAAACACCTTCCCATTTGAAACACATAATAACACTAGATTTTTAAGACTTATACCACAGATATAACTTAGTGCAAATATGAAACAGCCCAAATTTTATCATTTTCACTTTGACAGTTTGGAAAATATGGTCAAATTTATTTAATTTTCGTTACATCACCTAAGAAGTCCCTTGCAACAAAATAACTTAAATTTTGGTCTAATATTTTAACAGGTCCCCAAAACATTCATATTTTGAATTTGCCCTAGGTTTCTCTGTGTCTCAATTACTTTAGGCTACAGAAATTTTAAAAGCTATGAATATGGCCTTTTTTGCCCAAAATTTGAAATTTTTGTGTTTAAAAGTAAAGAAAGTGTACTTAAGTGCATCTCAAAAGAAAATACAGAGCAATTTCTATTCACTGTATCTCTATGAACGTGTGTAACAAGTTCCATTAGTCTAACACTAAAACTGCGACGCAAAGTGCATCTTAAATGATAAAAAAACGCTGGAATTATCAGTAGCGATAAAACAAGGAAAAAGAATTAGAATTCATATCTAACACTAGTATTCACGTAACTTTCAAAGTAGATTAGAGCATTTAAAAATGGTTTTCGAATGCTATCTAAGCATTCTTTGGATTCAGCAAGGCTTACACTATTTTATAGATTAAAAGGAGAAAATAGTGATTTTTTAAAAAAAATTCTGAAAATTCAGGTATACATATTGTGACTTTGTGGGTTCGTAGAATTAAAAATCCAATATGCAGAAATTCTAAATGTTCTTTATTTCCGTAGAAATACACTGATCAATTCTCACGTAACAACAGTACGTCCCATATACACCACAATCTACCAAGGTCGATTACAATAACAAACACCGTTCTGATCAGCTCTGGTTACAACAACACTCTTGTTACACAACTTTACAACAATAACTGTCTGCTGGCGTGTCACAATCTCTTGTATATCTCTTTCATAAATTCGAGAGATTTCTCGGACAGTAAGGAAACCGAAAATTCCATCACCTTCCAGAAGCGTAACTTAATCTATGCCGACAAGTCCTTTATCTCTGTGATAAACTATCCGTCTCTTGTTTATCGGTGCTATCGTTATTTTCCGGCTCTTTGTGAATGCTAGTCACCTATTAGTTCCTTTGTGTGAACAAGCCACGCGATCGTAGATAACGACTCGCGACAATGTCCTTAAGAGCTACAGCATAAGGTTATAAAACCTTCATTATAACATTCTGTAACTAGAAGTTCTGAGTTCTATTTTGGGTGAGTTAGCCGGATAAAGGATCTGCCTGGCGCCGTGGGCTAGAGCTTCGGAATGTTAGATCCACCCATCATAAGAGCTTTTAAAGCTGTCGTGCTTCCAGTATTCAATTCAGGACTCATTGCAACATTCCTGCTTCTCAAGTTAATTATAATATTTAAGTATATTATATGTAATGCATTTTAGTATAGTTGCTTTCGTGGCAGTGTGTGGCCCAAAAGAGGAATAGGCTATATGAATTATTGAAGGCAATCTTCGAACTGTAACTTCAAGAACCTATTATGAACTTATAAACTGATAGGCCATTCTTGCAACTCTTTGTAGGCGATTTATAGTACCAATAGTGTTTGTCGAAAAAATAAATGTGTCCTTGCAACCCACTCTAAGTCTTTAAGTCATTTAATGAGGCGTAAGAGCAGATTTGAAAGTCGGTGAAGTCGGCCTTGAATGCTGTGCAAATTTTATAACGTGTTGTATGAATAATGAATAGGCTGGAAAATTAATGTGCATTTAAAAATCTTCTAAACATATTCTGTGTGCTGAAATTGTAGTGGTACTCGAATGACGTTTTAATTAATTCTGCTACCACCCTAAGATATTTACAACGAACTGGAAGATTAATATGACGAAACTTAACATTTAACTGTTAAATATGTAATTGCGTACGCCCCTGCTATTACTAATAATGGATGAAAAATGCTCTGATATCCATACAAAAGAATGCGAAACATAGGGAATGTCTTGAGTTCTTCCCCACGAGTGTTCCAAATTCCAGAAAAGTTGCATGGCTTACAAGTAACTCCTGTAGTTCGAACAATTTTAATATCGATAAGAATGATCACAGTAGATGACACTGTCTCTTCTCTTTGGCCCCAATGACTTTGATAGGATAAAGGTAGTTCAGTTTTCACATAATATATAGATTGTTTACAGACAACAAATAGTTGTGAATCTGGTGAATGTGAAGCTTCCTTAGTCCCCGGCCACCAAAAGGACGAGTAATATTCTGAGCTGTTAATTATAAAGTATTGGTTTGCTGATATCTGAACTCAGTTTCCTCTGTATATCATTATTATTTAACCCATTGCTATCTTCTTAATTATAAGAAGCAAAGGAAATGGGGCCCGCCTCAGTAGCGTGGTGTAGTGTCTGCCTCACGTTTAAGAGGTCCCGAGTTCGAATCTTGGTCAGGGTGAGCTACCTGGATAAGGTTTTTCCGGGGCTTTCCCTTATTTTGAAAGATGAATGTCAGGTAACTCTTAGGCTCTATGGGCCCTGGGCTCATTTAAGCCTCATTTCATCCATTCCTTTCATCGTCCGCTATGACTTAACGCTGGAGACGTAAACTACCAAAAGGGGGGGGGGACGCCTTTGCGAGTGTTATTATTTAGTCTCATATTAATCGTTTTTTTTTTTTTGGAAAATTTATTGGATTTCTTTGGTTTGGCAGTGCTGTTTACAGGATGCCATGGCTAGTGCTGTGTACATTACGAGCATTATCAGTCTTCAGTTGTTAATAAACAATCACAAACAAAGTCTTTGTAACAGGAATTTGTTTTGATTTCTTACTTGGATCCTCTTGTACAAGGCATCCACGCCAACATCAGCTCCAAAATTATGTGCATACGTTCACATCCATTATTATTTTGAAGTATCAATCGAATTCTAAATAAGTCATGAGACATGTGTTTCAAGGCGTGGTTCGGAATAAAGAAGTCAAATTATTTTGATGAATTCTTATTTTGTTATATCTTCACTAAACAAGACTGAAGAACATATCACTCTCCTCAAGATTATTGAATTCTCGTAATTTAACAAGATTGAAGAACATATCTCTCTACTAAAGATTATTAACTTTTCGTAATGTAACAAAACTTATTAGCATATCTCTCTCCTCAGGATTATTGACTTATCGTCACTATCGTTACTTCTCAATTCTGTGATTGGCCGATCCAAAGGCACGTCACCACATCACGTCATACCACGTCACACCACTACTACTTCGGCCAATCACACAACTACATATATTTTATAAATTCTTAATTCCTCCGAACCCAAAAATACTGTTACAAGTCTGAACTTAGAGTCCTTACAAAACGTTACTGCCGCTGCCACAGCTCGAAAAATATGCGAAGTGAAAGGATAAGGTGTCGTTCCTATGGCACAACGATAGTTCCAACGTTTCAACAATTGGAATATTGAGGATACATGCCAGGTTTTGCGAAAAAAAATCAGCAAAAATGTAACCGTAGGCTTTCGGAAGAACTCGGTGCATCAAAAGATATCATAAATCGCCACATTAGGAGACTTGGAAAATCATACCGAAGTTGTAGATCTGTACCTCATGAACTGACACCTCAACAGGCTGAATATAGAGTGGATATATGTCATCAGCTTATCAGTAATTCCATAGATGATAGATTTGTTAGGAGAACTGTCTCTTGTGATGAAAAATGAGTATATTACCAAAACCGTGATGCCCCGAAACATCCTACCCCGCGAATCTCCAAAGTGATCGTTACATAAGATCAATTCGGTCCCAAAGTAATGTTGTGTGTCTGGTGGAATTTTTAAGGTGTGTTTCACTGGGAGTTTGTTCCAAACCAGGGCCGATTGATACGGACCTTTATTCTCAATAACTGGAACGAGTTCATGAAATTCTGAGACGGATATACTTAGCATTACTTAACCTAAATACAGTTCCATTGCAACAGGACAATGCTACTTCTCATGCTACACGAACAACCATGGAAAAAATTCAGTAATTTAGAGGAATCGAACTGCTACCACACCTAACATACACCCTGATCTCTTACCATCATATATTTTCTGATCCATGACTCATTTTCTAAGTGAAAGAAATTTTGATAACTTTGAATTAGTACAAATGTGTGACACCAAATTCTTCGTATCAAAACCAAAGACTGGTACCATTGTGGGCCAATGACCTTATTGAACGATGCTTCAAGACCATAGAATCTAATCATATATACTTTGAAAATTAGTTCGTTTCATGTCAGAACAGTCCTGCGCCGTGGCGTAGCGGGCTAAGGCAGCATGACTTGGTCCCTGGCCACGGAAAGCGGCCCGGGTTCGATCCCACCCATGTGGTGGGGATTTTAGGGCCCGGGTATATGACTGGTGCCACTCAGCATCGTGAGGAAAGTGAGGAGCTTACTCTAGGTAAGCAGCCCTGGTCACAGAAACCAACATTCCGGCTGGGGGATGCCAAGATGCTGACCACATCTCCTCCCCGTATCGGTTGGATGATCGTCCACTTCTGCCGTGCGTAATTGGGCGTGAGGCCGGCAGTCGGGTTCGTAGGCCTTGGTCTTCTAAGGGCTGTCGCGCCATGGGTTATTATTTATTATGTAAGAACAAATTTCAAATAATTGGTTTTCTTAAAAATACCACATTACTTATGAGACAGTATCTACAAAATATATTGCCATTTGTATACCACGCGTATCATATCATGATATTCAGATTATATTACAGCTGTGTCTTGGTTGGTAAATTATGACTTCGACACACACACACACACACACACACACACACACACACACACACACACACACACACACACACACACACTACACACAAATGCTTACTCTTTATAAAAGTAATATAAATATCCTTATACAATATATTTTACATAGTCACTGACATGCTTTTATTACAGAATCGCTTTAAAAATCCATTTTCTGCACTTAAAACAACGTATGTTAAGTACACAGTAGATTGTAAGTAATCATCTAGTGTCATTGAATGATTCCTTCCAAAATGAAGAATAGCTTTATATAAGATTTGAAATCGTGTGATGTGGGAAGTTCCTAATTTGTATTTTGAAGATGATACAGTCCAAGAGGAGTAATTACTTGGCAGAATTAAAATATAAATATTGAGCTGAACAGTACGCTTCCTCTAGAAATATTAACTAGCAAAGAAATAAGTAAACATAAGGACATTAAACAGTATAATTTAGTTATCTATTTTACATTACAGAAGTATAACTATTTCTGTAGAAAAAAGCACAAATTGCCACAAAGGGCACAGATATAAAGAGGGCAAACGCGATGTGACAATGAGGGTTGAAAGGAAGCCATAACAATCTGAAATAAAAGGAAAGGGGGGAAACAAAGACACCGTGCTTTATGAGTACTAAATTTTGGGGCATCATAATAATAGGAATTTAAAACTTTAACAATCTTATTGCAGGACGTTTTATTTGAAATTTCTTTTAGAGTAAGAAATGCTTGGTTAACTGAAGCAATTATGATACAATTGATACACCAAAAGCTCAATTATTTAATTTTATATAGAATCTAAGTACTGTTATGCAGATGGCAGGTAATAACTACAAGGTTCGATAAGGAAATGCAAAAGCTAGCGTGTTTATTAGACAAGATAATGACGGGGTTCAGTTTATGCATATCTGTAAAGAAAACAAACACAATGGCATTTACCAGAAATGGATTTATAAGTTCTAAAATTGCAATCAATAATACAATTATAAAACATGTTTATTTATTTAGGGTGCAGTATTACACTTAGATAAAATGCAACTTTAAATAATATTAAACTATATATACAAAATCGTGATCTCCTATAATAAGTATTTTCGCGAACCCGATCGCGATAAGGCGGCTCGCGCACACAAAGGAACTGATAGCCGGACAGTGTGAAAACCAAGTGCCGGCAGACAAGATAACATGAAGATAAAGGTCTGCCGAAACAAACAAACTGAGATAAATGGAAATTTCTAGCTCCTTCTGGACTGATAGAGATAATTTGGTTTCTGGTTTATTTTAGAATGATCTAGAAATTATCAGGAGATATATAAGCGATTATGACATGCCAGCCGGACAGTTGTAAACAGAGTGAGTTAGTTGTGAAACAGTGTTCTGAAATGAGAAACAGCCGGCTGTGTAACAAGAGTTAGAGATGTAATCTGCTGTCACTTTTTGTTATTGTGATCTATATTGGAAGATTGTGTTGTATTGGTGATGCAATGTTGTTACGTGAGAATTGAACAGTGTATTTCTACGGAAATAAAGAATATCTACAACTCGGCCTTTTAATTCTACGAACCCACAAAGTCCCAGTATGTTAGTAAAAGGATAAGGAAAGAGACCTTGAAGAAGTTTTACAACTCGATATCGATGTTTGGTATATGACTTCAAGGTCTGGGTATTGACAAAACGAAACCCAAAGCTTAAAAGCTAATGGGGACACAGAGTAGTATAGATAACGAGCAGAAAAGTTATGGAAGAGTTGAATTTGTTTGGTTAAGGGGAAAAATTATAGCAAAATAAAAACTGAGACAAAGAACAATTGCAACGGATGCCATACAAAGAAAGATTCTAGAGTACAATTCTATAATTCTCCGCATCCAATTTCATAGAGACACCGATAAATTTTTCTCAGAAGCTTCTTTACAAGGTCTTAAATTCCTTTACGTGACGTAGGTCTATAACACAGCTTCACTACCCTTCCAAACGAGGTCATAATTTTTACGCCCGGAAAAATCCATCACCCTACACCGGATTTGAACCCTTTACCTCGGTAACCAGAAGTAACACTTTACCCCTAGGCCTCGGGGGACGACCTCATTATACCCCTTACAGACAACTTTAGAGCCTCGTCGTGACATCAAAGTTAAAGTTTTTCTAGGCGCAATTTGCAGCAGTTCATCCTATTTAATTAACCAAGTCAATTAGGGAAGTTGCTGCTTTCAAAACTTTAAAATGCTCTACTTAAAGTTTACTTTCATCCCATCCTCCCTTTTGATCCTTCATTTTATTTGTTTACGTTCACCTCAGATTTATTTGTGTCTTGTATGTGAAAAATACAAGGAATAAAAGAGCATTCGGTTTGTTCTGCATTCCTTATTAACGTAAACCTCCTCAGCACAATCTGTGCAGAGAATTTCATTTGTTTATTCACCCCTTTCAACAGAGTTGCCATATATAATTGTTAAATGCTCTGGTCTCAGCCGTTGAAGTAAAGCTTTAATGTGGGAGCAGTACTTTTAATGATTGGATAATAGATATTTGATACAACATTAAATTCATGAAATTAATTGAGGCATATTACAGTATTACCACATTAATTATACAGCTACCTAATTGCTTGTTAATACTAATACCAAAGGGTTGAATTTTAAAGTTTGTTAAACATAGAGTTTCATTATACATCATCAATAAATGAGGGGAGCTGGGCCTATAGCTCAATCGGCAAGACGCTTATAGTTCTGGTAGGCGCTGCCTACAGTGCTGCCATCTCTGGCACGTATTCACAAAGAGTCTACGTGTATTTAAAGAAAACAGAAGTTCCTATCTCGTCCCAGTTCTGAAAAAATATGTATTATAGCTTGAACTACCGCTGTAGTTTAGGTATTAGTTATTGAAAGTTATATGAGGAGAATTTACATGATGTGAAAAGCTTTGCATATTAAGTAACGTGTGAGGTTTGTGAGATTAGAGGGTTGCTTGGTTCAACCGGTCGTTTATCACGCTCTCTAGTTAGCTGGATCAGGTCTTCGAGCCACGAAATAATAAGATACACCCATGACCTTTCGTCTATCGTTCTGTGATCCCCTCACTTTATCCCGGCGGCGATAGTGGTACCCAATAAACCTCATAATTCGTAATATTTCAGAAAATCAGTTTCAAATTTCCAATGAGAACCTACAAGTAATATTTCCTTTCTTCTAAAAGTGTCATAAGACGACGTGGTTCTGTAAATTTATATGGAAATTGAGAGTGATGTTTGCAGTTGTCCATAAAGGGAAACTGCACATTGTTTCACTGTTCTGGACTGTTTTAGCGCATACAATCTGGGACATAACCAAAGTTTGGCCACTGTGTGAGCGTCCATCCATAATGTCATTACGCAACCACATTTCTCGCTCCAACGATTCGCTCGACTGGTTTGTGAACACGGTCTCCGTGTTAAATGAAAAACAGCGAAAAGACACCAGTAAATTCCCAACTTTGATTTGGTGATCCTGACGAGTATCTGACATGATGGATTATTATGGAGAGGGTTTGGCGGTTTGTGAAACCCTTATCTGGCATGTTTTTGACACGCTTTAAATTTTAGTTTTAGAAACGGTTGGGAGTTGTATCCTTCCTATTGATTGATTTGTATATAAGGGTGCTCAACTGCATGGTCATCAGCGTCCTTTCAAAAGCTAATTCATGGCAATAGCCAAATATAAATTACTCAAAATTTAAAAAACGTATCAAAATAAATTGACTATAAAATAAATAAGCCCAAATGGGTAAAAAACAATAAAAAGCTATAATTTCTAATAAAATACCAAAAGGCATAAAAAATACTACTTTCGATATCAACTTGCCATGACAAAAGCTACCTGCTCAGTGGTGGCCGAACCAATTTGTACCTTTTCTTTGGCGCCGGGCTAGCACTTTCAGCAGGATTTTCCTGCTTTTTTCTCACTGTCGCTTGGGCAGTGAGGACAGGACCTACCCGCTCCACATCCTCAATGGAGGAGGAGGACGGCTTCCGCACTAATAACTTCGAATCCAGTCTCTCGACAGGATCGGAAACTGCGACCGGCGAAGATGGAACTCGCCGATCGGCGTCCTCTCCAGATGATTCCTCAGATGTTGTTGACGGAGGAGATGTTCGTGGACTTTTGTGCTGGCTAGCCTTCCTTTCACTAGTCTATTTTTCTTGAGGAAGTCAGTTTTGTCATACGAGGCCTTAAATTTCCTTGGCGATACATTATATATTACGGGTTCACATGTTCTTGAAGTAGATGCTTTCGGCGGTGACTTGGCTGAATAATTCTTCTTAGAACTGGACTTGGTTGGGGCGCTCACTGTTGTTCGTGCTGGTGTTTGTTGCTTTGACTGTGATCTTGGTGTGATTGATTTTTCAGATATTACTGTACCGTTTATGCCGCTTGTTTGTGTTGCTATATCACGTCTAGGTACCGGCTTAGCTGCAACTGCACTATAAGTAACGGTCCTAGGGACAGAAGGCTGACGAATACGCAAGAGTTTCCGGGCTTCCAAGAAGGACACTCTCTTACCCGGATCTCTCGGATCGCCTTTTCCTCCATAAAACGCAGGCATTCTCTGGAGTTCGGTGAATGACTACCACTGCAGTTAACGCATCTTGCAGGTGAAGTACAAGCATATCATATTTAACTTCCCCGCAGTCAACACAAGTAGCAACTCCATTACAAGAATCACTTGTGTGGCTGGCATTTATAACACCTCAGTGGATTTGGTATATATTGCCTCACTTCAATAGCTTCACACCCTGCCTTAATCTTTTGCGGGAGTTCTACCCGATCAAAGGTAAGAAACAGGGTACGAGTGGACACTAGTTCACCTCGTTCTTTGCGGTGAACTCGATATACACTTGTCACACCTTGTTCCGCCAAGTTTTCCTGAATCTCCTCATTGGACATACCATACAATGCGCTGGTGTTTACAACACCACGCGAGTTCAGAGTACTATGCAATTCAACACGCACCGAATAGCTCGCAAGCATATTAGCTTTCAAGATTTTAGCAGCCCGTGTCGGAGAAACTGCTTCGACCAGGAGCGCGCCATTGCGAGATCGAGTACATGACTTCGCAGGACCAGCAATATTATCTAAACCCCTCTGAATAACGAACGGGTTCACGGTACTAAACTTCCGACATTCCTCAGTTCTATAAATAACTAAATAGCGAGGACCACAACACTCAGCTATTTCTTTTATCCTTTTGTTAATTTTTTTATTTAAGTTTAAGCTTTGTAAAGGTTTTTCCTTGCGATGCTTCAGCGAAAAACTGGCTGTAGACTATGTCATTATACATATAATAAGTACACGGGCAATAAACGATCAATAAAATAATTTAGCTCTCGTACTCGGCACAGCACACCTTCGAATGGCGATATATGACTAATCCAGTTCAAAACAAGGTCAGTGATAAAAGTCATATAAACAAATATGTCATCACTACCGCTAAAGCACGTGCTATCGTGCCATGTGCTAGAGAGCAAAGGAACCTCCTCTTTACTTAGTTAAAGAATTAACATGCATTTCAGATAAATAAACTCTCTTGCGTAATATATATTAATTCAAGCAGTTACGACAATTCTCTTCCAACATATAAAGATATATCACCATATTAAATAACGAACTCACTTTTACCGCACAACAGTCTATACTACAACAGCAGCCAATGAGAGGTGATAAGGTCACGTGACCGTTAAGAAATACGGGACAAGCTTATGTGAAACAAGGGCCAGTGGCCACCCACCTCGGTAGCGTAGATGGTAGCATGTCTGCCTCACGTTCAAGAGGTTCCGAGTTCGAATCTCGGTCAGGGTGAGTTACCTGGATAAGGTTTTTCCGGGGTTTTCCCTTATCCTTCAAGACGAATGTCGGGTAACTCTAAGCTCCATGGACCCTGGACTCATTTGAGCATCATATCACCCTATTTATTCGCCGTCCGTTGGGGCGGACGTAAATTAAAAAAAGGGCCAGTGGCAACACCGGATGCGTTATCGGCAGATAATTCCTCCTCTCTCCGCCCCAAGAATATTCTGGAATACACTGTAGAAATGTGTAACCTTTATATAAGCGAGCGTTCTAGCAAATTAGCGATGCGTTGACGTGCAGTGAGTGCTGACTCTAAATACAGACAGGTGCTGTGTTCGACTCCCAAGCGCGTGAACTGCGTGGGTATTTTTATGTCGCTACATCAAGACAAAAAGTTAAGTAACAGTGAAAATTGGAATTATATAAAATTAAGTTACTGATGAGTGCGAGGTAATAGTAAAGAGGAACAAAATCACAATATGTTTGTGAAAATACACTTAAAACTTTTTCCGATTAAAGAAATGCCCTAAAGGACAGAAGAGCAGCTATCCAATTTCACTTTAACTAAAACTAGTTTTGTATTCCAAGTAAATCGCCTTTAAATCTTGACTGACGTTTTAGCAACAGATAAAGTCAACACGTGTTCTTCCTGCTGAGCAGGAGCCCTGCAGTCTAACGATTGCTTATTTATGTTCCCCGTTATATAAGCGACGTAATAATTCACTGTCTCATCCGGCCAAGTCTGTTTCCTTACATTCACGGTCAATTTTTACTTCTTTATCACAAAGTTAAAGGAAATTCTGCATCCGATCCATAAATATACACCGAAATTTCGCAATTGTTATACGTTGAGATGGTTAAAAGAGTCGGATGTGTTATGTTTACCTGACTTTCTCTGCTTGCAGTCGTTTATTAGTGGTTATACAAACAATTTTGACAGACGCTTATACAACTCCATACCTCCATATTCCATCAATTCCGATAAACAGCTGGTTAGGTAATTTAAGTGACTTATGCTATTGAGTGCTGAGAGGTCTTAATAAATATATGACCATTCATACCCAAGAGAAGTGAGATTAGGAGAAAATTAAAATTCCTATCCTGCCAATGTTAAATTGCTAAATACTTCATGACCTACATCTCAGGAACTGTTAAGATATTAATCTAGCATTTTATAGGCTGTAGATCAATGCTTCATACGTTTCCTATCTACTTTTATATATTGAGTTTGTTTGGTGAGGAAGAAGACATCGCTTTCTTAATTAGACTACCTTTTTATTAACTTTTGGAAACAAATATTTTATTTTAAAAGTTAACCAACCATGTTACTATCGTTAAAATAGATAACAAAAATACTTAATTCTTATATTTAATTTAGTTGTCTTCAATAAAGATGGGACATTTATATCAGGAAACTGTGTTCAAATACTAACTTACAAGAAGATGTCAAATATAGATCAGAAAAACTACCTCCAAAATATGGCATAAAGTTAAACTCTGTACTCGAAGTGTACAGCAGGATGTCATTTTATCTTTTGTTTTTTAGTATAGAATTCAAGTTACAAAAGAGCAGCTATAGTATCATTTAAAATATTTAAACTGTAAAAATGTGATCTACAATGACAATATTAGAGTGAATTATAGTTTAACGACCACACAAAAAATAAAAATGCTAATTTGGCAATTTTCAACTTTAAATTTTCTGGTCTGCTCTAGCGTTAAACCCCCTACTTCAAAGACTGCAGGATACGCTACATGGGGTTACTGTGTACAATGAACGCTTTAAAGTCATTGCTTATGCGGATGATGTCACCATTGTAGCGAATAAGAATCATGATATGGCAGCCCTACAGAATGGATTGGAGATCTGTACAAGGATGTCGGGTGCAACGTTAAACGTACACAAATCTGATATATTATTGCTTGGACAGTGGTTCGAACTACTACAAACACTGGGAATGAAATGTACTACCACCACCAGGATACTTGGTATCACTTTTATGGGAGATATGAAGCCAACTGGAGAGAAAAGATCAACCACTTGCGATAGTCGTTATCGTTGGAGAGGGTTCGGAACCTGAATTTGATGCAGCGAATTTGGTACATACATATCTATGGTCTCAGTCAAATTTGGTACTTAGCACAGATACTGCCAATTCCGAAACGTGACGCACAGAGATTTAGGCAACTGCTTGGCTATTTCTTATGGACTGGGAAAGCCTACAGGGTGAGCAGAGCACAGTTGCGATTGCCGCAATCCAAAGGTGGATGTGGACTGGTGGACACCGCCAAGAAATGTATGGCCTTATTAGGGAAACTGCTGTCAGATCACTGGGTAGTTATGGTTCATCGATAGATGGGAGTTTCTGGCAGGATCAGATACAGCACGCTCAGAGGATATATCCGGGATTTAAACCCGTTGTTAACCATCTCAGACATTTGCTGGACACCAGTGCTGACCTCGCAGTTTTTGAATCAACGAGAAAACAGTATCAGCTGCTCAATACATCGCAGTGTACACCCAGGACTGAAGAGAAAGAGAATAGAGAGTGGAAACTTATATGGAAGAATCTCTTCAATAAGGTTGTTCCTACTGTTTGGCAAGAGACAGCATATGAAGTATTAAACGAGACCGTACCAACAGCGGAGAAATTATGGTGACATGGCCGTGCAACATGTAACATATGCCAAATTTGTTCACAATTAGATACCTTCGAACATAGGATTGCCTCTTGCAAACAGGTGCATCATATCTGGATGGTGCTCAGAGACTTTATTGGAAAATGGTGCCCGCCGGAGTTTCCACCATATCTTCGGAGGCTACAACGACTGGAATTCAGTTTTAAAGACACGGCGCTCTACAGATGTGCGATCTGGTTGGCAACGGGAACATTACACTGGATAATTCAGAAAAATCCTGGAAATGTGGCATTACAGAGGGAATGGTTTGATTTCCTGCGAAAGGAACGCTGGAAGCTAATCACGGCGGGGCTCAGTGATTCTATGGAGCCTTATATCACCCGATTTGAGCTCCATTACACTGGTTCCGAAGTCAACTACCATACCAACATCTAGACTGGCTGCTTTCACGGAGCGCAGACAATCTTTAGCAATACCATTTTTCTCGCCACAAGTTCTTAGAACAGTGCTCCTTAAGATAGTTAGGCAATCCTTTGCAATGACTATCCTCTTCAAATGGACGCAGGAGGATAAACTAAGAGTCTCAACAGTTACCATTGTGAATACAATTGCATATGTGAAGTGTTGATTAAATTGTACAGCAGTTAACATTGTGATATATCATTATGGTTAGATACAGTAAATATGTAGCGTGAATTGGACTGAGTGCTAGTCAGTGAGCTAGGAGTAGTGTTGATGTAAATTAGTGTAAGATACCGAATTAAATGAAGATTATAAACTGTTATTATTGATCTTCCTTTTGAAATGGCTGTGGTGATCTTCATGAACTCTGGCTGCAAATACAAACTACTTAAACTTCATTGAAGGCTATTTAGACTGATATGATAGATTATCTGAGTTAGGTCTAACTATAAATGTTTTCGTAAAAAATTTTAGTCAGCGCCAAGTGGTTAGCTAATCTAAATAATAAACATTAAATAAACATAACACTGCTTTATAAAAGGTAGTATAGATAACTACCAGGTAGGGGTACAGCTCTTGTGTTGGTAACATCCATTATTATTTATGATGCAGTTGAAACTGTAGATAATTTGGAACTAATGTTTAAGACAGAGTGTCGCTTTTGTAATATTTGTACAGTGTTAATACTATCTGTAGATGTGCAGTTGCTAATGGTTTCACAAATTCTGCAAAACTTCATAATTGAATTTCTGTATGTAATGTGAATTTATTTTGTACGAACAATTTAGTATTATTAAAAAAATGTAAACATTTCAAAAAAAAAAAAGGTAAGACATAAGACGGCGATGAATTACTTTTTCAAACAGTTAGGAGAGGGTGGGCAACAGACTTATAGGACGATAGCTTTCGGGGAGGTGTTTGGGTTTATTGGGCTTATGGAAGACTGCTATATGGACAAACTTCCAGGTGCGAGGAAAATAGCCGAGGCGTAGACAGGCTTTGAGGATGGATGACAAGTATGCAACTGCTTTTTGTAACTTAACTGTTGGAAGAAGAGAGAAGTTGGTCGGAACTAGATCAGATGGATGCACTGGTTGTTCGATGAAATTTGTTGAGTTTTTTGTCAGAAATTCGTTAACAGTGATAGCCTTGTGAGTTGAGGCATTATCGTGGTGCAGAATCCATGAGTTGTCGTTCCATAAATCTAGTCTTTTTCGCCCAAATAGTCGTTTAAAATGGTACGAATCGATTCAATAGACACAGAAAGTTCAGCGGCAATCTCTCTCAGACCTAAATGACGATTTTCAGACACTATTGCCTTCACTTTATCGATGTTCAATTCAGTTGAAACTGTTGATTGCCGACCACCACATCTCACCACTTTTGAATTCACTGCACTACTCATAAATACGCGTTTTTGATAAAGTTGATTCACCGCAAGCCCTCTGTAACATTTTCAGCGATTCGGCACAAGAAATGTCATTTGCAATGCAAAATTTTACACAGATTCTTGGTTCAATATTTTTATTGTAAAATCGTAACACACCTTTGAGACGCACTAACACAATAGTAAATAAATTAGACGACAAATGGCAATAAAACACCGCGTTGGTATAGAGGAAAGATGTATGAACTTAGCGACAACAATATTTCGAATCCCTCTTATACGAGATTTTTATATGACCAATTCCCGGTACTTTCTTAACCAAATGTATTAATCCCTACTATGGCAGGAAAAGTGTTACTTTTAGACTCTTAAACACTATTGCATTTTGAAGTTAGTATTTACTTATTAAATAGGAGCACTATTTAAATATTTTATGTTACTTGTAATGTATTTTTAGAGGCAGAACAGCAATTTTGAAGCAAGGAGCGTTTAGACTGCTTACCGATACAAAGATTTTAAATTAAAGAGGCCTATTAATAGGAAAGCGCGTCTCCGCTTATAGATTTCGTTAACTGATAGTTTAAACGTGCTATAAGATTTTATATTATTTTATGATAAACCCTTTTTTAATTTTTCATAATTTTTAGCACTCTTACACATGGGCATTAAATCCTATTCTGTATAAAATATACTGCATATGGAAAGGCCTCACATTTGGTTGCACATTTACAGTGATATCGCGACGAAAAATATTTTAAGTTCCTAAACAACGTAGCAACGGTGAAAAAAGATGTGTTGATGGGATGTCAATAAAACGAAATAACAAAGAAACTTAATTAAAAAGGACAGAAGGTGTGGGAATCGGATTTCATGCACCAAACTAAGCTATCATAGGTGCGTGAATTCAATACCAGCGTCGCTCCTGTAGCCCATTCAAATTAAGACTGCTACATAACGGTTTTTCGATATTCGGTGTCAAACAAACTCACCTGCCCCCTTGTGAGAGGAATTCATGGTTCGATTCCTGGCTGAGAATGGGAATGTTTCTCTAGCCAAGATTACTGTCCAGCTTTACCAGAGTCTAGAGAGTGTGAATGTATGTATGTGTTTTAATGTACAAAACCCAAAGAGTTGGTAGAGCACCTGCCTGCCGTGCTAGGGTCCCGGGTTCGATTCCTGGCGGTGGGAATGGGGATTTTTCCCCTACCAAGATAATTCCTCATCTTCCCCAGAGTCTGGAAGTATGAATGAGAGTTTGAATGTGTGCGTGATCTAATGATTAAAAAAAAAAAAAAAAACCTAACGTTTACGAGTTAACACCTTCAACGTGTTCCAAAGGAGAACGGCCGCCGATATGTCCGTTGTAGTTAAAGGCGGGATTTCTAAGCAAAATGCTTAACTTTTCCTTATCTATAAGAATAAGCAGAAAACTTATTGCTCTATATGAGCAATTCTCACTATTTTTGTGCTTACCTGTGCTTATTTCGCAGCAAAAAGCTTTTGTTTTCTTATATTACGATTTTTCATTAAAACAGCATACTTTACACAAAGCTGCAAATTTAAAAGTGCTATTTCACAGTAATCCGTGATTTATCAGCAATGCATTATTTTCTTGGCTAAATGCGTGACACAAACGAATTTTGATTTTCTCTTCGTTCTTCTTGTCACAATATCTAATTACGTTATACAGTAAAACCTCTCTAAAACGGAACCCGATCATTCCAGAATTCATTTTCCGTTTACCAGGTTTCCGTCTTACAGAGGGTTGTGTTTGAATACAAAGACATTACAGAAGATATAGTCGCAAAGGTTTACAATGAAGGAATAATATAGAATTAAGTGTAAATAATGATAGGCTGATATGTATTATGTACTATTTTGCAACTTACGTACAATAATTGTAGTTTATAGCGTAGTCTGTCTGTTTTCAATTTTTCCTTTCCAATCTGCAGCTGTTTGTGTATCATTTACTTCACCATACACAACATTCAAAACAATGTTATAGCTATGTTTGATCCAACTATCCATTAGAAGCTTTGAAATTGTACTTGCCTAAATTTCTTGCTCTCTCTAAAGCCTGAGATTGAAGCAATGGTCCAGAAATGGCAATTCTTTTAGCGAACACTAACAAATCACTCGAACACAGAGATTTAGCTCGTCATAGTCTGTAAATTTTGTGATATTCTTCACATGCCCTGCTATTCCCTTTTGCCACTTGTCCTTAATTGTTATTTAGTTTTTCAAAATTTCATAACTCTGAGTTTCTCCCACTTTAAAGAACACAGTTAGTTCTTTAGCTGGACGTTTATTCTTTTCGTGTTCTTCAATACACTCAAATTTTTCCTCCAGTAATAATGTGTTAAATGTAGAACTCATTTTACAGAATCTGTGCACATGTTTATAAAAATCAACAATGTTTGCAGCTTTCTTCCACTCGTACTTGATCAGTTGTAGGAAGAACACTGAGAATGAACACATTGCAAAACAGTTGTACCCTTATTATGTGTTGGAAGAGAGTTGAGAGAGCTAATGGTATGTGTTCCCTTTTCCTCTAAGGATTACATGTTATGACTTTATGCTCCATATGACTTCGGTGAAAGCCCGCCTCGGTGGTAGGGTGTGTACCTCACTTTCAAGAGGTCCCGAGTTCGAATTTCGGCCAGGGTGAGTTACCTGTATAAGGCTTTTTCCGGGGTTTTCCCTTATCCTGAAAGATGAATGTCGGGTAACTCTAAGCTCTATGGGCCCTGGGCTCATTTGATCATCATTCCACCCATTCCACCCATCGTCCCATATGACTTAACGTTGGAGGACGTAAAATTACAACAACAAAAACGCTTCGGTGCATGTGCAGATGTTGTAACCCATTACGCATAAAATAATCCGTTTTAAGCAGGTTATTTATACTGTCACCTAATTATCGTAAAGCACGATCAACTGACAGCTGAGTAGGGGACCGGAGGCATTCGGATCACGCCTACCCATCTATCTCGGTCACTAACTGAGGGGATGATTAGGGAAGTGTCATGGTCGCTGGCCGACTCTACCCCCTCCCCCTGCCGTCTGGAACCTTCGCGGTGATTCACTGAAACGAGAGACTTCGAGAAACAGCGATATCCCTATAAAAGGGGGCTGCAGTTGGCGAGTTCAGTTCAGTTCTTGGCGAGCAGCTGTAAGGAGCGCCCAGTGAGGGAACGGACTGTGTATGTGCATTGGAGGAGTGTACGTAACTGTGTGCAGTGGACCTGTGACAGAGGAACTGGTGAATCGTAATTGTGTGCATTACGTAATTCTGTGTAATCGGCAAGTGTTCCGATTGTAATTCGGTGGAAATAAAGAACATTTTTGATTGGTGAAATTGGACTGTTAATTTCACGAACCCACAAAGTCACAATACAAACGCTTCCCGAAAAATATTTCCGGCAGTTTTCCGGTACAATTTTACGTGAAAAATTGTTTCGTTCCGAATCTTATTTTCCACTTCTGGTTTCCGGCATATAAAGGCTACGTTTAGGCAGGTTTTACTGTATATGATTGCTCTCCCCTGCCGCTTTATGCCACATTACAGAACGATTGCATTTGGACGAGTTTACATACACTGTCTCGCGTGTATGGGCGATAGTCTCACGCAAACAACTCTGTTGTTACATATATTTTCCGATACGCTTCCACGCTTTACTATGTAGTAACGTGAAGGTGTACATAATGTTGCAGTTACAGATTGCCACCCACAAAAACCTTTGCAGCATTCCAGGGTAAACGAGTTTGATAAGAATATTTTCAGAGTGAATGAGCGGGTGTGTGGTGTTTTAGGGCCCGTTGACAACGAGGTCATTTGGACCCGGAATATTTACAGAGAAGACTGTCTTATTTTGTCTGGTGTGTGAAAAGAATGTTTTTTACGAAGAAAAAATATGGTATTGTGCAGCATATTAATACCATGCTGGATACATTTCAAACAATTATCCTTCCCTGATTTTATGAGTAGAGTCTCTTCATCATCTCGACTAACTTACTTCACACTGTATCTCAGAGGAAAGCTATTATGTGTTTCAAATGGGAAGAGTTCTCGCCTGTAGCGTATCAGATGCCTTAGAGCCTTCACCGTAGCCACCTCGTCCCTTTTATATGTCCCTCTCTCTCGCACACTTGAGAGTGTTCTTGGCGCTAGACATAAGGGAAGGCAAACTGAAATTTCCAAAGTTTTATAATAATGCAGTTGTTGAAATCACAATTGTAACATGGATATTCGTATATTACGCAAATAGTTTAAATATTTAGTTTAAAATTAATTATAGTTTATGAATTACTTATTTTTTTAATCCAACGAACATACCAGCGGTACATCCATATAGCTGCGAATGTTACTTACGTTAAGAGATAATTCGTCATTGTCATTGTCTTCATCGTCTGAGTACTGCAAATTTATGACGATAG
Organism: Mantis religiosa; assembly: GCA_030765055.1. Lineage (NCBI taxonomy): Eukaryota > Metazoa > Arthropoda > Insecta > Mantodea > Mantidae > Mantis > Mantis religiosa. Next base: position 114,357,161 of record CM060954.1, on the reverse strand, counting down.
GTGCCAAAATCTCGTTACGTGCTATTTCTTTGCAAAAGTCTTCTTGTAGTTTATCTTATGTCTCACGCAGTTTTCCCAGCCTTGTTGTGTTCCTTGTCAATTTCTTCGTGAATAAGTCGTTCAACGTCAGTCAGTTTAAAAATATTTTTTCCGTTTGCAACAGAATTTGAGTCTACATTAACTCAATTGCATTGTTCTAACAGTAATAAGGGGGAAGATGGATATCGTCTCATTGCTCCAGCTGATACACTTTTCATGGAAGAGTAACTAAGTAATGCTCCTTTGAACTCCACAGATATAATGTGACCAGGCACGTTCTGCCAGACTAGCAGGAAGTGTATCGTTTCCTCTCATCGAATTTAACAAACACCTTGGCTTATTCATAGTACATATTTCTTTTATCACGTCATGTCAAATGCTTACGTTTCAGTTCTGAGTAATTTCAAACATACGTTCACGCATACACGCCAACCAATAATGATATTCGTGCTTACGCCGCAATGTGATATATTGTTATAATAAAAGAGTATCTACTTTATTTGTATTAGGAAAACTACTTGAGAAAAAAATATTGGGTTTTTTACGGTTATGTTAAATACATAACTCTCTCCTTCCTCATGGATCAGTTTATGCAAAATATGAATTTTTGTCTTAGCACGAATAGTATTTATTAGAGATTGATTAGTTTGGCGCTCGTCACACACCACTTAGGGGGAATGCAATATGACAACACGCAGTACTCTGAATGGTTGCTCACCTAGTAGCGCTCAAGGACAAACATCATCCCATTTGAAACACATAATAGATAAATTCTTTCAATGCAATTTGGTTAAAAACTCCATTGAAAAGTTTGAATTATACCTCAGTGTCATTAGGTTTCCCATGGAGTACATGCATGGTCATATAAGACGACCCTTTAAAGAAACTGGTCATAAAAAGAGAGCTAAACCAGCAACTGAATAAAAGAACAGTTAATTAACAATCAGTTTTATTTATTTATTTATTTATTTATTTATTTATTTATTTATTTTCAACAGACTTGTGTTTAGCGAAAGTGGGTTTGGACGTTCCGTTGTATAAATTTAATAATGTGCGGCCTCGTGTACTTATAGAAAAATACTTAAAAAGTTTCTGTACGAAAATTCACATAACATCCCCCCCCCCCACACACACACACACACACACACACACACACACACACACACACACACACACACACACACACACACACATTCTTCTAGAAGCCGTTCTTAGAAAAGACACTCTCCTATCCACTTTATGCCAATCGAGATAATTTGCAAAGTTTTTAACTAACTTGCACAGCTACCTTTTTTTTTTTAAAAAAACTCCAATTGGGAATTAATTCATTTATCTCTCACGTTATTTATACGAGTGTTGTAATGGCCTATTATGTGTTTCAAATGGGAAGAGTTCTGGAGTCCAGCTAATCGGATGCCGTATCACGCTCAGCGTTGCCAGCTTGTCACCCCACTCCTTTTATATTTCCCTCTCTCTCTTGCACACTCACACAACATGCAGGTCTGCTTGGCGTAGATGTAAGGGTAAGCAAATTATACTTTACAAACTTTCACAACGATGCAGTTACCCAAATCAAAATTGGAAAAAACATTTTCGCAAATTATGTATATTTTTAAATACTATAACTATCGTTATAGTTTATGAATTACCTGTTTTTCTAATACGATGGAACTGCCAGAGGTTCATTCATATCGCTGTCACTTCCGTTAAGAGACAATTCGTCATAGTCACTGTCTTCATCGTCTAAGTCTTGCAAATGTGTGATTATAGGTTCCAAAATCTCGTCGCAGGCTATTTCTTTCTTAAAATCATCTTCTTGAAGGTTTTCTGCATGCCTCACGCATTTTTCGCAAGCCTGTTGTGTCACCTTGTCAATTTCTTCGTGAACAACTCGTTTAACGTCCGTCAGTTTAAAAGTATTATTTATTTTTGCAATACCCCTTTTTATTTGAGCCCACGCCAAATCAATTGGATTATATTGGCAGTGGTAAGGTGGGAGGCGTATTACTTCTTGTCCCTTTTCAATTGCAAGTTAATCCAGCTGATACGCTTTTTCTGTGTTTTTAAACAGAAGTACTCTTTGCAATAACCCATTTTTAGTTTCTGTTTCCGAAAATTTTTTGAAGAACGTATACACCTTAAAAGTAATACTTTGAGCCTGACTTCGCAATACCTGCCTTTTTGACTCGCCACTAAATTCACCGCAAAAAGGCATTGCACTGTCTAACTCTTACCCTACTGTTGTGTAAAGAACAACTGAATGATATTTATCTGAACTCTCCAGAGTAAATAAACACTTCTTATCCAGCATTCATTCATAAACATAAGCATAGAGCATTCCACAGGCTAACAGGAAATGAAGTGTTTGCTCTTTCTCGAATTTAACACCTTGACTTATTCACAGTAATTCTTTTATCCGTCATGTCAGTAGTTTAAATTTCAGTTCTGAGTAATTAAAAGTATATGTACATACACATCAACCATTCTGAACTCTCTAGAGTAAATAGAGATTACGAACCACTCATAAACAAAGATATAATGTGACCAGACAAGTTCTGCCGGGGCAGCAGGAAATTTATTGTTTCCTCTCGCTCGAATTGGCTTATTCAAAGTAATTATTTTATCACGTCATGTCAAACATTTACGTTTCAGTTCTGAGTAATTACAAATATACGTACACACATACATGGCAACCAATAATGATATTCATACAGTGCTTACGTCGCGATTTATTTTTATAATACAGGTAATAGTGGTTTACTTACTTGTATTAGAAAAACTATTTGAGCTAAAAATATGGGGTTTTCATGGTTATATTAGGTACATTACTCTCTACCTTCCACATGGATCAGTTTTGGCAAAATCTGAATTTTTTTCTTAGCGCGAATAGTATTTCATACAGATTGATTAGGTTGGCGCTCGTCACACACCACTTAGGGGGAATGCAATACGACAACACCGCAGGATTCCGATTGGTTGCTCAACTTGTAGCGCTCAAGGACGAACACCCTCCCATTTGAAACACATAATAGAGGATTTTTTATGTTGCTTCTCTACTTTCTCTCTTATATTGCAATTTCCTTCATTTCCAACCATTCCAAACAACGTAATGAAAAAAAAAAACGAAAACGATATTTATACAAAGAATGTGAAGCATCGATAGAGTGTCGGAGTTCCATAACACCTCATCGACAATTTTTAAATCTGCATTGTGTGTATGTATCCTTCGGCGGTGGAAGAATTCTTATTCTAAATGATCGAGTAATTTGTAGATAGTTATATTAGTTTATGTTGAAAAGTTTGCTTCTTTTGCTTACATTGCTATTTAATATTAGAAAAGACCCTTAGGTAGTAGGTGTCGGCTTCACAATCAAGAGGTCCCAAGTTTGATTATCGGTCAGGGTAGGATACCTAAATAAGGTTTATCCAAGGGTTTTCCCTTATCCTAAAAGATGAATATCGGGTAACTCTAACCTCTATGGGTGCTGAACGCCTGTGAGCATCACTTCATCTACCTATATAATTTATCGTCCGATATGATTTAACGTTAGAGTACATGAGTTAAAAAAGACTAGCTTTTGAACATCTCATTATTATCAATTCAGATACCTCTATCCTTATATCTATAACGCAGTGTATAATGAATTTAGCTATTAACAACTGAAACAGAAACTTTGGTCCTCGGATCAATTATTCATTTAATTATGTAATATGTTTAATAATTATACCTAAATTTGAGAACTGTAACTAGCTATGTTTGTGAGAGTAAAATTGTATAATTTGATGTAAAATATTGTAACGAAGCTGGGCAGATATGCGTGAGAAACACTGCACTCCCGGGCGACAGTCTATGAAGAACGGATGTCAGACAATAGAATGGAATGCTAGCTATTTACTGTACCGTTACACTGGTCAATATCCTCTTAGTTTTTCCTTGTGACGCCGTGCTGTGTATATAAGGGGGTAGCAACCCCCATTCAGCCCTCATTTGTTGCTCATTGTAGTCAAGTGTATTGTATACATCCGTCTTGTGTGTCCGACGACGTGCCACGTCCAGTAAAATTTATTATAAAATGTCCGCCGAAAGTACAGTTATTTGAAGGTGTCCGGTTTCCACAAGTGTAAAGACAAATTAAAGCAGTTCAGAGATTATCGGATGTTTGTGTTGTCTCAACCTTAACACCCTGAGAACCCAAAAAAAGAACCCATGCAGGAGACAACAGCCAGAGCCAAGGGTGAAGCAAGCAGCCGAAGACGACGTGCAGACCGAGGTAGGATCCCCGACGTCGAACCCAGGTACGTACAGCCGTGGAGACGAGAGAAAGTACTGCTACACAACATATAAGATAAGGGTTTTAAGAAACCTTGCAGCACCTAGATAAAAATAAACCAGAATATAAACGTCATAAGAATATAGCAGAGTTTTTAAAATTTGTACTGAATAAATTAAAATAGGATTTGTTTCTTCAGTATGAATTTAATTGAAATGTTTATTTGAAAAACAAATCATCTGCAAATGAAACATTAATGCCAAATATCTGAATAAATCACTAGCGTTCTGGAACGACCTTTTCTCACTCCAACAAACCACACTTTTTCAGAATAAATTTGCTCATGGATACGTTACAAGAGAAGTTGACAACTCCTGGAATAGCTTAAGATATAGTGATTGTTTGGTAGCCATAACAAACTTTAGAAATGAATACCACGCTCAAGTATCACGTACAACATTGATTATCCTCTCCAGTTTGGAGAGTACGTGCTCAGTTGGCAGCATTACCAAAAATCAGTCAAATACAAGGGAATCCTACTCTCTCTACAACACTCTGGCAACAAGCCATGTCAACACAGTTTGGATTGCATTGCAAAGCAGAGTCTAGATGAATAATTAGTATTTGAACAAATACCTGCGGGAAATATTTGAGCCCAAAACAATCGATCTTTTCTATATTTTTTTCTTGCAGCTATTTTTACGCAAAACAAATTATACATTCTTTTGTTAAACAGGTGCGGGTGAGCCGCGTGGCACATCCACCAGGGAGGGCTGTGTAGGGGTATAGTCTGTTTAACAATTAAACTACATCTCAACTAATGTGTTCACATCAGTGAAACGTGCTTTATTTCACGTGATTACTATATTCTGATGTGGGGGAAGATATTCTGAGGTCCCTGATTTGCTAATGTTAGATATAAATTGACTCATACTGTATGGAAGCGGGGTAGCAACGTACTTTATTCCAGCCAATGAAGGATGGAATTGGACTAACATTAGAAATCACGAACTGATATTTTATAATAACCAAGAAGTTTATTTTTCCTAATGGCCGCAGAATTACTGTTTTCCAAGGAGGAAATTTTGATGGCCTCGCAGTACGTGATATCATTCTGTTGTACATATACGAGAGTTAGGGATTAATACACTATACGAGAATTAGCAACATTCTATCATTTTGAAATAACGCCTACCAAAGTATGTGATACCGAAATATGGATGAAATTATGCTCAAATGAGCTCAGGGTCAGTGGAGGTTAGAGTTACCCGACATTAATTTTTTAGGATAAGTGAAAATACATTATTCAGGTAACTATCCTGACCGAGATTCGAACTGGGAACCTCCTGATTGTGAAGCAGACTAGCTTCAGAGACAGTCCAAAGAAGCATTCGTTATACGCTCTAATATTCAATATTCTTTACCGAGCAGGATGGCTCAGGCAGTTTCGACTGCGGCTTGCTTTGGGGAGGCCCGGGTTTGATTCCCATGGCCGACTTTCCTGATCCATGGGTTTTTTCGGGGGTATTTTCGGATCGCTAGATTAATTACATTTCCCGTATTTCCTGTCCGTCCATTTCATCTCCATTATCATTTCACATCATCTCCCATCTGGTGGTTTCTTTCAGGGTAAGAAGAGTCGGTGGGTGTCTGTGCGGTGCATGGCAGGATGATATGCTCTGAGGAAAACTACTTTCTCCTCCGGTGGTCAGTTAGCGGTCTCCGAAACTGCTGCTGGGACCATTTCGAGACCGGCTACAGGGACCATTTGCGAACCAGTTTTTTTTTTCTTTAATTTACTTCCTCCAGCGTTAAGTCATATCGGACGATGAATGGAATGGGTGAAATGAGCCCAGGGTCCATAGAGCTTAGAGTTACCCGACATTCGTCTTTCAGGATAAGGGAAAACCCCGGAAAAACCTTATCCAGGTGATTCACCCTGACCGAGATTCGAACTCGGGACCTCTTGAACGTGAGGCAGACGCGCTACCACCACACTACCGAGGCGAGCTGCGAACCGGCTGCTGGGCCCCTTTCCGTAATGCATAAGGGGCGCATGCCTTCTGCACTGTCGTGGCTCGTTGGAACGACCGTCCTCTGTCTCCTATCGCCTCATCCTTCCTCCCGGGGATGCCCCACTTGGGGGCATAGGTACAATGGATTAATACTGATCTTAGTGCCGAATTCTTTTCGTAGTATATCCTAATCCTAAATCAATATTGCTTCCATGTGACATCACAAGCTCAACAACAATAGAACCTTAAACATGACAACTGATTGACAAATGAATAATAATCATTTATAAATAACGGAAATAACTGCACGTGTTTTAAAAATTACTAAATTTTCTTCGTAATGCTTACTTACCGTATATAGATATACAAAATTACACAAAATTATTTCCGAATAAAGAGGACTTAGGACTATTCTCGGAAAATTCAAGATTATTTATATGACAAATGATTATTTGTCATGGTGTTAAATGTATACTTTAATCACGATTGACACTTTGAGCACCATCCATATGGAATAAAGGACGCACGTCTAGTCAAGTATGTTATTAGCAGTAATAAAACAGCGCTTGCTTATGTGACAAATAACAGAATTAAGTACGCTGTGAACCATGACTTCTTACTGGAACAATACATTTAGATGTTGAACCAAGGAAAGGGAGAGATACCGTAAGGGCTATTCCTGTTGAAACTGGACTGGACAAGAGCCAAAGGTAGGTAGGAAGGGTCATCAACAACCGCAAAAGGGGAGGTAATTTACAGACAACTAGGAAACCTGGAGACACTTCAATGGTATTCGAGAAGCACCGTTGGTCAGGAAACCGATGGGGGTAGTGATGTTTAGGAAGTCAGCGTTGAATACAAGTGATGAGATGCGCGCAATGTAAAATTAAACCTAGCAACGGTGCGTAGGCAAATGCGTATGTGTGCAATACTTCATAGCAGAAGGGAAAGCAACTAGACATAAAAGGAGATAAAAACGAACAAATCTGTTGTGTACCACTCATTGGATCAAAAATCCTTGCAACCTTGAGCTAGGAACAAACCCAGTTAAATTCACGCCTGTTCCCTCTCAACAACGCATACCAACTTATTACTATTTGTAACTAGAACTCTTCCAGCCCATTTACAACAAATAGCCTGCCCTTTTTATTATCATATTCGGATACCGATTTTGAAGTCTTAATTGAAGTGCATTAGTTGTAAATAATAAGCAGTGAGAATGCAATAAAAATAACGACTCCATTAGAGCACACGTTCTAAACCAAATAGCTATTTTTAAGTGTACGAATAAACTAAAACTAGTTAAATATGTTCATGTAATTGTGTAGAATGAATTTTATAACACAAAAAATGACATTTTACCATTGAAAAATATTTTAATGATTCAGAGCCTAAGACTATTAGTTTATTTTCTTTAATTAACTCTTTTCATGCAGCAGTGAAAGATAAAATATTGATAACACAGGATTCATTTGATTCAAATGCTTGGTAATAGTTTGTTTTTGGGAATGGTACATCATGAGAAAAATATTAGTTTGCTTTGACCTTTAATCTGTAGATTCGTTTGTTTTTTAGAAAAAGAAACATAATATTTGCCGTCTCTGCATCTGTATGTCATCCTTTCATATTGGTCGATCACTGCAGTACGACAGAAACTTTTATTTGTCATCGATTTGTTTCCTTGCATACCTCACCGCCTTTATCTCTCTAAGCTTTCTCTGTTCCTTTCATATGCATTTCAATGTTCTTACTTTGCTGTGTTTAGTGATGTATTATGTTTTGCAAACAAGTTTAGGCGCCTTTTAAACTGAACAGTGTATTTGCAATGTACATTTCTGCTCTGTTGTATATAGCTCTGATATATATTATCATAAGTCACTGTATTAATACTAATAACAGTTGATGTGACTTCAGTAGTACATGTGACGTCACTCACCCCACTCCTCCAGCTCTGGTATAACTGAATGTAAAGTATGAATCTCACCCTCTTTGTGTGCAGGTCTCCGACCTGGTAGGGCGGAATGCCCTGGCTGTGAAAGGTATGGGTGCGCGTGACCATTTTTGTAATTATGTAGTTTAGTAAATATTCTTAAGTGGATTGCAATTTTTTGTAGTTCTTTTGTAACCTGATAGAAAATCCCAACCTCTTGCCAAGCCAGTATTTCCTACGATCTGGCCATGTGCTTCTTAGCTTTTACAATGCATAGTTAGGTTCGTCACATAATGGTGTTAGGCGCCGAGTACAATTTTTTCTGAAGGTTAATTGTGAAAATTCTCAATTTATTTTGGAAAAAATATTTCGTGAAATGTAGAAATTGTATAAGAAATGTAAGGCTGCGTGTAAACTTTTTCCCTTACCGCGCCATCTTGGAAATTCTTAACTTTAATGTAACTAGTAAATCTAAATAATTCTGTTCTTTTTTAAAGGAAGAAACAAATTAATCTGGTGTTTTATTTCAGGTTTCTCTGAAAGATGTGTTTTATTAAACAGTTTCTGAAAATTCCTCAGCACGTGCTGTACGTGCAACTTGATTGTGTTAACGTGATGCTTTTCTTCCCCTAATCATTGAAAGTGTAGTAAAATTGAACAGGAAAAAGTAATAAAAGTTGTATGCAAAGTGATTTTGTTAGTAAAGTAGTATGTTGTAACAGCAAAAGTACTCAATTGCTGAATTTAAAGTATGAAACAAGTGAGAATTCAAGTAGAAAGCTTTAACGCGTAAATCTTACGTTCTTAAGGTAATTTATTTGTTTGGTTCCAGTAGGTGGAACCTTCCCCATACCCCTAACAACTTGAAGGATTCAGTTGTTAGTTCTGGCCTCATTTTTGATAATTTTCTTTATATTTTTTTAATCCACTTAGTAAGTCTGTAAGTTCTTAGTAAATCTGTAGTTCTTTTGTAACCTGATAGAAAGAAAACCAACCTCTCCCAAAGCCAGTATTTCTTACCCTGAGTAATTTCCTCCTTGTGCGATCTGGCCATGTGTTCCTTAGCTTTCACAATCCACAGTTAGATCGTCACTATATATATATTCAACTGTATAAGCGGAGATTATAGATTACCGTTCATAATTTATAATTTATGGCGTTATAAAATGTTTCTAACTATATTCATTTGACAGACACATCGTTTTCCTTATTTTGTAATGTTTAAACCTTGCTATTTATTTACACTTCTACATTGTTCAAATTGCAGAAATTTTAATAATTTATGTATGTTTTAATAATTTAAAAGCCTATTTTGGGTGCTAAAATTTGGTATTTAAGGACTTAAAAATCCAAATCTACTAACAAACCCTTTAATGCGATTTTCGGAAGACGTGTCACATACAACTCATAATTGTGTACAATGCTCCTTAATTGATTTTCTCAAAGATAGTCTTAACGATTCTGAATATCAAAATGTCATACATTTGAAGTAAGTGCATCAAAGTGAAAAGTTCTTCTATCACTTGTAATCCTCGATATTTTATTATAACTGAACGATTTTAGAAAAATAAAAGCACAATCATAAATCCTGATAACATTTTCATCGCATTAGCCAAACCAAACTCGTCCCTTTCCTAACAAACAGAAACACTGCAGAGAACTGCCTCAGTTCCTGTCCTTGTCATACATAGACAAACTTCTAGCGTCTAAGAGGACGAAATAATTTCTATCTCTTTTATTGCTCGTCTTTCCAGTCACGTACAACTTGATGCCAGAGCATGTATGGAATGCAGAACTCTTGCACTTTAAAGAAACATATAGAAACTGAGAAACTTATTCGGTTACTGCAACTGGCCTATTTAAATAAATGTAATAAAGGTCACATGAAATGCAGAAAGACTCGCATGTCATGTTTAATTCAGAACTTCAGTTGCCTTTGGGGGTAAAGGTATCTTCCATCTTTCCCTTAGGCTAATGCTATGATGTGAAACTGAATTTCCCCCTTAAGATACCTTAAACGTAGTTCTGAAACGTTTTTTTCCAAATTTCCTTTCCCAGTTTTCATTTCCTGTGTCGTCAGTTTATGGTGCACAAAGAATGTGTGTTAAACACTATTAAAAAGGTTGGGCTCGACGCTCGGAAAGCGAAGAATTCTTAAATGTACCTTAATATAAGCCTTAAACTAAAGGTACACCAGGAAGGGCCTCCAAATCTTGTGCGGAGCACCGCATGTAACTCCTTATACTTTGAAGCGACCCTAGGGAAGCGGGAGAGGGAGAGATCCGAATGGGAAAATGAAATGTGTAGTGTTTAACAACCGCTTTTACTCCATGCGGCACCACAGGCGGAGACACTGATGATACATGAAATGAAGATGGAGTACGGGTGGAATGAGATGGTGGGGGAAACCGGAGATCCCGGAGAAGAACCCAGCAGCGCCGTGTTGTCCACAACAAATCTCACATGCAATCGCCTGGGATCGAGGCCGGGCTACCTTGGTGAGAGTCGAGCGGTCTAACCACTCAGCAACAGCGCGTCCAGATCCGAAGGGAGACTACGAGTGTAACCATGGACGAGGTTCTAACATTCCAAGTTGAATGCATTCGACACCATTGTCGAATGCATTCCGAGATCCCGAGACCCCAGTATCATCTGAAGGAATTAACTCACAACCGTCCAACCCACGACAGGGAAAAATTAGAACGCTTACCACAACCGCCCAGCCGAACAATATACCGAACACGGTTGTAAGGGTAAATAATGTTCTTGAAAGAAGCCTACCGACTCGGGAAAGCCACAGAAAACATTATAGAGCAGGTGGTCGCCGGAAATCGAGCCTGGGACCTACCGAATGCCAGCTTCAAAAGTTATTGCCAAACCATTTCGGGTGGTAAAGAAGCGACGACCGCCTCGGTAGCGAAGATGGTAACGTGTCTACCTCACGTTCAAGAGGTCGCGAGTTCAAATCTCGGTCAGGGCTAGTTACCTGGATAAAGTTTTTTCCGGGGGTTTTCCTGATAGGCGAATGTCAGGTAACTCTAAGCTCCATGGGCCCCGGACTCACTCATCTGAACATCATTTCACCCATTTCATTCATCGTGCGATATAACTTAACGTTGGAGGACGTAAATTGTGAAAAAATAATAAAAAAGAAATAAAAAAGAAAAAGCGACTTTGGTTTACTGGCTGACAGTCGCTCGCTCAACTTAGTTTACTTTTTATTTGTTTATTTTCTGTAGGGAAATATTTGCTTTACTTCCCTTCATTCTTTTTGGTTGAGAACAGAAATAAAATCCTTATTCATAGCTGGAAGCAGTGAAAGTAATATTGGTTGAGAGTGTGTTTTACTTTTCATTGTACTCCCGCGACATGAGGGTTGCCTAAGTGAAATAAAACTATGATGGGAAAGTTGTACGTACATCTGGAGCAGCAGTAGCAGCAGAAGCAAGACAGTTTGTTTACCGCAAGTAATTGTAGAGCAAGAAACATCCTCAGGGATTTTACCGGGAAATGAAGTCAACTCTTGTTCTTAAGAGCATTCGTCTCGACTTTACTCTTTGTCTTGTGCCGCAAGCACGTAGTAAAAGGCTTTGTCTAAACTTGCTAGTTAAATATGAACAGTGTAATTCAAATTATCCCACAAACACAGGGAAAGCTTATTTTAAATCCAGACTGAGTTAAAAATGAATACTGTTTACCAACATTCATTTATTAGGCGTGTAGAAATTATTATTATCAATTATTATTATCAATTATTATTATTTATTTATACTTCGTAAACCTGTGTTACTACTTCGTAATTTGTTTCCATTCAAGCACAACCCTCTTTAAGACAGAAACCTTTGTAAACAGAAAATAAGTGCCGGAACGATTGCGTTTCGTTTTAGAGAGGTTTTACCATATCTTTTATACTCAACACTAATCTTAAAAATGTCATTTCGTTTGCTTCTAAGCGTTTTTATCTTTTTGTGTTAGTACTCATGTTTCTGTTCTATACAGAATTTGAGGAATTGCTACTACTTTGTAATAACTTTAATTGAGTTTTCTTGACGGTTTTATTCTTTAAGCATCTTCTTCCACATGTATATTGATATTTACGAAATATCATGGGGAAATAAAAAGTACATAGTTTTACAGTGGGTTTAATAGCAGAGAGGAATGCATTTTAAGTCATGACTGGTATTGACCAAAGGCGTCCCAGTGGCGTCTATGATTTGGAAGCAATAAGTTAGGAGTAGACCAGATCAATTTACTTTTTCAACTTGTAGGCCTTTGCAATCATACATTTTCCTAAAGAGTTTTGATTTTTGTTTTCAAGTTCACTAAAAATGCAGCTTTTATAACTGTTTCATTAATTTCTTCCTTTTTGTATAGGTGAATGGAGATGATATAAAATTTCAGAAAAAAAAAACACAGTAAGCTTTCGTAACTCATTGTTTTCACACAAGCAGTTTTGCAGCTTAAAAATTTCTTTCTGTAACTGATATTTCTGTCCACCAAAACATGTGCAATTCTATTTTTAGAAAAGAAACTTGTGAAATGAAACATCTACCACATCACACGATACTAAACTACAATTATTATATGTAAAGAAAACACAAATTGAATTGAGCTTCTTTCCTAATCTCTGAAAAGCTGTAACCTGGATTTCCCAGCAATAAGAAATACCTTGTTTCTGCAAACTAGAAAACTAACTGTAATAGTGTTTGCAGTGCACTAATTCCTGCAAATGGAACAATTAAATAGAAAGCAGTGCTTCTCTAACTTCCATGGAATACACATCCTTCACCTGTACCAACATTCATTAACTCTTAATAAAATGGATTTCACCACTATTAAATTTACAGAAAGTTTTAAGTGACAAGAACGAATTGTTTATTTCCTAAAGCTGCTATGAGACTGCTCTAATGTTAGAACTAGTCTTAGAAATATAACAAAGAGATTAGAGGTTTTAAAACGCTGATGTGATTACTCTGTATGCAATAATGAACGAGATGATGACAGTTGAAGCTATCTTTCAGGAGCTCACGGATTCGATGGCCGGCGACCGCCCTCTCTGACTATGTGTTTTTCATCGTTGTCCCGAGTCGGTAGGCGAGGGCTGGTGTGCATCGTCTTCTACAACTATTTTCGTTGTCCATTATTTCCTTTGCTTGTCATTACTGCATTATCTTCTGTTTCAGGACTAAAGAACCAGGCTATGGTGTTCGGCGCGTTGTGGTTATGCGGTTGAAACGCACATTATCCCTCGCTTCTCTTGGAGTACCGATAGACTCACTCTACTTGAGTGACTTTCCGTAAGGGCCCCGAGTGTTCAGAGCGTTGAATCTGAGATCGTCAGGACCCAGTAAATGCTTATGCATGTCTCAAATATAAAGTTTTCCAAGTCTCTGCTTCATCCCTTCCTCCACAAAGGGCCACATTGGTTTGACTTGGTTTAATGGCCCCCCCCCCCCATAGGTTCAGGTTTAATGAATGGGAAGGTCCATGAAGTTCTCTATGCACTGCCACCATTTCTAATATATTGTGCTTCCCCTCATCTAGTCTCAAGAATACCAGAATCCTTAATAAAAGAAGCCAGCCTCTTGAGACACCATCGATAGTTCATGCTCAGACATGAACCAATGGTTAAAATGTTTAAGCCGAAGTGCTGCCAGTGATTCGCAGTCAGTTAACAGATGAAATGCTAATCCATCTGCTTTGTGGTATCTTCTGTGGTATCTTCAATCTTACAGAGATGTCATCGCAGCTAATAGTGTCGACTTCTTAGACCTGCATCAAGCTGAGAATGGTTCTGTCCCTCTTGAAACTCATTCCCTATATCTATTCACCGCGTTCCGCAAGGGATACAGTGAACCTTTTTTCCGTAATCTCCGAGATATCAATTTGTACGTCCTCATAAGCATAAAAGAGTCTTGACAAGCATCCGGATGCTTGTTTATATTACTTTAATATTGGAGTACTCTAACAATTTTTAACGCTGTTAATACATTTAATACATATATCGTACATAACTCTTCACCTAATTGTCGCCCAATTGTCACTTCTCATTTACTATTATTCCGGAATAAATTGTAGTGCGATATAAACTGTTTTTTAAAACCATTGATTAGCTGAATATACTGGAAGAGCATTTCTAATTGTGGATTGTCTTAACCATACAAATAAAATATGTGACGAGTCTAGAATATTGCAAATCCACATCGAAAAGGATCTTTGGTTTTGGCCTATTTCTGGGGATAAAGAGTATTTATATCGCTTTTATCACCTGACTTTGTGTTGAACAAGGTTTGTACATTGCCATTCAAAGCTGTACATTAATCAGGAGAATGAGGAAGCAAAAGAAAGCGCGGAAAATGCCTCTCAGCAGAACAAGGTAATAATTTTATAAGAAACAGGATACTGTTAAACATATTATTCTCATTATTCTGGAATACATTTTCTCCAAATTGGATTTTGAAGACATTCACTGGAGTTTTCTTTAACTTTCTTTCTCCTTTCTTCCACCCCCAGCTCGAGAAATCGATGATCTATTTAGGATTTTTCCCCTGCGTTTGTACATCACCTTTAATATTAAGGTCATGTCGGCTTTAAGATTAAAGTCATTTCAACTGCCTCGTTAGGCGCTGGCTTATTTATTCCAAGGTTAGGGGTTCAAAACCGGCCCAGGTCGAAGCGTTTTGAGTGTGCATGTAAAAGCTCCTACATGACGAAATTTTGGCACACGGACAATTAATTGTATTTTTATATCAAATCCTTTGCCTTAAGTAAAACGCTCATCAGCAGGGCCCAGGTTTTTACGAGTCAAGTTTTTATTTCAGTTTTTTTTTTCATAAATCGAAGCACGGTAAGCGAAGCACGATTTTGTCTACTATATGCGCAAGATTCTTGAGCGCTGGATTTACGGTGTAGTGCGGGCAGAGGGGAAGAAATGAGAGCTAACACGCTTTTGTTTCTGCAGTGTTATCAACCTAGAAAAACACAATTCAGCCAACTTGCGGTAAGATAAGCGAAGATATGCGCCGAAAGTATGAGATGTGGCAACAAACAATTGAACTCCATCCTATATGCCATATGCTTATATATACTGTTATAAAACACATAAAAGTATTAAATATATATTATGACAGCTATAATCCTCACTCGCTTTATGATTCTTCGATTTCCAAGTCTACTGCGTCACTTTCATCGCTTGTATCCTCTAATGTGTTAATAATTTCATTAATTGCATTTCTATTACACCATCGTTTCTCTAATATTGCATTTCCAGCTCTTGGATCTTCTTAGCGTATCCTTCCCAATCCGTCGCTTCTATAGCAAGTTTCCGCAGATTTGTGGCTCTCGTTAACATTGCGTACTTTGTAAACATTCTTTATTTTTGTCCACGCCAGCTCAGTTGCATTCAGATCACAGTTATACGGAGGTAGACGAAAAATAGTGTGTCCGCTTTCGGGAGCCAAACACTGACAACATAGTCGTGCCTTTAGATTTGTTGTAAACTGGTTAGCTAATAATTAACCTCAAAATTGCTCAAAATGAAATGGCGTACGTGTGAAAGCTTAGCATATTAGCCACTAGATGTCACATTGTGTAGCATATTTCCTGTTTCAAAGTTGTCATCTGTGTTTACGGAAATAGGCGAAACTTACCGAATGAGGTCTTGGGACCCGAACGCTCAAGAAATCTTGCGCACGTAGTATACTGATTAGTATTAAGCAATTTTCATGAGTCATAGACATATATTTTGGCTTTCATAACTGATTTTATTTTCTTATCATTTATCATAAGATATTTTCTTTTAAATTTACATATTTTTATATTTTTATTCCAGTTTCTCTTGATTCTTTTTTGTAAGAGCAATACTTCTAATTCTTGTCTGTAATATTTCTTGCAATTACCTCTCTTAAAAAGGCAAACTTCTGAAAATTACGAGGACAAGTAAGGAGGAGACAGATGCTTAGAGACTGACGGAGGCAAAGGTACTAGAGTTGAGTATGGTTATTGTCAGGTTTTGTGCCAAGGTCAATTGCTTCCATTATTAGTAGAATTCCCAGAAATGTAATGACATCCAGGATCTAAGATACCTGTTGTAAGGTATACAATCATCTCTCATTTACCGGACAAATTGCATTGCCTATGTGCGATCACGAATATGTACTTTCAGTTCAAACTAACGGTTCGACAAGTGAACAATTGAAGTACATGTGCGTGAGTTTGGAGATAGAGATTGGTGTTCTGTGAGTTCAGAACTACAATATGTATTGGGTCGCAGCTGTGTGCATATAGAAGATCCTTCCATTTTGATAACTTTAAAACACATGTAATCACTTTCTCATCTCCTATCAAAATGTAACTTTTATTTCATTTTTGCAGAGTTGATTTAGCTGGTGTTAGGAGTCGTTTGGGTTCCCTCAGAAGCATATTGACCTGATTAGATCAGGTTGGGGGGTCAGCGGAGCGCCTGGGATGAATGAATGATGGAGTCATTGGTGGAATGATGGTAGGGGAAACCGGAGCACCCGGAGGAATCACACCGCAGCGCCATGTTGTTCACCAGAAACAAACAATTTGAGGTCGCATGGGATCCCGGGCCGTCTAGTGAAATAAAACAATAAAATGAATATTCATTATATATTTATTTATTAATGAGTTTGCTGGGTTTTTAAAGTATATTTTTAATATAATGCTAAGAAAATAGCAGTAAGATTTTAAAGATGTCGAAATCAGCTAAACGTTGTACGTTATATTTAACGCCCTATTCTATCATATTGCATATTTCTTACATGTTTAGTTCATAAACATCCGGGCCCTGCACATCAGCAAAATCTCCCCTTTTTACTATTAATGTTTGGGATTTTTTACGTTGGGCATTTTTTATGAACATTAAATTCGTAACCATTTACACTCTGATACTTCCAGATTCCAAGGGGAATAACCCTCGGTAAATAAAATGATCCATCATCTAATCTAGTATTGGATCGAACAAGGTCCTGAAATTGGAAGTTAGCATTTAAACCATATGACCGCAGATATAGTTTTCATCTACCGTTCCACCACTCGAAAATAAAATTGGACATCAACATTTCACCGTAGGTATTTATTTTTTGTATCTTGAACCACAAATAAAACATTTATGGAAAAAGGCACAAGAGAGTAATAAAGCTGCAAAACGAAAATACTAAAACAACATAGGCTCAGCATCTTGCCTAAGATTTTAAGAAAACACCCCATGACACATTAACTTTTATCTGTAAATGATTTAATTATATGCATTTTCCAAAATGGCTCTAACTTTTTTTCATTAAACTGTCATATCTTTCAGATATTTGCATGACTAATTACATAGGCTCTTATCTTGAATTTTCTGTGAGGTTCTCTTTCTTGTGGTTGAATACTCTCTAAAAATACGAGTATATAATTGGTAAACAATAAGAGCGGCAAACACTGCTGCACGAAAATGTATAGTTATCATTAACATAGTTTGTCATTTAACTATGTTGTTTCGGAATAAATTATAATCAGGTGTTTCTCCTCAAAGAGTTACCAGAGTGAAGCTTGCTTGTATTATTCCAACAACTTTAACAACACTAATAAAACATATATCAACACGAGAATTTTTTCTTTTTACTTTTCTTCTTTCTTTTTAAGTCCAAGACCTACTACTAGAGTTACTAATTACTGGTGCAATAACTAGAGTTACTACTACATTTCTTCTTCCAATAGTTTAATGTATGTATTTGAATTTTCGATTGTTGATGTTACAATTGGTACCTCAACTTGTCTTCAACCTCAGATGCGAAATATTAAATAGCTGAAACTGCAGCTTTAGCTCAATACTCTACTTGAAATAAGACTGGTGCCTTACATACGAAAATAAAATAAAACGCTATTCTCCTTCCGCAGTCACTCCTGCTTACAGAATAAAATCTAACCTTGAAAACTCTTGTACCAATTCATTTATGCCGTCACCATACTTGGCCCCTTATGGTCCTTCACAGATGATGTATGTATAGGATGGAGGGGGTGTGTTTCGCGCACGCAGTGGCGTGTATTATATGCACACTATTAGATATTCACAAATGACCAATGTCTTCAAATGGAAAATTGGTTTGTCATATAACCACAGTTTTATTCTTCCCTGGTGCACCTCGGCATCAGCTACAATTATAGGACACTGGGGCTGAATTGCCCAACCTTTTCGGTTTTAAAGTTATTTAACTCAAAATTGGCATCACTAAATATGAATAAACAAAGAACTGAGTATACAAAAGTTAAAATCTTATTTCAGTTTCTCAGATAATATAATTAAATATTTTTATTTAGCAAAAACATGAATTTTTAAAAATGTTTTTGTGCATTCACTTTAGAGAAGTATGATAATGATATTTTGTGATGGTTTAGTAAAATGGAAATAAGTCGAAATTATAAGAGGATACAGTGCTAAATTCTTATAAAACTGGTGTTAAAAATCCCAAATCTCGAACAAAACACCAACAGGTGAGATTTTTCGAAGTCCCTGATTATGACCAAAGAAGTTAAGCGGTACTACACAAATAAAGCAACTAGAACACGTTTTTTTTTTCTCGAAATGTTTCATACCGTATTTTTCAACGGCATACATCTTACAGGACATCTTTGAAAGTTAATAAGTCTTACCTTCCTTTTCTTTTCCTACGCAAGAATCATAATTACGATTTTAGATTTTGTTCCTCCACACTTCTATTTAAATAAATGAATTATATTTCTGCGTGTTGTATGCAACTATAGTCCGGCCGTTGTATCTCCGGCTCTGACGTTTTGCGATTGCAAGAGGTGGAGGGGGGAGGTTAATAATACCAACATACAGTAATGAGCAATTGAAAACATATCCTCAAAATTATCTTTAGAATGAAAATATAGGACTATATTAGCTTTAAAACACTGAAATACAACTTACAATTTCATTATCATGCAAGATATTTATTACAACATCACTCTATTCGAATATTTCGTTCACACCTTTCACACACACTAACAGCATCTGTTGGTAGTACTGGGAATCTCTACATCCGGTGTTGTGGTCAGGAAGTTAAAACTGTCTGCTAGCGCAAATCAGCATTGTAGCTGCTATGCGTGACTCCCGAACCCAACACTATGTTGCCAGGTTAAATTTGTTTGAGCCACATGGTTTTAGCTGCTTGCGCTGGTAAACTTTCTTTGCTTATATTTTGCGTGCGTGAATTCCGATTTTTAATGTTCGTAAGTCCTATTATTATCGCTATTATAATAATATGGCTCCTGGTTCGTGTAATATGCAAGTACTGAAATATTTAAAATACACATTATTCCTCTGCTTGAAATACCCGCTAAAGAACTGGCAACAGCCTGCTTCCCCCTCTCGAGAAATGTCAGAGCCGGAGATAGAACGGCCGAACTGTAGGTACTTACATATTTATTCGAAGTCATTTATTTTAAAATATGTCCTGAATGAATAATTCAGATAAAGGCATTGTTGTAGTCTTTTGTTCCAAGTCTCTTTAACCGGATTTAAAACATTCAAGACTTTAACCATGTAAGCTAAACAGAAGAAGTCCGAAGCTGACATAATCGACGTTTGAGTTGAATAAAGTTCATCCAAAGAAACAGAAAATAAATGAACCTGCCACATCATACTTTAAAAAACGTTACACCCTCAAAGAGATAACAGTAACAGATCTGTTTTTATCGGAAGAAAAGCATTTTGAAGTGCAGAGAAAAATATAAAATTAATTAAGGTATTTAAGGTATGGAATTATACAAACAGTTATAACCTATTTCGCAGCCATCTATCGAAATCATACAGATGGTTTAAATAGCATGTAAAATATAGAAAACGATTGTTTTTATTGTTATGACTTTTGTTACTGTTGTATATTTTGCATAATTATTGTTACAATTTATTCCCATATATTTATGAAACAACTGCTATAACTTTTCTTTTTGGTAATATTTACCTAACACGTTTTGTTTAAAATTAATAAATGTATATGCTTATTCTGTGTCATGAGGCAAGCTCATTTATGACTCAAACTAATAAACAGATCAATAGATTTGTCGGAAAACAAGGCATTCATTTAAGAATGTGTTGCTTTATTATCAATATTGTGCATCACACTCAGTGGTGATCAAGCTCCACAAAGGGGACATATCTAAATATAAGTCACATTGTGCAAATCCCTCGTGTTAATATCGAGTTTAAGGGAACAATGAATACTTGTGAATGCTATTACGTGTTTTACAAACTAAAGTGTAATTTTGCTAGCTGGAGGGTCTGAAGCCCGAGGCTACTGATGCAACAACAGGAGAGTCCATCAGCTGTGAAGTATCCATTCTTCATCTCTACCGGCTCGTGAATTGGGCAAAGTAAAATACGACAGAATGTGAACGGTTGACTTCACAGGTAAACAGTAGCCCATATTATAAAATGTAATAGGATTTCTCCAGCTGGTAGGGTTTTTGTATGGATAAGTTAGATAACACCTGGGAATTCGGCATAGGAAATTCAATTATCGATACTAATAGTCGAAAACGTGATCTGTCCTTTGTGCACAGAACATACCTAACCACTGGTGTTGCCAAATCTGGTGTACTATCAGCTGCTGTGAAATTCAGTTATGTACATTTAAAAAGACTATGCAAATCCGCGTTTTGAAATGAGTACTATACATTCACTGACATTCGCTACTCGTTTTAACAAACTATACCTTTTTACAAACTATACAAGAAAGAAAGAAAGTAAGAAAGAAAGAAGGAAAGAAAGAAAGAAAGAAAGAGAATAAGAGATAGAGAAAGAAAGATAGACAAAAGAGAAAGAAAGGGAGGGAGACAATAAGAGAAACAGAGAGATAGAGAAAGAGAGAGGTAGAGAAGGAGAGAGGTAGAGAAAGAAAGAAAGAAAGAAAGAAAGAAAGAAAGAAAGAAAGAAAGAAAGAAAGAAAGAAAGAAAGAAAGAAAGAAAGAAAGAAAGAAAGAAAGAAAGAAAGAAAGAAAGAAAGAAAGAAAGAAAGAAAGAAAGAAAGAAAGAAAGAAAGAAAGAAAGAGGAGAAAGAAAGAAAGAAAGAAAGAAAGAAAGAAAGAAAGAAAGAAAGAAAATAAGAAAGAGAGAAAGAAAGAGAATTATATGAAAGAGAGAGAGAGAGAAAGAGAGAAAGAAAGAAAGAAAGAAAGAAAGAAAGAAAGAAAGAAAGAAAGAAAGAAAGAAAAGAAAAGAAAGAAAGAAAGAAAGAATGAAAGAAAGAGAGAGAATAAATGAAAGAGAGAGAGAGAAAGAAAGACAGAATGAAAGAAAGAAAGAGAATAAATGAAAGAGAGAGAAAGAGACAGAAGAAAGAATAAACGAAAGAGAGAAAGAAAGCAAGAAAGAAAGAAAGAAAGAAAGAAAGAGAGAGAGAATATATGAAACAGAGAGAGAAAGAGAGAAAGAAAGAAAGAAAGAAAGAAAGAAAGAAAGAAAGAAAGAAAGAAAGAAAGAAAGAAAGGAAAGAAAGAAAGAAAGAAAGAAAGAAAGAAAGAAAGAAAGAAAGAAAGAAAGAAAGAAAGAAAGAAAGAAAGAAAGAAAGAAAGAAAGAAAGAAAGAAAGAAAGAAAGAAAGAAAGAAGAAGAAAGAAAGGAAAAGAAAGAAAGAAAGGAAAGAAAGAAAGAAAGAAAGAAAGAAAGAAAGAAAGAAAGAACGAACGAACGAACGAAAGAAAGAAAGAGAGAATAAATGAAAGAGAGAGAGAAAGAAGAATGAAAGAAAGAAAGAAAGAGAAAGAGAGAAAGAAAGAAAGAAACAAACAAAGAGAATAATGAAAGAGAGAGAGAAAGAGAGAGAAAGAAAGAGAGAATAAATGAAAGAGAGAAAGAAGGAAGAAAGAAAGAAAGAGAGAGAGAGAAGAAAGAAGGAAAGAAAGAATGAGAGAGAGCATGAAAGAAAGAAAGAAAGAAAGAAAGAAAGAAAGAAAGAAAGAAAGAAAGAAAGAAAGAAAGAAAGAAAGAAAGAAAGAAAGAAAGAAAGAAAGAAAGAAAGAAAGAAAGAAAGAAAGAAAGAAAGAAAGAAAGAAAGAAAGAAAGAAAGAAAGAAAGAAAGAAAGAAAGAAAGAAAGAAAGAAAGAAAGAAAGAAAGAAAGAAAGAAAGAAGAAAGAAAGAAAGAAAAAAAGATGAATGAATGAATGAATGAATGAATGAATGAATGAATGAATGAATGAATGAATGAATGAATTAAAGAAGGAAAGAAGGAAAAAGGAGAAAAGGAAAGAAGGAAAGAAGGAAGAGGGAAAGACGGAAAGAAGGAAAGAAAGACCAAATAATGACTTCCCATGTGAGAAAAGTATAAATATTTAAAATTCACACCAACAAGGAGAAATATCTCGGAAATGGTTATCTCAATAAAAAACTTTGACATAAACCGTGCGCTTTAACGAACTCTGCACTTTTTGGCGCTGGCCTACTGATCTCAAGATCACGGGTTGAAATCCGAGCCAGACAAACTGTATTTAAGCATGCTTAAAAGTGATATCCTCGTGTCAGTATATTTACTGGCGTGTAAAATAAATTCTAGTGGACAAATTTCAAGCACATGGTCAGAACAAATTGCTTTGACAATGATAAAAAGGGGACTTCAGAAACTATTCCCAAAAAAATTCGATATACATTTGACGTGAAAATATCTTAAACATATGATACTGTTATTTTTAATAAAACAAACGCTTACTAAAACTATTCCATTTAAGATATATTTTGGAAAGGGAGGAGAAGTGTTTTTTTAATCTGTTGTCCATAGGTTGAATATTTTTTAGGTTAAATGATGCTTTAATTTAGCTCAAAAATGTGCCAATTGGTTTTATTATGAGGTGCAAATTTCAGATGAAACTAATCGTGTAAATATACCAAAACTACTATTTAAGTAACTAAGGACACAACTTTCACTCATGTTAAGTTAAATACTATATTACATAAATAGTCACATTAAATATAAAAAGTGTGCCCAATGCAACTTCCTGAATACAATATTACTGAAGTCAGTAGTCTATAACACTGAAAACATATGTAATATCTCTTTTATTCCCTCCCACCTTCAATCAATAACTAAACACGTTTGAAGGAAGTTCGTTAGGGGCATACTAAATAATAAATTGCGCAATTGTTACCATTATAAATCCTTTAACGGATACTTTATAGTTAACAGCTGAAGAAGTTATTTTTTCCGATAGTCCTCGACTTTATGTCTTTTCAATAAAGGTTAACTTGGCAGTGTGGACCCTACACCTCTATTTTGTTGTACATTTGAATGGCTTCCTCACTATGAGGAAACCATTTAGATTTTATGTCATGGCGATTACTGGAATGATCTAAAAGATTCCTCGTCCATTCAGAATAAGGATTGTTGAATACAAAGAGACTGCACCTACTTGGAAAAATGTCAGTGGGGCTTAAGGAAGTCAGACATTTCACCGATATTTCATATTCTTTAGGTTAACAGTTATGAAATTTTCCATCCGTAATAAGAATAGCCAAGGTGTTCGAAATTACATATACTGGGAGGAGGGGGTAAATGGGGGGGATTATAAAATAGAAGAAGGAAAAAATAAAACCTCGAGAGGATGTAAATGAAATTAATTCATTCTTCACTTGAGTTTAAAAAGCCAACCATGCAAGTTCAGGTTCTGAAAAAGTTTAGAAAATCCTTCTTAGAAACTGGGAGTCATTTCGAGTGAAACTGATATAAATTTGGTTTACCAGTATAATCAGTTTGATACACTATCAGTGATATGAAATCTGTTATTGCAAATGAAAGCTGTTGCAGCATTTAAATATCTTAAAGATTATACTTAGATTGATAGAGTTTTAAATTAGTTTTAGAAGATATTCTGCTAAACACATCCACCAAGCATTCAAGTACCCTTTAAGAAAACTGTTTTAATGAAGAAACCAATAAAAGAAGACTAACAAACAATATCTAATAACTACGATACCTGTGAAAGCTTCTCAGTTTTAGGGCCTGAAATTCTCTAACGCCTAAGGGCTATTAATTGGTATGAAGCTGTAAGTCATTTGCCCATAAAACGCAACACTTGTAACTAAGTTTGTATTTTGTCATGTGAAAAAAGTAGAATTTTAAGTAAGCGAAATAATATTAAAAGTTATGCATGCGAAGCAAATCGTATTCTTTTCGATGCAAGGGAGACCTTTCAAGCGAAGTATATGTGGGACCGAAGTAAAGTAAGAATGGAGAACTCGGCCATGTATCTTTGAGGGAAGGAGCAACCTGTGAGTAAGAAATGAGGTGAGAGGAGTCAAAGGATGGTCAATCCAGACATAGTAGACATAGGGTAAGCATTCTCGGTGATTAGACGTCACAGACGTCAGACGTTGAGGCTGTTGTTCAACCGGCAGCTTCACCAGAAGCTGGACAAGTCCTCTGCGGCGCTTGAACCCTGTCTTCCTAAAAGGACCAAGCTGAAGCAAAGACTAAAGCAAAATGAAGTGAAATGCAGAGAGAGAGAGAGAGAGAGAGAGAGAGAGAGAGAGAGAGAGAGAGAGAGAGAGAGAATGCGATGGATGTAATATACCTTAGCAGCATTCGCCCAGCCTAAATGCGCATACTGAAAAGTCGGCCAAGGGAATCGAACCTACAAGCTCCCGAAAGGAGCTGAGATACTTGTTATTTATTATTAATTCCCATTTAGAATCTGTATAAAATGTTGCATTTATTTTTATTCTTGCCTTCAAATTGTTTGTTTCATTTTTACTAGCATTGTGTGTGTAGTTTCATCTGTGCATTGTGATACATGTCTTTTTCTTAATATTTTGTTGCCGTTATAATCGTGTACTGAATACGAGTGGTTAGTCATAGACATTAACTATATCTTGCAACTTTTTGGAAATAAATAAAAGCAGAGAATTAAAAATAGATTATCAGCAAACTGTATATGCGTGTGTGTTTCGTTCTTAAAATGAACCTTTATAAAGGTCCAATTTACCTTCAACTGTCGTTTAAACGCTGCTTTGAAAGAATGAATAGTGGCTTAACTGGCTAACCAAACCTTTCTTTTATCTCTCTAATCTAGAAGTTTTAGGAATATAAACATCCATATGAAGGATGACCTATATTTTCTCTCGATAAAACATTCAGAAAATACCACAAAAATAAGTTATGAACGACTTCTTGCATTTACTCCGTTAAGGGGGGACGTACGAGAAAATGTTCAAAAATCTAACTTTTTTGTTATTTTGTAAAATAGTATATAGTGTTAGCTATCAAATACCAAAATATTATGACTGTACGTGATCTGTATGTACCTTTAAAAAGTTAAAAGACCTAGTGTTGCATAGTAGCATAGTAGCAACACATAGTCTTACATCAGCTGTCTTGGAATCTATAAAGCCTACCTACCAATTCTTAGCACACCCAGACTTGCTAAAAAATGTCTCTATGGAGAGACACAAAACCCAAATGAAAGCCTCAACAGTTTGATATGGAAAAGGTGTCCCAAAACATCATTTGTGTCTTCCATAGTGGTGAAAATTGCTACATTTAATGCTGCAATAGCATTTAATGATGGGAATGTTGGCAGAAAGACAGTTATGCATCAGTTAGGGTATCAACCTGGGGTGTTTATGGAAACAATTTTGCAGAGTATCGACAACATTCGCATCGCTGGTGCAGAAAAAGCTATGAAATTAATGCAGAAAGAAGCAAGACAGAAGAGTAATTTAAAAAGAAAGGCTGAAGAAGACCAGAATGAGGATACAGACTATGGATATGGGAAGTTCTGACTTAAAATTAAAAGGCAAACTGAATAATACTTATTATATTTTAATTGCCTTTACCCGTAACTTGCATTTTCTACAACTTCAACCCATTTTTCTCTCAAACTACTTCATCTACAGTGATACAATTTAGCACACAGCTTTCTTATGCCACAGTGGACATTTTGTTTGTTCTAGAATTTAAGATTAAGCTCCAGATGGAATTTGATGATACAAAATATATGAAATTATTTTAACTTTTAAAGGATGCATATGATTAATATTTTTTTTAAATTCTATACAGCTTCAATAAGAAATCTATATCCAACAAATTCATTTTTAATGTGTTTTAAAATAACATACCAAATTTCAAAACGATAGAATATGTGAATTTTGAAAAAAAAAATGGGCTTAAGTTTGTAAATATCTCTGCATATAGAAAAAATATGTAGCATTAGTTATAAACAATGGAAAATTACGAAAAATATAGTGCATATTAACTGTATTATCTTAAATGAGTATACTAAGTTTCACCTCTCTAACTTGAAAACTTTGGATGTTACGGCTATTTATGTAAGATACTGAATATTTGCATACGTCCCCCCTTAAGCATGAATATTTTTGTACTATTCAACGTGTATGGTCCGTCTCTGTGACGTAGATGGTAGCCTGTCTGCCTCCATTCAAAAGCTCCCGAGTTAAATCTCGGTCAGGGTGAGTTGCCTGGATAAATTTTTTCCGGAGTTTTTCCTTATCCTGAAAAGTAAATGTCGGGTAACTCTAAGCTCTACGCACCCAGGACTCATTTGGGCATCATTTCACCCATTTCATTCATCGTCCAATACGACTTAGCGCTGGAAGACAGAAATTAAAAGAATAATCACAGCTAATAGTAATTTTTCACACAATTTTTGTAAGTATTGTGGTACTTTCTGCTAATTATGATAAATATTTTACTCTTGTTATAATGATAATAAATTTTCTTATATCACTACGCTCATGTCACTTTATAAAATGTATTTTCAGGAACACACAAACCAATAATTTAAATTGGCATAACAAAGTAACAAAATATAAACTCAATAATTTATAAATTAGAAATCATAACATTTTCTAAGGTATATGTAGTAATATTTTAATACAATTTTCAGAATTATGCTGCAAAATTTGTAATTTTCACCTGTATATCAGCGTACGTCATTTGACCACTCACCTTCAATAGCTTCATTGTGATGGAAACAGTGTCAGAAAGGAAGCAGCTACAGCGTAATCGGTGATGATGTCAACCCATGTCATCCATCAGTTCTATTCATATTGTCATCCTGGCGTGGCTCGAAACAGACATTAATTGCTTCTGCTATTTATATGTCACAAATCACTTCACACTAGTCAAAACTTCTTTAATATCGAGTTAATCACATCACGCTTGATGTTACCCGTCTTTAAAAGTACAAACACTCAGCAAATGAAACAAGGAAAAAAATAGTATATCAAGATATTTACTGTCTCAACAAACTTGGGGGAGGTATACTTCAGTTTGAGTAATGTGTTCTCCTACGGTTAGGGTTTCATTGTTTACTTTTCTTCTCTTCTTTTGTATTTATTCGCTTAAGTTGACCGTAAACACGCCCTGTTTCCTCTCTCTTACCATTCGAGGCACAAGTACATAGCAAATATTGTTTGGAAACATCGTTTTGGGTTCAGATATATTAAATGTAACCTAATTGACAGGAGAAATAGTGAGTTTAGTAGGTTTCTCACTTTTACTACGTTTGCGTTCCTCTTCACATAAAAGATAATTCACAGTTTATCAACCAAGCGCGACAATGCTCCTATCGATTCTTTTTTACCACAGAAGATTGTCTTTTGTTTGGAAATAAAATAAGCTGTGGTTGGTGTTTTGTTTTCTACGCGTTTGGAAAGGTGTGCAGAAAGAAAAAAACAAATGACAAATTCTCAGCAGCCGGTTATATTTTATCTCGATTATCTTTTGTTTTTGTTCTCTTGAATAATCTTTGATTTTTCCATGAATATTGATGTATAAAGCAGAAACAAAATTTAAATTCGGCGTGGTGTAAGCAGAATATTTACCATTATAAATTAGACTAATACCTCGCGGCCGAAGGAATCTCCATATATAAATGTCAGATAAGATCACAATAGCATTTTACCTGGTGAGGAAAAGTTTGACGAACGCACGGCAATGTTTGTTCGCGCCACTACGTCGCGTGTCGTCCGTAAAGTGGGAAGTGTAACAGCCAGCGGCCAACTGATCTGAGAGCGCTTGGCATGCTGGCGGTAGGACACTATTCCGGTGCGCAGGTCTCATCTAGGGGTGGAATACATTGGTACCGCCTGCGGCCCCCCGCCCACCGAATATATCTCCTTTTTAGCTTTTTTTGGCGTCTTGACAAAAAACGCAAATAATAAACCTTCCAGAGCGGGAAAATAATTTGGTAATACAAATAAAAAATTGACGTGTTGAACTGACATGACTTTCGCAACACCTATACAGACTATTCTTGCATCTACTTTAAGATAAACCTATGCAGAAATTATCTAACTGCATATTACGTTGTAATTAGGAAGGGAATAGAGGTAGGACTAAGCGGTAGTGAAATTTTTAAGAACTAATTCGGTTTTTTAATTCCATTCATTTTGCATTGTAGGATATATAAAAAACGAATAATATCCCTATTTGAGGAAAGTATTCATTTTAAAATGCATACGCCAATAGCAAGGAATATCTTGAAAATGGTTATCTCCACGAAAAAGGTATTTGATATTATTTGTGTTTTAACTAAATGTTGTAGTGGAAGTTTAACTCCTACATTTGCCATTTATTCAAGACTCATTCAGATTTAAAAAAAAAAAAAAAAAAAAAAAAAAAAAAAAAAAAAAAAAACCTTGAGAGGTCATTCCCAGAACATTTTCGTTTGTGATGATGAAAACCAATTCTGAAAGCCACTTGAAAATATTTTAATCATATCTATTTTAATTAAAATCGCTAGAGCCGTTTTTGAGAAAATCGAAAATTTCAAAGCTATTTCCCGGTAAAAGGTAATCTGGGATGAAGGAGTTCCTTAAAAATTGTGGGAATATACTTTAAGCAAGTTTGATATTTAACCGACTTTTCATAAACACACAGGCTCCGGACCTAAGATACAGGGTGTATATAAATGAATATCGTGGTTTTAACTCTTTATAATATTTATTACATTCAACTTATAGTTATAAATGATATGTCGAATGAAAAAGCTACTGAAAAAGTTTCGTCAAGAACCTTATAAATGCTCAATATAACTACCCTTTGTCACACAGCACACATAAAATCTATAGCCGAGTTCTTCCCAAACGTTGATAAGTGTGTATTCAGTAAATGTAGCAACGGCTGCTTCAATCGGTTTCTTAATTCAGGGACGTCAGCTGGAAATGGAGGCACGTACACACGATCCTTGATGAAGCCCCAAAGGTAAAATTTGCATGGCGTTAGGTCAGAAGAACGTGGAGGCCATGCATAGCAAGCCCTGTCATTGGAGCCCTTGCGGCCTATCCAGCGCTCGGGTGCAGTGACGTTCAACCAATCGCTTACTCCGTTATGCCAGTGAGGTGGCGCACCATCTTGCTGGAAAATGAAGTTCTCTGGCTCATTTTCTTACAACTGAGTGAAGAGGCATTGCTCTAGTGTATAAAGGTAAGAAGTGCCAGTTATAGTAGGTTCACCAAAAATGAAAGGCCCATATACTTTTCGCCGGGATACGGCACAAAAAACATTCACTTTAGGTGAATCTCGTTGCATTTGTACCGATTTGTGAGGTTTTTCTGAGCCCCAGATGCGCACATTTAGAGTGTTAACATGTCCACTAAGGTGAAAGGTCGATTCATCACTAAGACAGCACGATCCATAAAATCGTCATTATCATGACACAACATGTGGTTTGCGAAGTAATCCATGGTCTGTCGGCTTTAGTAATAACTAATCGGTAAGGACGTAGCCGTAAACGTTTCCTTACAACTTTCCAAACAGTCGACACAGAAACTTGTAATTCACGACTGATTTCTTTGGGCTACGAGTGAACTCGCTCAACAGTCTCTTCACTTACTCTAGCTCGTCCCGTGCTCTTCCCTTTACAAAGGCAGCGAGTATCTTCAGACTGATGATACCATCTACAAATGTTATTATCACTAGGAGGATCACAACCAAACTTAATGCGGAACGCACATTGCACAGTAACTACAGATTCGGTCTTTGCAAACTGCAAAACAAAACGGTTTATGTTTACTAGTCGCCATCTTTGCTACTACCGCTGTCTAGCGGATTGCGGAAGAAAAATTGCACGCACATGCACACTGGTGCCAACAAAGAAAACTGTTTGAGCTACTTTTTCATTTGACATATCATTTATAACTGTAAATATAATGTAGTAAATATTATAAAGACTTAAATCCCCAATATTCATTTATATACACCCTGTATATTAGGTCATACTCAGTGAAAATGGAAACATGTATTTCCGGTAAATGTTCTGTATCCAGTATTTGTATAGAGTGCAAAACCTCTTATATGTGTTATGTATATGATAAAGAAAGCAATAAAGTTAAAATGGAATCTATAGCTAACAGAAATTTCATCATATTTGCTGTTTACTCATTGCCATTTCTCATTCAGTTTTGTGATATGTAATTCATATTTGCTCGCCTCAGTAGCGTAGACGGTAGCGTGTCTGCCTCACGTTCAAGAGGTCCCGAGTTCGAATCTCGGTCAGGGCGAGTTACCTGGATAAGGTTTTTCCGGGATTTTCCCGTATCCTGAAAGACTCTAAGCTCTATGGATCCTGGGCTCATTTGAGCATCATTTCACACATTTCATTCATCGTCCGATATGACTTAACGTTGGAGGACGTAAAATACAAAAAAAAGGATCATATTCCACACATATTCACCCTTATTGTTGCTATGCATCGGAAGTTGACATTCCCGCGTGCATCCTAGTTGCTATGGAAACAAAAGCAAACTCAGTATCTTAAAAATGACGAAAAGCACTAATGCGGTAAGACAATTTATTTTAAAATATCGATTGTGATATTAAAATTTGTACAATTATTAAATGCAATTGCAGCATCTCCACTTCTGTTCTTTACATTTAAACTTGTTTTGTATATTTCTCCAGAAGAGAATAGTCCTGCTATCTCTGCTGAAATCTCTTCACTACCGTTCCCACTCTACAAAATCTTGTCAGCAAACTTCATTTTACTTCCCAGACAATTCTCCATATAACCCTCTGCCGCAGAAGATGATTCCCATCCTCCAAGCTGTTTCAGTGACAGAACATCGGCACCAGAATCTACGAAGAAAGTAGCAGATGTTCTTCTAAAGGCATAACCAGTGTAAGATTTTGGATCCTCTAACTTCAGATATTTTGGTATTTTTAACACACGGTACCGGTGCTGTTTATCCCCACTGGTAGATCAATAGGAAAAAACACTTGCACTGAAAGCTTTCAGGCATCGCTGCAAAGTACCTCCGAAAAATTCTCACGTAATTAACTTCAGCAACCTTCTCAGTTATGGTAAAGGAGCGAAAAATATTTGTTTTAGTGTTTGGGATATTCACCACAATAAATTCAATCCAATCTTCAACAATTTCGACATTTTTTACCATCTCCTCTCTTCGGCAAGCCCCTGCAATCCTCTTTATCATTATCACTCTTAGTAACAAATACTTGTGATTAGAAGCATTATTCAGAAAATTTGTTACATCCTCTCTTGAAAATACTTTTGATTTCTTCGTACAATTCCGAACATTTTTCTTTTTCAAGAAGCACACTAACTTAGTGAAACTTCCAGTATCAATTCCATTATTTCACTTTATCATTGCTTTTAGCATAGAAAATTCAGACCACAAAACTTCTGAACTCATCAATTTACTACTTCTTAGTACAAAATACGCCAAAATGTTCTTTTCATTAATACCCACATCATGTTATTTTAACCATTTACACAATGAATAATATACCAACTTATTTAGACTTGCTTGGTATTAATTGATCACATCCAGTTTTCCACGTCTCTTCTATTACATCATCACTGCACACATCGTCTAAAACTTTCTTCATGAACTAAATTAAACCCTCAGTCAAATTGTTTTACAGTTTAACAAATATAATATGGCGATATGACCAGCAACATTTATTATTTCTACATAGCAACACATATAAACGATGAACGTTCTAAAATCTAACATTTATCTTCAATTATAATAATTAATATTTCAGCTAATATCTTAATTACTAAAATTAAGATTGATAGAAATACACATAGTGCAAAAAATAGTATGCAATACTCATGGAGTAAGCACATAACGGAATCTCATAAATTGAAAAATGCTCTGCGAAAGCGTCTCCCCCCCCCTCTCTCTCTCTCTCTCTCTCTCTCTCTCTCTCTCTCTCTCTCTCTCTCTCTCTCTCTCTCTCTCTCTCTCTCTCTCTCTCTCTCTCTCTCTCTCTCTCTGTCTGTCTGTCTTGGCCTTTAGGAAAAACCCATATGGCCATCGAAGGGAAAATAATAAAGGAAAACTCAAGGGGATTTTTTTAATTTTACGTCCTCCAACGTTAAATCATATCGGACGATGAATGATGATGATGATGATGATGATGATGATGATGATGATGATGATGATGATGATGATGATGATGATGATGATGATGATGATGATGATGATGATGATGATGATGATGATGATGATGATGATGATGATGATGATGATGATGATGATGATGATGATGATGATGATGATGATGATGATGATGATGATGATGATGATGATGATGATGATGATGATGATGATGATGATGATGATGATGATGATGATGATGATGATGATGATGATGATAGTTGGCGCTACAGGCCATGTAGACCCTTGGCCTCCCTAACCACCCCCTTCCACTCTACTCGGTCCTATGCTTTTCTGCTCCAGCCTTTAACCCCCCAACTTTCTCAAGTCGTCTTCTACATTATCTACCCATCTTTTCCTGGGTCTTCCTCTTCTCCTTCTGCCATCCAGAATCTCATAATACGATAGAAATATCTTCTTAACTACACCGGTTTCAGGCATTCTCTGCACATGGCCAATCCACCTTACTCTTCCTTGTTTAATGTTCAGTACTATATTTGGTTGCCCAAATAGGCACTGTAACTCCAAGTATGTCCGCATCCTCCATCCGTCCAAGTCCCTGATCACTCCAAATATATTTCTCAGGATCTTCCTTTCCATTGTTCTTCTCTGGTTGTCAACACCCAACTTTCTGAACGATGCATTACTGTTGGTTTCAGTGCAGTTCTATATATTTTAATTTTAGTATTCCTACTGACGTTCCTTGATTTAAACATATTCTGCAAGGCATAGAGACATCTCTTACCACTTGCTATTCTTTCTTGATCGGACGATGAATGGAATGGGTGAAATGATGCTCAAATGAGCCCCGGGCCCATAGAGCTCAGAGTTAACCGACATTCTCCTTCAGGACAAGGGAAAATCGCGGAAAAAACCTTATCCAGGTAACTCACCCTGACCGAAATTCGAAATCGGGACCTCTTGAACGTGAGGCAGATATGCTACCATCTACGCTACCGAGCCGGGCACTTAAGAGGAGAGGGAGAGACTAAATGTGTAGATCGCTTTCTTGAAGAAATTGAATAAGTGCGTGTTACCCGGGTTGGCGGCATGACTGTAATAGGGTGACACAGCACAGAGGTGTCGTTGAAGGGAGTCCTCCGCAAAGAAGGGTCCTTCGACTCTTGCCATACCGGGACTAGGTCCCTTACTGGCATCGTGAGGGGTTATTAAGTGTCATGGTGAGTTAATGGTGGCGGTTTAATTTAGGTGTAGAAGATAATTGGTCAAGGATGGTATAAATACTGTAGATGTATTTTGGTTGCTTAAGGACGTCCTAGGACAAGTCTTGGCCTCTTATATGTCTCTGGGTCCAGGTCGTATTCCCCAAGTTCTCGAGTAGGGTTGTTGAAACTGTTTGGTAATTTTGAGTAGAAACAGAGGGACAACTGTAGGATGTTATCAAAAAATTTTGGAAAGGATAGGTCTAGATGGATATTGTGGTTTCGGATATACCATTCGGCTGCAACTGCAGTCCGAAGGTAGCGGTTTTGAAGGTCTTGGAGTTTGGAACAGTGGCTTATGGCTGCTGCACCCCAGACTTGGCAGGCATAGGTCATTGCCGGCCTTAATACCTGCTTGTAGAGCAGGAGCTTTTTGCGGAGAGCCATTAGCGACTTTTGGTTATATAGGGATACAACATGGCCATCTCTTTGCTAACTTTGTTATCCACCACTGTTAAGTGGTCCTTCCATGTAAGGCGCATGTCTAGAAGCACACCTAGGTATGTTGCCTGTGTTGACCATGAGAATTACTGTACCGCCTATACTTAGCTTGGGTACGTCCTGTAGTTCTCGTCGGGTGAAAGTGATTGCTTGGGATTTTTTGGCATTTGACTTTAGAAATATCTGTGCTCTTTGCACAGCAATATCATGCCATTTTGACGCAGTTGTTATGGCGGTACCGTCGGCAAATAGGTACAGGTTGCAGCCTCTTAGGGTTGGAAGGGTATTTATATACGCTAGGAAAAGCAGGAGCCCAAGGTGCAACAGGGTAATGGTGCTAGCAGGAAAAGATCGTCTTGTTTTTTCTAATGTTTCCTCAATCAGTCTAAAGTGCTTACCACTTACTATCGTAATGTACTACTAAGGTTGTCATTCTTTTATTAAACTGGACTGAAAATTGTGAACAATTAAAACATTAAAATGACAAGAATTCTAAATTTTCAGAAAACATTATTTGTTGACAATTTGGTGAATTTAAAACATAAATTAACGAAAGCTATTTAAATGAACAGGAGCACGCTTGTTTATAGTGTCTGTAGGGGAACATGGGATGAAACCAGGTACTCACTAATTTTTATTCGAAATGTACACCTGCATCCCAAGTCTCAAAAACAAGCTCTAGTACAGCCCGGTTCTGCGCCATGACCTTACCCCGGATTGGAGGAAAACCTATTTTGTAAAGTTTATTACCATCTTCATTAAATGAAATATACAACAAAATATTGATATGTTGATATATGCATTACCTATAAAACATTCCATTGTTCATGTAAACATGATTTCTGATATTACATATATTAATAGAATAAATGCGCATAAGTTACATATATTACATAGCTTTGTGATATCACACCTTGTTCGTCGCCTTTCAGTGTTCACATTGTTTATTATTTACAGAGTTCTACCAGTTAATTTACTCCTATTTTACAGCTGGTCATATGGTAACGGTCACAGGGTTGGTCGCACAATTCGCACACACAGTTGCTGCCGGGGTCGTGGAAGCTCTTGTTGTTCTTATTTTGTGGTGGTATCCATGCAATGCTATTGAGTTCACCAGGTGTCGGAGTTCCGGATTTGTGCTGGTCCATGATCTATTTGTCACGACCTTTGTTGTATAAAAGTACACCCAAATTTCCCTTTTCTTCTTCTCTCTTTCAATACAAGCAAATACTCAATTGCATCAAGATGGAATCCTATACTCCGGTTAAAACTTTTACAACAGATTACCATAACAAATAAAAAAGTATGAGGAAAATAGCATCTTTCAGGTCAAACCTATTGTCTTATTTGTTTGTTCACTGCTGTTACTCTACTATAGAATTTTTAAATCAATCAGTATAGTTTCATTATGTACCAGGGTGTGTCAAAAATTAATACCTCCTATATTTTTCTCTTTTAATTACCAAGAAAATTGAATCCAATTTACATAGCTTGAAAACTACAACATTGACGATTAATTTTTCACTATTCTATATAATCTCCGTCCTTTTCCACAGTTTTGGACCACCTTTTAACTAAGGCATGTATTCCAGTGTGGTAAAACACACGGTCTTACTTCCTAAGCCATTGACGCACGGACGTTTCCACAGCCTCCTCATCCTCAAAATGAATCCCACGATGAGCTTCCTTTAGTGGCCCGAACAGATGGAAGACTGATGGTGCTAGGTCAGGGCTGTATGGGGGGTGAGGTAAGACTTGCCATCCCAATTTCTCAATTTCTGCAGTGGTGTACGGCCGGTGTGTGGTCTTGCATTGTCATGCAAAAGAGAAACATCCGCCATAGTTTTTGTTGGGGGAACTCGGCAAAGACGTGTTTTCAGCTTTTTGAGAGTTCTGACGTATTGGACAGAATTTATTGTGCATCCCTGCTCCAAAAAATCAATCATAAGCACACCCTCTGCATCCCAAAACACTGTCGCGATAACTTTCCCTGCCGACCGCTGAGCTTTCATTTTTTTCCCCCCTTCGGTAAGGTTGTGTGATGCCATTCCATTGACTGCCTCTTTGATTCAGGTTCAAAAAACTGAACCCACGTTTAGTCTCCAGTAACAATTTTCCCAGAAACTTCTCTCCCTCCAAATTGAATCGCTGCAAGTGTTTGGAAGCTATTGTTTTCCTTGTTTCTTTGTTTTGGGCGATTAACATTCTTGATACCCAACGTAAACAAACTTTTGAGTAACCCAGTTGTTGAATAATCGTCATCACACTGCCTTTACTGAGGGAGGTAATGCGACACAATTCTCCTGTTGTTACCCGGCGCTCACCACGAAAGATGTCATCGACTCGCTGAATGTTGCATGGAGTCACTGCAGTCATCGACCTGCCGCTTCGCTTTTCATCTGCCAATGATGTTTAACCTTCAGCTTCGTTACAGCGACGAACCCATCGTCTAGCAGTGCTGACATCCACCGTTGTATCACCATACACAAGTTTTAGTCTTTCGTGAATGCGAATTGGCGTTTCACCTTCCGCAGTTAAAAATTCAATCACAGAACGCTGTCTAATACGAATGTCGATGTCAGCCATTTTGCAAGAGGATGCCGTGCTGCCACCTGTTGACTTAGAAAGTTACTACTGCAGGGGATTGGAGAAGAAGGTTTGAGGAATAGCGCCAAATTCAAAGTTTTCACATAACTTACTTATTTAAGGGGAAAAAATGGGAGGCATTACTTTTTTACCCACCTTCGTACACAGTATGTAATAATAAAATGTATTAAATGCTAAACTTGCTCATGTGTGACCATTACACACACACACACACACACACACACACACACACACACACACACACACACACACACACACACACACACACATACACACAGACACACACATACAAACAAACATATATATATATTAAAATGCACTATTATGAAGACAATTGCATCATTTAGTAAGTTAATCTTAACTGACTTGTCCGACATCATTTATATTATGATTTACTTTATTCGAGTTGTATAGAAAATGAGTAGTTGTCAAACATTTTTATGATTACTCACTCAGATGAGATGTTCTTCATATCCCCAAAAGCGCTTTTCGATCAGGTTTTGATCATCTTCAGTGTGTGTTGACCAGCTACTCTTTTTTTTTTTTTTTTTTTTTTTAAATTTGTAGTCTCCATGTTCTAATAGTTGTAATAAGTATGGTAACAGAATTACTTGTAAGCCATCTAGCTTATATATTTTTTTAAAGAAGACATAGTCAAGTTATTAAAAGTGAGATATTTCTTGTATAGAAAATGAGTAGTTGTCAAACATTTTTATGATTACTCACTCAGATGAGATGTTCTTCATATCCCCAAAAGCGCTTTTCGATCAGGTTTTGATCATCTTCAGTGTGTAGCTGGTCAACCAGAGTAGCTGGTCAACACACACTGAAGATGATCAAAACCTGATCGAAAAGCGCTTTTGGGGATATGAAGAACATCTCATCTGAGTGAGTAATCATAAAAATGTTTGACAACTACTCATTTTCTATACAAGAAATATCTCACTTTTAATAACTTGACTATGTCTTCTTTAAAAAAAAAAAAAAAAAAAAAAAAAAAAAAATTATTCGAGTTGTCGTGGATGAGAGCCTCATAACCAGTTCCTCTATAAAGAAGGGTTTCTTGGCGAGTTCGCATACTAGCCTCGACTTTGTATGTTTTGAAACATCCAGAGCGGCTTTCAAGAAGTGTGAGTTAACTGTTTCCAGAGTCCTTACGTTTTTTAGACTCAAATTTTCTGAAATGAGATCTTTTCCATAGGTTGTTACGGGAACTACTTTTGCGGCGAACTATGCCACGGTGGTTTTCAGTGACAGTGCTATATTTCCTTGATGTCAAACATGCCTTTTTCCGCAGCTGCTGCTCGAGATTTCAGATGCATTCGGAATGATCTGGCAGAGTCAGACCCAGATATTTGAAGCTATTGACTGTCATAGGTTCCTTTCTAAGATGTATTCTGTCCTACACAGCTTCTCAACCTCCATTGCAGAATGGCATCTTTATGGTTTCTCCCGTGTTAATTTACACTTTGTTCTCCTGCACCCACTTCTCAAGTTGGTTGGTTGCTCTTTTCATGTATTATACGTATGTTTTGTTCATGTTTCCTTAGGGTCCTAGTATTACCCCATTTTCTGCTAATCTTGTTTCCTAAAAAAACTTTTTTAGAACTTCTCCATACTCTGAAAACTCTACGCAGTACAAGTTCTTTTATTAACTTTTTAAAATGTGTACTGCTTCTCCAAAGCACATTAAAAGAATTGATATATGTTTGTAAAATTAAGTTCAATATTTAATAAACAGTTGTTAACTTTTGAAAACTCAAGAATTTTAGAGAGCACAAGAAGTATTTTCCTGCAGTAATTGGAGGTTAATACTTATATAAAACGCTTAATGTAATATATATAAATGCATTTAATGCGAAACTGGACCTTTTGTGAGAATACCTTTAAAAATGCATTGTATGAAACGTTTTCATTACAGCAGTGATTTGACACAATAAAATTAATATTTCAATAAGATAATGTCTATAATATAGGTATGTAAATATAGCATTACTGCAATAATATTGGCGTAAGTTTCTGTTTATGTCAATTTCTAATTTCTATTTTGGGAGCAAATAAAATGTTGAAATGTGTACAGTGTAAGCAAATAGGATGGTCTATACTGACATGTTTAGTTACGACCATGAGAAAACACCAGGTAGTAAGTTATGCAGTATGCTTGTCGATAACTCATAAATGAAGAGAGAGAAACCAATACACTGAACCTGATATAGAGTAAGAAACCCATCTGTATGTTATACCCAACATCCTGTACAGAAGTTGTTCAAGATCATTTACTACCGACAGTATCTTTCCAGTAACTCATTTAATTGTAATTAAATGCCACCGTCTTACTACAAGCCAACCACCGTCACCATTGTTTGATCCTGCAATCCCAAAACAAATGCAGGAAATTATAAGAAGAGGAAATGGATGGGAAATTTTGACAGAAGGTGAATCACTCTACCATTCATTCATTCATTCATTCATTCTTGATTCGCCCGCCTCGGTAGAGTAGATGCTAGCGTGTCTGCCTCACGCTCAAGAGGTCCCGAGTTCAAATCTCGGTCAGGGTGAGTTACCTGGATAAGGTTTTTCCTGGGTT
The DNA here is from genome assembly GCA_030765055.1 of Mantis religiosa. NCBI lineage: Eukaryota > Metazoa > Arthropoda > Insecta > Mantodea > Mantidae > Mantis > Mantis religiosa. The sequence continues at coordinate 114,317,627 of CM060954.1, read as the reverse complement.
TTCCCATACCCTGAGAGACGAATGTCAGGTAACTCTAAGCTCCATGACCCCGGGCTCATTTGCAGGGCTTCTTTAGTTTCGCATCTCGATAAAGGAGGCAACTTGGAAATCAGGAAACGAATCAGTTCTCATTCTGTAGAAAATTGGAATAATAAGTTTGTAGACACTTATTTTTATGATTTCCCTAAACTGAATCCTGCTTCAGCGTTTGTCTTATGTTTCCTGTTGTGGGAACAGCCTGAGTTAAATGGACAGTCATGCAAACTGTCAGAACTGTATAATTGGCTACGGTGAAATAACACGCAATTAAAAACCAAAAATGGTTACAAACACCAGAGTTTTCCTGATGCTTGTCAAATGGCCTGATTTCTCCTTGGATTATGCTGACAGGAACGTCAGGAGTTAAGAGTTTGATTACGGTCTAATTTTGGATTTGCCGTAAACTTGGTGACATTCTTTAACTGGACTTGCTATGTATAGGTTTTATGTAATGCGATGGGAGATGAGATGGCTGCACTTGAGAAGCGCTCATTAGAGAAGTCCTGTGTTTGATTTCCACTCTCTAATTGTGGTTTTTTTGTGTTTTTCCTTGGTTAGCAGGCGAGTACTGAGCTGATTTCTCGTCTTCTTTAATACTGTCAATCTTCTCCGTTTTATTTATTTCCTTCTCTTCTTTCAGGTTTGGTTCTATGTTTCGTGGCGTATTAGGGACTGCTTGCTTAAATAAAGCAGTACACTTCGTAGACCAGAGGGTCGTTCATTGTTATTAACTTCCATAATTGATATTTGCATGCAATTATTTGGAGAACTGGACAACTTATTTTAGTGATAACTCGTCCTCATTAGAGATATAGAACGATAGATAAACTTTGTTGATATAGAACTTACAGTTATGGGATGAACAATAATCCAGAAACACAAATTTCTTTTTCAAGTGTAGGTTATTTAAAATGCATCAAAAATAAACTTTGCGTACACGCTGCGAACAATAGCTTTTAGTAAAAGTTCTCTATATTATATTAAATAAAATAAATAAATAAATGCTGTAAAAATATGAAATAGAGTCATTTGTTATATTGTCACAGCCGTTTGCTTCTTGTGCTATGAGCCATGTCAGTCGACTTCTATGAGATGCGGATGTATACAGCAATGCCTATTCCGAACGCTTGTTTCGCTTAAAATTTCTGAAAGTTCTAGGAAATTTCAACGCAGAATATTGAATCCAAAAACTCGGTAGCGTTAGAAAATAAATATAAGACTGATATAAGGCAGTGGTGTTACACTGATTTACTTGTATGAAAAGTCAAAGTCAAAAGAAGCTTCCTTACTGTAATTAAGGCAAGGCTACACTGAAAATTCCAACTTCTATAATGTCACCCGAACGTCGGAACTCCCTATAGAACCGGCCGGCAGTAGGCCAGACGGGAAGCATTCAGACCACGCCTACCCATTTGTCTCGTGTCACTAACTGAAGGGATGATTAGGAGAGCGGCACGAGGCCTGTACCGTCTCTTTCCCCTCCCACCAGAGGTCTGGAAACCTCGAGATAATTGTGCGCGCCGGAAGTTTCCAGAAACGTCGATCTTCCCTATATAAGGCCTGTAGTTGGCGAGTGAGCCCAGTTCTTGGCGAGCAGCCGTGAGGAGCGCCGAGTGAGTTAACGGACCGGAAGACTGTGAACGTGCATCAGAGGAGTTGTACGTAACTGTGAGCGTGCAGTGGACCTGTGACAGACGAACTGGTGAATTTTAATTGTGTGCATTACGTAATTCTGTATAATCGGCAAGTGTTCCGACTGTAATTCGGTGGAAATAAAGAACATTTTTGAGTTGTGCAATTGGAGTTTTAATTTCACAAACCCACAAAGTCACAATAATAAACCTATCATTATGAAAATTTAGCGACATAATTAGAGTATCATTTTAAACTTGCATGCAAATTTGTATTTGCTGCACCAAATAATTCATTAATTATTAATTATTTTTGTGAAAATATTGTGAACATTTAAAATGTCCTATGCGTCAAAAAAAATTTAGATTTTAAGTTGATTTTTTGTTTTTGGCTAGTACAGAGCAACTTTAAAAGGCCCACATTCTTATTTTTTGGAATACTCTTGTAGCATTCAATCTAAAATATTTTCCACTTGTTAGCTCTCAAAGTTTTGAAAATATTAACTTATATTATTACTTAACAACATATAATTTTCAAACCATGAGCATTAACAAAAAAAGGGGAATGTGAAGTTCCTTATTTACAAACATTATCCTGTATGTTTCACCAAGTTAAATGGAAAACATTAACGCGTGGGACATTTGGTATACTGAAAGGTGTTAGAAAAAAAGTTTCTCGGATAATGAATTTTAAAGTCATGATTGTTACTTTCAACGAGTGTTAAAGGTCTCTTTAAATTGTTACATGATGGCCTAAAGTGGTGCAAATGATAAAAATAGCATGCCATCAATTACTACAAACCCTAAGCTACCAAAAATGCCAAAAAAGAAAATTCCATCATTTTAAACATTTTCGGCGAATTTTCAGTGTAGCCTTGCCTTAAAATGCTTAATGCTTAAAACCACTTTATATTTTTAATTATTAATATAATTGTTTTAAATTATCCACTTGTGGCTAAATCTGGATTTTTGTTTTATTACAACGCTAAAGGCCACCACGCTGTTTCATAAAGCGAATAAGGAGTATTTTAAAGGTTTGATGATTGTCCACTGTGCATGAACATTACCCCTGTGCAAGCAATGTTACAAGAGGGATTCGAAGATGCTCCTTTGGTGTAGTTGGGTTTTTCTCGTCCTTGAAGTTCCCTTTGCTGCCAACCTCTTTTTGTTGCACAATAAAACTCAAATAAGGGGATAATGAAGGACGCATTATCTCATTAATGTCGTCAGTTAAAACGTTTGTTGTTAAGGGTTGTCCATCATATCCGTTCTAACACACGTGCAGTTCAACTGCAACCAAAGAAACTTATAGTTGTCTCACGTGTTTATGAGAACTCCTAGTGGTTCACCGGGAAATACACGAGTCAGCTGGAGAATTTAATGTCATATCGGCACGTTGGCCATAGTAGCTCAATGGTTAGAGCGGCTGGACGGAAACCAGAAGATCCGTGGTTCAAATCCCGGCTATGGCATTGAATTTTTCAGTCTGGCTCTATCCTTTCATAGTGCATCCTACACACGGCTAGTGAGAAAGAACAATTAATTTTCATTAATTGTACCTAATAGTGGTCCGAACTATAAAGCCCGGGCCTTAAAGTACTTACAGCATAGTAAGTCACCATTAAGGTAGTTGTCTCATGTGTTTATGAGAACTCCTAGTTGCTTACCGGGAAAGACACGAGTCAGTTGGAGAATTTAATGTCATATCGGCACGTTGGCTATAGTAGCTCAATGGTTTAGAGCGGCTGGACGGAGACCAGAAGATCCGTGGTTCAAATCCCGGCTATGGCATTGAATTTTTCAGTCTGGCTCTATCCTTTCAAACTTATAGAAAGTTCTACTCCTGTAGTTTGAGTATCATTAAAATCCTGCTCAGAATAGAAATGGAGTTTATGAACAATCATGTCTATAGCTGATGGATTTATAAAACATAAATAGAAAGGTTATTCCAATAATTCAAAATTAAAGTAGGTTACCTCAGTAATGGTTACAGAAATAATATAGAACTCTTTTTTTATCATTAAAATACTGCCAGTTACACCAAAAGTAAAATTTAAAATAGCTTTTTGAAAGCGAAAGTGAAATAAAAAGCAAAACTAAACTGTTTGACGTAAATGTTATTTATACATTTAATATAATCGTAATTGAAAATTCTGTGCTAAGGTGTGGGCATGTGGGATGACTGGCGCAAATCTCTGTTTGGCTTCTCCACCACACACATGATGGTTTTCGCATTCCTCTCGAAAAGTTCATATCGAAATTTGTTTTGAGACGCCCTGTATATAAAAGGTACTCTTTATAGAGGTATCGTTGTATATGTGTAAGTGCGCGATAATAGTAAAGTAAATCATAGTAATCTGATTTAATTAAATCCACATTCAGACCGATAGCTTGTGCCCTTCATTTTCAAAATTTTTATAAGAATGCAGTTTTTGTTTGGAAATCAAATATATTTAATATAGTAAATAAGGTAAACTTTGTAAACATACTACAAAATTTCTGAGCCATTCGATTTAATGTAAAAGTTGGAGACTGCTTATAAAATAATGGGAAGTTTTAAGTCATTCTAAGGTAATATCTAATTTATAATAGATTGCATAGACACCAAAAATAATTTCCTCAGCACTGTCCGGTAATAGCAAACAAAGAAATTCCTGGACTGCTAAATGCGGATGACTTAATGGTAGGATCTATAGTGATAGTAGGTTTTCAGAAGGCAACAAATGAAGTCCAGAAATTTTGTGAAGACTGGGGAATAAAAATAAACATAAATAAGTCAAAAGTTATGGTCTTCAAGAAGGGAGTTAAACTAAGAAAAGATGAAAGATGGGTACTAAATGGCAAAAGGTTTATTTTTATTCTTTTGTTTTATTGCAATATTAAGATATATTTTTAATATAGAAGTAGTCAATGAACTTGAATACTTAGGAGTAAGGTTGAATAACGATGGAAAGTGGGGAGCACACAGGAGAAAAATTGAAGCAAAAGGAAGGGCGGCAATGAATGGAATAAGAATATTCAAATATAAACTAGAAATGACAACGAAATGGTTAGAAAGAATGTACGAAGCACTAATTGAATCCAAAATGTTGTATGTAGTGGAGATCTGGGGGGGGGGGGGCACAGAGGTAAACAAAACGGTGGACCAAAACTACAGAAGGTTTTGTAAAGAGCTACTAGGCTTACCAAGGTCAGCACCTAGGGAAATAGCTTTATTAGCAAAATAGTCCGGTTGCTTAAAGTAGAGAGAGAGAGAGACAGATAGAGAGAGAACAAGCATTTAGTTTGTGACCGATGCATGAGGATTTCAGAGCCATCGATGTGACGGAATTTTTTCCGTAGCAGTTCGTTTACGTTACATTAAATCTACTAAATAACCAAGCGCTTGTTCCAACCAACTTGGTAGCGTAGATGATAGCATGCCTGTCTCACATTCAAAAGGTCCCGGGTTCGAACCTCAATCAGATGATATACCTGGATAAGGATTTTTCCGGCTCCTGAATGATTCGAGCAACATTTCACCCATTTCACTCATCGTGCGATATGACTTAACGTTATAAGACGTAAATTTTTTAAAAATAGGATATCCGTTTTATTTAAACTCGCCTGGAAGATTTAGATTTCTCTTTTAATGACTTTAGTAAGTTATTCTGTTATTCTGTACTAATTCAATATCTACCTTATATTATAATAATTATTTTTATTAATTTTTCCCTTTCTACTTTATTATTAGTCTGTGCTATAATCTTCCAATACTACTAAATTACTTATGTTCATATTGATTTTAATATGGAATTTTGGGTATCACGTGCTTACGGTACCAAATGTCTGCACAGAACATCTTAATTGTTTATTATATTTATTTATATTTATTCATCTTATATTTGTAAAGGAAGACCAGATAAAACGCTTAATTTAAACAGAAATAAATAACTCAAATAAGTTATATACCAAAACGCCTTAATGAGTTTATATCTACAACTACCACCACCACTTTAGCCCGCCTCGGTAGTGCAGAGGGTAGCGTGTCTGCCTCACGTTCAAGAGGTCCCGAGTTCGAATCTCGGTCAGAGTGAATTACCTGGATAAGGTTTTTTCCGGGGTTTTCCCTTGTGCTTCAAGACGAATGTCGGGTAACTCTAAGCTCTGTGAGCACTGAGCTCATTTGAGCATCATTTCACCCATTCCACTCATCGTTCGATATGACTCACATTGGAGGACGTAAATTACAAAGAAAAACTACTACTACTACTACTACTACTACTACTACTACTACTACTACTACTACTACTACTACTACTACTACTACTACTACTACTTATGCTGCCGTGAACACCTGGAGTGCCGCTTCTTCTCATATTAAGGCAGAATGCTTTGTTGGCCTTCTGTTTTCATCCTAGTTTGACTTTACCTTGAGTATTCAATCAGCTGATCTGCTGTATGTTCCGAACTTTATGGTTTAATTTGGTACCTCTGTGGCACACGATTTCCTCAGAAACAGTAGAAGGTGAGGTATAGGTCAAGGAATTCCTAAGTCTCTCAGGTACAGTAGAAGAAATAACATGTATATCGATTTTAGGCTTCGAGATAGAATTTGTTGAAATTTTTCATTTATATGAGCATCCTGAGATAGGTAGACGCATTTCACAAATTATTTACAGAGTTGTGTTTGTTAAACAAATGAATTTCTTAGTTTTTTCAGCGTTCTTTCAGATAATTTGCACCATTGTAATTTGTGCACAATGAAGAATTAAAAGAAAAATGAAATATGTAGAAGAAGTTTCGAATGTACAGCTATACAGCATATACATAGTAATATAATAAACACGATGAATAAAATTATTTTAAGAGAACAAACAAGTTTAAAAGAGGTCATTCGTGTAGTGAGGTCGATCTTGGTGGCTCAGTTGGTTAAGCGCTCGCCTACAAAACCAAAGGTCGTGAGTTTAAATCCTGTCCAGCTCAGCCCAGTAGTTTTTAAGTTTAATTTAAAAGTAACAGCCTCATGTCAGATTTACTATCATATAAAAGCTTCTGTGAGGCGAAATTACGGTACACCGGCGGCACTTATATGGTCATTGCTATTTATGATTATTAAGCCAACACTTTTAGTATTAAAAGGATTTTAGATAACGATGAGAAGTCAGTCTTGAAGCTCAAGAAAATTCGTTGATTTTGAGAAGGCATTTGATTGAGTACACAGAAACTAATTAAGGAAAAGAAAAGATTTTGCAACATCTTGTAGAACTATAAAAAATCTGTAAACGTTTATATTAAATATGGAGCAAACACATGAAATATATATGAGGGCGTTACCAAGGGTGTCTTTTATCTTCTATTTCTAACAGTTTGCACAACTCTGATGTGATTCAATGATAATATCTAAATAGTTACTCCCATGTATTAAACTTAATGAGAGAAGCTGCCAAAGGTAATATCAGTTTTATGTTTCACTGCTGTTTCAGTGATTAGGTACTAACAAATTGACTAACAAGCGAGAACCCTCATGATGACGGCACTGTAATTATAGCACAAAAGAAAGATGAAGTTTTACAGATATGTACATATTAAATGAATTGAAAACGTATAGTTGCGATTTTAAAACGTTTAGAAATAAGGGAAATATCACATACCTTAATAAAAGTAATAGTACGAGGGTGGGTCAAAAAGTAATTCCTCCTATTTTTGTTCTCTTTTAATTGCCAAGAAAAGTGAATCCAATTTACATAGATTGAAAACTACAACATTGACAATTAATTTGTCACTATTCAATATAATATCCGTCCTTTTCCACAGTTTTGGTCCACCTTTTAACTAGAGCATGTATTCCAGTGTGGTAAAACACACGGTCTTGCTTCCTAAGCCATTGACGCACGGACGTTTTCACAGCCTCCTCATCTTCAAAATGAATCCAACGATGAGCTTCCTTTAGTGGCCCGAACAGATGGAAGTCTGATGTTGCCAGACTGTATGGGTGGTGAGCTAAGACTTGCCATCCAATTTCTCAATTTCTGCAGTGGTGTAAAGGCTGAGGTTTTTTTTTGTAGTAATTTTACGTCCTCCAACATCAAATCATATCGGACGATGAATGAAAATGGCTGAAATGATGCTCAAATGAGTCCGGGGTCCATAGAGTTACCCGACATTTCTCTTTAAGGATAATAGAAAACCCTGGAAGAAACCCTATCCAGACAACTCGCCCTGACCGAGATTCGAACTCGGGACCTCTTGAACGTGGGGCAGACACTCTACCATCTACGCTATCGAGGCGGGCGTAACGGCTGGTGTGTGGTCTTGCATTGTCATGCAAAAGAACAACATCCGCCAGAGTTTTTGTTGGGCGAACTCGGCGAAGACATGCTTTCAGCTTTTTGAGTGTTCTGACGTATTGGACAGAATTTATTGTGCATCCCTGCTCCAAAAGATCGATCATAAGCACACCTTCTGCATCCCGAAACACTGTCGCATTAACTTTCCCTGCCGACCACTGAGTTTTGAATTATTTTTTCTTTGGTGACGTTGTGTGATGCCATTCCATTGACTGCCTCTTTGATTCAGGTTCAAAAAATGAACCCACGTTTCGTCTCCAGTAACATTTTTCTCCAGAAACTCCTCTCCCTCCAAATTGAAGCACTGCAAGTGTTCGGGGGCTATTGTTCTCCTTGTTTCTTTGTTTTCGGCAGTTAACATTCTTGGTACCCAACGTGAACAAACTTTTGAGTCACCAAGTTGTTGAATAATCGTCATCACACTGTCTTTACATGAGGGAGGTAATGCAACACAATTCACCTGTTGTTACCCGGCGATCATCACGAATGATGTCATCGACTCGCTGAATGTTGCATGGAGTCACTGCAGTCACCGGCCTGCCAGTTCGCTTTTCATCTGCCAATGATGTTTAACCTTCAGCTTCGTTACAGCGACGAACCCATCGTCTAACAGTGCTGACATCCACCGTTGCATCACCATACACATTTTTTAGCCTTTCGTGAATGCGAATTGGCGTTTCACCTTCCGCAGTCAAAAATTTAATCACAGAACGCTGCCTAATACGAATGTCGATGGCAGCCATTTTGCAAGAGGATGCAGTGCTGCTACCTGTTGACTTAGGAAGTTACCACTGCAGGGGATTTGAGAAGATGGTTTGAGGAATTGCGCCAAATTCAAAGTTTTCACATAACTTACTTATTTAAGAGGAAAAAATAGCAGGCATTACTTTTTGACCCACCCTCGTATATTTATATATAATAATAATAATAATAATAATAATAATAATAATAATAATAATAATAATAATAATAATAATAATAATAATAATAATAATAATAATAATAATAATAATAATAATAATAATAATAATAATAATAATAATAATAATAATAATAATAATAATAATAATAATAATAATAATAATAATAATAATAATAATAATAATAATAATAATAATAATAATAATAATAATAATAATAATAATAATAATAATAATAATAATAATAATAATAATAATAATAATAATAATAATAATAATAATAATAATAATAATAATAATAATAATAATAATAATAATAATAATAATAATAATAATAATAATAATAATAATAATAATAATAATAATAATAATAATAATAATAATAATAATAATAATAATAATAATAATAATAATAATAATAATAATAATAATAATAATAATAATAATAATAATAATAATAATAATAATAATAATAATAATAATAATAATAATAATAATAATAATAATAATAATAATAATAATAATAATAATAATAATAATAATAAATTACATCAATTCCAGATTACTTTTACAAGATCGTAAACTGGAAAAGCAAAACAAGATAATATATTGTGCTAAAATTTAATAAAACGACTGTTAATGCCATGTTTAATGTATGTCTGTGAATATTGGATTAGAAACGGTAAACTGTAGGCAGCACAAATAATTTTTCTTCGAAGGGCTAACAGCTGTAAAAGAACATATACGGAAAGAATATGAAATGTATAATGCAAATTATAAAACAGAAGAACAAAAAGCAAGTACATCACAGTCACACATTTTGTTTCAGGCACAAGCGAAAAGAAGCAAAGCAATCTCTAGCCAGATTTCAAAAGCGTGTCGCTATATGTTGACTTTGAAATGTCATACTCTTTCCATGGCTTGGCGAGAAAAAATTGACGACAGCATTTAAAATTACTGGGCTATTACCTAGGGATATCCCGAAAATGGCCAATAGCACGTCAGCAGTCGTTTGAAATAAATTGTATTATGGACAATATTAAAGAATAAGTAAAACTATCCATATAAGATGCAGTTTGAGGTGGTGAACTTTTTTCTCTAAAATCTTCGTATTTCCTCATATTTGAACTTCAGTAGCAAGTTTGACATACAAATATATGTGTGGCAATATATAAATATTGCAGGTGGCCCAACTGCATCGTCTTTGGCGTAAGCAGACATCCCTTCGTTAAAACACTTGCAGAACGCCCCGGGGAAAATTCGACTAAATGTACGGCAGTCGAGCAGCGAACTTGACTCTGCTGCTCTTGATTTTCAGCGAAGCGAGTGTACCCCATGATATGAGAACTGAGCATTAAAAGCAACAAGAACATATATATGTATGTGTGTGTAATTTTTTTCACTGATCCGTTCCTAAAAATGGCCGCGCCGTGGCTCAGTGGTTAGACCGCTTGGCTCTCACCAAGGCGGCCCGGGTTCGATCCCAGGCGACCGCAAAGTGAGATTTGTGGTGGACAACACGGCGCTGGGGCGGGTTTTCTCCGGGATCTCCGGTTTCCCCCGCCATCTCATTCCACCGGTGCGCCATCTTCATCTCATGTATCATCAGTGTCATCGCCTGCGGTGCCGTATGTAGTAAAAGTGGGCGTTAAACACTACACACATACACACACACGGTCCTAAAAATGCGTTTTTGGATCCAGGGAACCTCAAAACATGTTTCAGATATTGAGATTTTGAGTGGAATACAACAGTTCTTTCTCACACTATTAGGTACTTGCAGAGAAGATTTTTAAGGTGGGACGTATGTAAATATTCAGGGTCTTACATAAATAGCCATAACATCAAAAGTTTTCAAGTTAGAGAAGTGATAATACAGTTAATATGCACAATTTTTGTCATAATTTTCCATTGTTTACAACTAATGCTACATATTTTTTCTATATGCAGAGATATTTACAAACTTAAGCCCACTTTTTTTTTCAAAATTCACATATGCTATCCTTCTGAAATTTGGTATATTATTTTAAAACACATTAAAATGAATTTGTTGGATTTAGATTTTTATTGAAGCTGTATAGAATTTAAAAAAATGTTAAACATATGCATCCTTTAAAAATTAAAATAATTTCATATATTTTCTATCATCACATTCCATCTGGAGCTTAATCTTAAATTCTATAACCAACAAAATGTTCATTGTGGCATAAGAAAGTTGTGTGTCAAATTGCATCACTGTAGATGAAGTAGTTTGAGAGAAAAACGGGTTGAAGTTGTAGAAAATTCAAGTTACGGGGAAAGGCAATTAAAAATACAATAAGTATTTTTCAGTTTGCCTTTAATTTTAAGACAGAACTTCCCATATCCATAGTCTGTATCCTCATTCTGGTCTTTTTCAGCCTTTCTTTTTAAATTTCTCTTCTATCTTGCTTCTTTCTGCATTAATTTCATAGCTCTTTCTGCCTCCAGCGATGCGAATGTTATCGATACTTTGCAAAATTGTTTCCATAAACACACCAGGTTGATACCCTAACTGATGCATAACTTTCTTTCTGCCAACATTCCCATCATTAAACGCTATTGCAGCATCAAATGTAGCAATTTTCACCACTATGGAAGACACAAATGATGTTTTGGGACACCTTTTCCATATCAAACTGTTGAGGCTTTCATTTGGGTTTTGTGTCTCTCCATAGAGACATTTTTTTAGCGGGTCTGGGTGTGCTAAGAATTGGTAGGGAGGCTTTATAGATTCCAAGACAGCTGATGGAAGACTATGTGTTGCTACTATGCAACACTAGGGCATTTAATTTTTTAAAGGTACATACAGACCACGTACAGTCATAATATTTTGGTGTTTGATAGCTAACACTTTGTACTATTTTACAAAACAATAAAAATTATGATTTTTGAACATTTTCTTGTACGTCCCCCCTTAAGTATAATATTAAAGCAGATATCCTATTGCATAATGAAGGGACAGTTCAATGAAGAATCAAGGAATTAGAGTAAACGTTGAATAAAACCCTGAAATTAGTTTCTCATTTTGGGACCCTAAATGGCATCACTTCCCGAGAGGTACTTAGGTTGAATTACTCGAATGAAGAGAAATACTGGGAAATATAAACCAAACGGAATTAGGATAACAGATAGGTATTACGCTAATATGAGAGGTAAAGGGAGAAGACACTTGAAGTTACCAACTTGCTAAACTCCTCTGTCGTTTGCAGGATTTAGTGAAATCCCTTCGGCTCATGAAGCAGTTATGGCATTATCTATGGTGGAATTTCCAACACCTCTTGAGAATCCTATTGGAATGTTGAAATTAACCGAGCGAGAGCAGGAAACTATGTGTATAATCTGTGCAGTGGCAAGGAGATAGCGTGAAGTATCGACAGTATTAACTGGAGTCCATCGGGAAATGTTCATCTCCAGAAGTTGGTATGCTAGCTTCCAGCAAGGACGCTGTGCGGCGAGGCGTGCGGATTTTGGAGGTGCTACTAGAACTCATAAATAAACACTTTAATCTGTCCACTCCAGCACAATTAGGCCGAATGGCGAAGTCATGAATAATACATAATGTTCCTCACTAACGTGAAACACAATTAACTTCAATCTGTTTCTACCTCTCCGAGAAGGGAGAGGGGCGACAGAAGCAATGCGATAAGTAGTAGAAAATGAGAGAAAAAATAATTATAATAAAAGATAGATGTGAGAATAAAGATGATTACAACGTGTGCAGAAGAGGGCAGAAAGAGTTAATAGGATATAGAGAAAAAGGAAGAAGAATATTAAAAGAAAATAATCAAAAGCAGACTAGGGGAAGAACAGAGAATGGAGGTGAAAATATAAGAAGAGAAATCGATGACAATAAAAGGGAATGAGAACACTAGGAAGAAGGACAGCAAAACAGAGAGGAGTAGAAAAAACTGTAATGGGGAGAATAAACGAAATGAGAGATATATTTTTTGTTTTTAGTTTACGTCCTCCAACGTTAAGTCACATCCGTCGGTGAATGAAATGGACGAAATGATGCTTAAATAAGCTCAGTGTCCATAAAACCGAACATTTCATCTTTCAGGATATGGTAAACACCTGGAAAAAGCCTTACCTAGATAGCTCACCGTCATTGAGATTCGAACTTGGGACTTCTTGAACGAGAGGCAGACAGCTACCATCTACGTTACTGAGGCGAGCAGATTTTTGCTTTTTGTAATTTACGCCCTCCAACATTTAGTCATATCGGACGATGAATGAAATGGGTGAAATGATGCTCCAATGACTCCGGGTTTCATGGAGTTTAGAGTTACCCGACATTCGTCTTTAAAGATAAGGGAAAACCCCGGAAAAACCTTATCCAGGTAATTCACCCTGACCGAGATTCGAACTTGGGACCACCTGAACGTGAGGCAGACACGCAGCCATCTACGCTACCGAGGCGCGCAGAGCGAAAATACTAGCTCAAAACTGAATATGAGAGAAAACAATAGGAGACTGGGAAGGGGAAGAAGGGATAAATGAGAGAACAGAGAAGTAAAGAGTAAGGTATGATAGAAGGAAAGACAGAATTCCTGATTGAAGAGAAGAGAAGAGAAGAGAAGAGAAGAGAAGAGAAGAGAAGAGAAGAGAAGAGAGGAGAGGAGAAGAGAGGAGAGAAGAGAGGAGAGGAAAAGAGAGGAGAGGAGAAGAGAGGAGAGGAGAAGAGAGGAGAGGAAAAGAGAAGAGAAAAAAGGAGAAGAGAAGAGAGGAGAAGAGAAGAGGAGAGGTTAGCAGAGGAGAGGAGAGTGAGTGAGTGAGTGAGTGTGTAGTGTTTTAGGGCCCGTCGACAACAAGGTCATTTGGGTCCAGGGGAGAGGAGAGGAAGTGGAGGAGAGGGGAGGGGATGGGAGGAGAGGAGAAAAATGGAAAATAAACAATGAAATAAATAAACGAAGGGAGAGAACAGTGCAACAGTCAGTAAGAAGAAAAAGGAAAAAAAACTGAATAAAGGGATAAAGGGTAACAGAAAATAAGAGGCAGGAACACAAAATCAAGAGAGAGAATAAAAGAGCGAATGGGATTATGTGTATTTACACTTCATCTAAACACCATACTATTTTATAAAATACAGCAAAAACATTATTGTAAGAAAGGAAACAGAATTAATCCAGTTGTCTCCTTTGGTATTTTGTACTCGCTTCACATAGTTCCCGTTGCCCCAGTTCCTGCTCCTTTCGCCATATGGGATGCGTGTGACAGAGCTCGTCAAAGGCTTTTTGTACGAATAAAACTGCCTTTGTCAACATTCCTCCACTGCTTGCCTATAGAGATCCACATGGAGCTAGGTCATGAGGAGAGCATTTAAAGATCTTTTAAGTGGAATATTTTCAATATGTCTGAACCTTCAGAATAATAACGTCGTTGAATAAGGAGCTTCCATCAAGTTGGTTACTTTTTGTCTACGGAATAGCTTCTATAAAAGAAGCCCCAGTATCTCAACCATCTTCTTTCAAACTGAAGAGCATTATAAAATAAGTCTGCAGTTGAAAGCTAAGGTAGACTTTCAAAAGGAATACAGACAGCACAAAAAGTATCTCATGAAGTATTATTTAGAGGAAGGTCTAGGTAAAACCACTGAACCAAGCGAAAGACACAACAAAAATATTTAGATAAACAGGGCAACGGAGCGACTTCCACAGAGCATTTAAAATCAATCATTTCTTGTAACAGATCTCCTTTATTATCATAATTGATCTACAATCAAGAGAAAAGGCTGCATTTATATAAATTTCCTGTTTTAGAACTACAACTGATTCCAAAATATTGTTACAGGCGAATATTAAAGCCTTTTTAATATTCTTAGTGTGGGTGATTAGAAACAAATGAACGTAGATAACATTCAAAAACAACTTTTGTTTAAAATACGAAATAACAAAAATTCACTAAGATTGTAGAAGACTTCAGAAGGTGTCTAATTTTTTTCTGTAACTTATGTTCTGTAAACATTGATGATTCTGTAGATGATGCTCAAACGAGCCCAGGGCCCATAGAGTTTAGAGTTACCCGACATTCGTCTTCAGGATAAAGGAAACCCCCGGATAAAACCTTATCCGATAACTCACGCTGACCGAAATTCGAACTCGGGACCTCTTGAACGTGAGGCAGACACTATCACCACGCTACCGAGGCGGGCTTTTAAAGAAAATTCAGAATATAATCCTTTAGAGTCACTATCTCCCATGTAACACTTTAATCAAAATTGTTAGATCTAATCCTGAGGATATAAAAATTTAGGATATTTTTTACACATTTGTGTTGTCCGAGATTTTATGAAAAGTTTTGATTAACGTTCCTCAAATCCACTGGACTTCCTTACACAGTCTGATGTTCATACAATTTTTCTTTTGCTTTTGTTCTGCTATACAGAAAGATATACGAAAACACAAACGCATGCTTTTTCTGAAAACAAAAGTATCCTAGGCTGGCCCCGTAACTCAGTCGGTAGAGCACCTGCCTGCTGTGCAAGGAGTCCCGGGTTCGATTCCCGGATGGGGGTAGTGATTTATCTCCAACCAAGATGATTCCCCAACTTCCCCAGAGTCTCGAAGTATGTATGAGAGTTTGAATGTGGGCGTGATCTCATTATTAAAAATACAAGTACAAGCAATCCAACGAACACGAGTTAACACCTTCAATATTTTCCAAAGGAGAACGGCCTTCGATTTGACCATTGCGTTAAAGGCGGTGTATAAATGGAACAACAAAAAATTAGAGAATCCTAGAAATACTCCTATATATATAAAACTAAAATATTAAAAGTATTATAATGAAAATACAGATATGTATTGCTGTGAGGGAGATAAAATTTTAATACCATAAAATGGCCAAGTAGCAAAGTTTATGATCCGCACATCTACCATTTCCATAATCAATTTAAAATCAGATTATAGTTTTATATGCAATTTTATAGGCATAATTTACGCCAGAATGTTAAAATTTAACAATATATGAGTTGTGTATCAAGAAAATAGGCAGTGGTAGCTGTGAGGCGCGCATTCCGAAGGTCTTGGTTCGATCCCTGGTGGAACCCACTCTGACCATAGATTTTGTAATGGTTTTCCCTGGTCGGCTGAATGAATAAATACTGCAGTTGAGCGCCTTCTACATCTTCCATTTCCTCCCAATTCGTCTCCCTCTTTCATGTTACAGGAAGACTCTGACGCGTGTGAGACGACTGGCAGAGACTCGCGATATATAACTATTCTTTTTTTTATCCTTTGCTGTTCGTGAAGGGGCCTTAGGTTTATCAATCTTAGTTTCAATAATTCGTACTCATGGAAATGATTATTTTAATTCTTTTGGTTTATTAAAATGTTAAGATATATTATAATTTTAGTTTTCTTAACTCCTTTATGTTAAAAGAGGTCCTTCAGAGGGTGGCATTGCCGACTCCAGCTTTGCTCGGTTCCCGCTGGAGGGAGCCTGTCCGGCCAGTGCCTTCCGACCGGATGGTAACACCAGTAACCTTTAGGAAAGACTGTCGATTTCTGCCGCTTACCTCGTCCTTTCCTACAGCCCATAGGTCTCCTGCGGTTCGTTATTTCATCCGTTCCTCCCAAATTGCGGGTGGAGGTTCTATGTGTACCTTCCTGTACTTAATCTAGATCTTCCTCTATCTACTGCTAGTGCAAGGGTGAAATAAGTCCTAAACGTCTGTTCTAAATATCACAAGGTATATAGTGGTGCAGTATTGGTTGCTGAAGATGGCCACAAACGTGGTCGAAAACGTTCCAGACTTGAAGAACAACAGAACTTAAGTGAGTACTCTGCAATATCATCTACTCATATAAAACAAAAAAAAAACAAAAACATCATAAACGTCTGTTTCCCTTATACCATTTGTAAATTACGGCAGCATTTTGTGCTAGCAGCATACCAATGCTTGTCATAAAGGTTGGGTTATGTCTCTCCGGCATGCGCTCAGTCAGTGGCAGCCAATACAAGATGGCGGGTGTGTTCAGTAACTGCGGTTGTGCATCTTTTGTGGACCAAAGCACTGTCCGCACAAGAAGTGCATCACGAATTCCATCCCGATGTTTCGCCGTTTAACAGGGGAAACCAAAGCATCCGAGAATGGTATGATTTGTGTTTACCACTTTCAACCAGAATCAAAAAGATTTTCCATGGAATGGAAACATCCCACCTCACCAACAACAAAAAGCTTCAAGGTGGTCCCATCGGCCCGCAAGGTTATAGTCACCATGTTCTGGGACATTCAAGGCCTCGTACTGCAGAAATTCCAGCCTCAGTCTGACACTAAATGCCATGACCTGCTGCTCCATTCTGCGGGAACTCCGATAGGTCATTCGTCTCAAGCGACCTGGAATTCCGATAGAAGGAGTGATTCTCCTGAATGACAATTGTCACCTTCACTCAACAGGATTAACGCAGGAGCTCTTATGAGTATTTGGTAACGGTTAGAACAGTCCTCACTTAGCCGCCAATTATCTCCCTCTGTTCGGACCCCTAAAATGTCTTGTGGGTGGCCAACACTTTTAAACTGATGACGCTGTAATCCAAGAAGCTACCCGTTGTCTGCGACAGCAACCAAAAGACTTCTTTGCCCCCAACGTTCAAGGACTTACAAAACGATGGGGTAGCAACATAAATTTCAGGTAATTACTTAATTATTGTTTCTATCCAGTATTGTGACTTATTTATTGACCCACCCTTGTATCATCACTATCATTATCAACATCGTTGTCATCATGACCAACTCGTTATGGTTAAGTAAAATACTTCTATTCCGTCCTCATATTTTTCCCATCACTTTTATTGGTCTTACTATTGTTCTACAACCAGAAGGTTTATATCTTAATGACTGTATTGGAATGCGAGTTATCCATTCTTTACAAATGGCTCTTCCATTTTTCTCTATTTGTTTGTATACTTTTTTTAACGAAAATACAGAGGCCGACATAAGTATTCGAACGTAAACATATTTATTACTTATATTATTCTAAAGTTACACAGAGTAAGCATACGTAAATACTACTGGTACAAAATAAACTTGAGTCTTCCATTAAACATACAAACTCATAAATAGCAACTGAAACTATTTTGCACTACAAGGAGAAATAAGACGGTTACTTTACATCTGGACATAAGTATTCGAACAGAGAACAGCTGGTATTTAGTTATCATCTCCTTTCTTTGAATTACTGCTGATAATCGTTTGTGCATTGTCTGTATGTGTTGTTTAGTGACTGCAGAGACCATATTTCTCCATTCTGTTTGAAGAAGTTATTTCAGATGTTCCTTGCTTCTGATGTAATGCTTCCTCACACTCTTCTCGAGTTCCTTCCAGATGTTCTCTATAGAATTTAAATCTGGAGATTGGGGTGGTGTTTTCAGAGTGTGAGGAGTGTTGTACACAATCCAAAGCCTTACAATTTCAGCAGTATAATTCGGATCATTGTCCTGCTGGAAGTAATAATCATGCTCTAATACCAGCTTATCTGCACTCTTTTTAAGATTGTTTTCAAGAATCCTCTTGTATTCAAATTTGTCCGTGATTCCATCTATGAACACCAGTTCCCCAAAGCCAGCTGAAGCTATACAGCCCCATACTATCACACAACTGCCACCATGTTTCACTGTAGCTGCCATGTTCTTAGGTTCCCATTCTGTATTTGACAGTCTCCACACTTTAAGACGTCCGTCACTCTTGTATAAGCAGAGTTTGCTCTCGTCCAAACATAGAACCTTATCCCAGAATTCTGTTGGTTTCACTACATACTGCTTTGCAAATTCTCTACGCTTTTTCTTATTCACCTTATTAACATATGGTTTCTTCCTAGGAACGCGGGCATTGTACCCAGTACTATTTAAAACCCATTCACTGTTCTGCTGTGAACCACAGTGCCAGAATATTGCTCAAGCCATCCTCTAATCCCAGATGCAGTGACTCTCGGATTCTTCTTCACTATTTTTATTATTTGCCTCCTGTCTCTGGTGGTGAGTTTAGGAGCGCCATTTCTAGGTTTATTTACAACAGTATTTATCTTTTCGAAGGGTTGAATTATGCAGAACACTGTAGTTTTGCTTCTGTTAATGGTTTTGTCAATTTCAGAGAGAGATTTGTTTTGTTTGTACATATTTATCACGATATTCCTCTCTACCACCGTTGTGTCCTTACCTTTACGTCCCATATTACCAGTGAGTTCACAATCGCCTGAATAACTTTGAGCACAGTCTCGAGGCATAGCATAAACACAACTGCTATGTGGTAGGGGCGTGAAGGGTACGTCCAATGACCTTTCTCTCTGTTCGATTGTGTCGTTCGAATACTTATGTCCGCCAATAAGACGGAAAATAGAATAAATACAGTACAGATTGTGTAATAAATACATGCAAAGTGATATTTTAAATATTGTTTCCGAGACACAAAAGGTTAATGTTTACATGTTTAACAATTCAACGTTGTCTTGTATTACAGTATTTATAGTACGTGCAATGTTACATGTTATATTATTCGAATAATTCTGTCGGCCTCTGTATATCTAATTCCCTCCTTATTTATAATTTCTAACATGATTTTGTCTAATGCATCCCTTATCTCCTTGGAGATACATGTTTCACTTCTGCCGCTTTTTTTCTTTTTAATACTCCATGTCTCCGATACATACAGTAAAACCTGAACAGCCGTTGTCTTATAGAATTTTAGATTTGTATCCTTTGGGGTTTTTGTGTTCAAGGCACGAGCTATTATTCCACAAATATATTGGAAATTACTCACATTATTACTTACTTCTTTGTTATTTGGTTTGAAAGTTATATTAACAGCTCAAGTAATTAAATTTTCCCATCTGTTCTAACACTATATTCTATTTTCTTATTTGTTTTCCTGTAAATGCCATTATCTTTGACTTGTCTACTGATACATTTAAACTATAATTCTCGAACAATTTTTATAGCTTGCACATACTTATTTGCAGCTTATCCTCTCTGTCTTGTATTAGCATTATCTCACCCGCAAAGAATAAAATATCAATGCATTATTTTTATTTATTATAACTTCTGATGGTACTTCATCCTTTAATTTTCTAAGAATAGCATCCATATAAATGTTAAATAGCAGCGGAGATAAACTGCCAGGTAATAAAGTACAATTATAACTTAAAGTGAATAATGGTTCACTACAAGCTGAGAAATTAGGGTCGCTGGCAACAATGACAGCCGCCTGATATGGTATCTCGAGTCCTAACCATAGGATTGTTTTTCAGGTTTGTATTAAGGTGAAGGTAAAGCATGGGCTGTACTACGAAGAGGTCTCATTAAGTCGGTCTTGAGAACTCCTGGGAGGTAGAGATGAGGGTAGAGATCAAAATGCGCGTTAGAAATGCGCAATCATGGACGGAATATCCAGCTCAAACGTATACAGTACCATGAAGCCCACTCACAAACCAATGATCTCTAACTGAGCACTCCTACCAACATAAGGAACAAACCTATCTTAACCGCCCAGCCGCAACCGCCAAAAACTGTCGCCTGGTACTTCAACCCTGAAACAGATGATAAGTAAATGATGGGGACAGGAAGATCATGGTAAAAGAGAAGGCGGCCCAACATTCGCTTACCAATCCGGGAAAACTACGGAAACCCCATAAAGAGAGTGGCGATCAAACCCGGGACTTCTTGAACGTGTCATCTCGTTTAACTCACATATGATTACATTTTCAAATTATATACTCGATTAATTATACGAAAATCAAATTTCTTCTTTTCCATGTTGTTAAGGAAGAAAAGTATGATTCCTAAACTATGTAAAAAGAAAAACCAGTTATGATTAATATAGTTCTGCAACAGTCATTTTGAATTCAAACTCCGAAAGTGAAAATTAATATTATTAATGTACTTTAACATGATATTTGAAGTTCAAAGTTATTTTCAATAATGTTTAAGGTATTGATTTGTTTAAATTAAGTTTAGAAATCGAAATTTGAAATTAAAAAATAAATAAAACTCTGTATTGGTCGCTATATGCGACGTAGTCAACAAGAAATGTGTAGTTGCCATTGTAAAAAAAATCAATAATTTTCTTCTGGAGAGGAACGTGTTAGAATAAGTTTGAACGCTATAGAAGGATGTAAGAGAGAATAATTTCGAATTTCATAAGGAAAAGATGTAAAAACTTTTAGCTCGAGAGTTAATGGAAAAAGGATGCTTCAAAAATAAGTGAAAGAACATTAGTTCAGTTATATTCCAACTATGCTTGATAACTTTCAAAATAAATTAAATTTTATACTTTTCAAAAGAAATTGAATAGTTTATTTCATTTTGGGGAACAATTTCCGTGGAAGGAAGAAAGATATTCATCCCAGACCATGCCTTGGCATAAGAGTCTACATGTTCTAGCTGGGAAAACATATTTTAAAATAACTCAAAACAAATTCAACGAAATAAAAAAATAAAAAACTTCACCAAACTTGCACTTCATAAAAATTATACTACAGTTCGTTACTAATGCGATCAAACAATGTTACGTCAGCAAGTGCTTAGTAAACCTGCAGAACGAAACTGCGCTTCGTCATTAGACTCTATCGCAATGTAAGGAAAACTGTCCTGTAGTTCACCTCCAGGAGATAACGGGAAGTACATAAATTTGAAATCCTTATCGGTCTCTCCAATTTCAGAGTTATCTATTTGATTGTGTCACTTCGTTATTGCTTCCGTTTCCAAGTAATCGATACATCGAATAGTGCAGTGCAACTCTCCAACTGCAAAGAGAATTACAGGAAATAACAGAAACTTAAGTTTGTTATTCTTATCAGGCCATACATGGACCAAATATGCATACCAATTTTGGTGAGAATATTAATTTTCATTTCAAAACAAATGCCTGTCTACACGAGTAAGATTAACCTCGAACAGCATTTACCCTTATTTCTCTTTAAACAATTTGCAAAACAGTATGAAAGTTTTGCAGGAACTTTTTAATATCCAGAATGATGCATATTTTACGTAATAACCTAATGTTTTAGTTACACAACTTAAAAACTAAATGCCACAAATAATTTATAAATGAAGTTACGAGGAAAATGATCATAACTATTTAATTAAACACATAAAAGTTTTATTTTAACTGTAAATGTGTTATGAATTACAATACGTTTTACCTTAAATACAATACATTTTTACTTTGTCTGAAATGACAACCTATAGTAAAAAATTTCATAATAAATACCATACTATAATACAGAAAATCACGTGCATAAAAATAAATAGCTTAGTCCATTAACATTAGTATATAATAGAAGAATCACATTGTGGTTTCCTGAGGAAAATAAAAGTTGCTGTAAAGGACAACTTAATTATTCAGTGTATCTGAGTACCAGCTTCACTCTTCCTTTGAATATAAACCGTAATACGCCTGATACAGCTGAGGGTTGATCTAGGATGTGAGCAGCGAGTTTACTGGAATGCTCCCATCCAAATGTTTAAGGCTGCTCAAACTTGTTCTCAAAATTATAGAACTCTGTAACCGTATTGCAATGCTTTAAGTCATTTATGGTGACGTCCTACAAATTGCAGTGATGTTGAGCATTGGGGACTCGAACGGGAATCTTATGCCCGCCTTGGTGGCGTAGATGGTAGCGTGTCTGCCTCACGTTCAAGAGGTCCCGAGTTCGAATCTCAGTCAAGGTGAGTTACCTGGGTGAGGTTTTTCCATGATTTTTCCCTTATACTGAAAGATGAATGTTGGGTAACTCTAAGCTCTATGGGCCCTGGGCTTATTTGAGCATCATTTCATCCATTCCATTCATCGTTCGATATGACTTAGCGTTGGAGGATGTAAATTACAAAAACAAACAAACGGGAATCTTACTCAAGGTTTACATTTGCAGCTAATCCGGCACATTTGCAACATTTCTGTAAAGATGTCGCCGTGAAGCTTGTTTGTTGGAGATGATGCAAATTTTCACATATAATAATTTCCGGCAGATGTTCAAATGTAAATAAACACACGTTTCTCTGAAATCCACAAGTACATGAAGTAAGAATTCATTTACACTTCATTTTAGACTCGTATTGACTGGTTCGATTTGCTAATGTGAGATAGCATTACTAAGGCAGTTTAAAGTATGTAAAACTGCCTTTTGCAACACATCAGCAAAAATCAAAATACATTTTCTGCAGTCCTGGTAACAGACTTTGATCCTGATTGTGAACGTGAAGGAATATTTTTCTTCAAGCATCTACATAGAAAGTAATTTTCAAAATGTAACCTGAAGTTCTTGCTTGCAATACAAAGGGCTATTGGGTTGAGGCATGAATTCAAAGGAAATAGTAACAAAGTAACATGGTAGAGGTGCATAAGAAGTTCGCTTGTAGTATATGAGAAACCAACCAAAATCTGTACTGTGTCCATTGTGTACACTGGCAAGTAGGTGATGGCAAACACTACACACAGAGCTGGGAGTACCGAAGCGCCTCTCTCTCGATGTCTCTTGGTTTTCCTCAGACCACTTGCTTCACCCGGCATGCTTTGGACGCTGACAATGAGTCTCCGTGACGCCGCCGTGTAGAACGCAAAGATCACCAACATAGGTAATATGCAAGTAAACAGAAAATCACATACGACGAGAATCGCCGAAATATCCCGCAAACAGCGTTGCCGAGGACGTCGATATGTGACAGCAAACAAGGCTGCGAGTCCAGAAAGAATCCAAACAGACATTACAAGAACATGGTGAGAGTTCATGCTGAAACCACTGCGAAGTGTATTCCTTGTTGCCATAAATCGCCGGAAGCTCAACACCACCATAGAATATACACTTAAATTTGTTGTGAGGGCGTTAACATATGCATAAACACAACATGCAGTTACACTCAGATCAATCTCCCAGTAAACTTGGAAGTAATTGAAGACGACGTGAATCAGAAGAAATAGTGTGTCCCCGACTGAGAGGTTCAGTAGAAGTATATTGGGACATGTACGCATTTCTGGGTGCCTGAGTATAATGACCATAAGCACCAAGTTGAAGGGTAATGCCACCAATATTGTAAAACATACAAAGGGTGGTAGGATATAGAACACCCAAATTTCAGTGGACGCAATCACTTCAGCTTCTTCTTCCACTATTTGCAGGTGGGTTAACTCTTCCTCCAATAGAGAAGTCCAGGGGAGGGCACATTTCTGTGGCACATTTGTCACTACAAACTGCAGTGTTTCTACATACTTCCTCTTTGTAAGTGTCACGTTGCGGAAATAAGCAGGAATCAAAGTTCTTAAGTATTTAAAGTGATATTCATCGAACTCATACCGAAGTTTCTGCAATGTTTCTATTTGGTGAACCATTGCTGGAGAGCAGAGGGATGGGAGAATGTCGTCGTTTGAAGCACAGACCTCAGAGACGTTATAAGTAGGTAAAATCGGCAATAGGCATGTTCTGTTACTTTGCTCCATTTCGCTGGCTGTAGAGGTCATCATAACAAACCCGGAGATAAGGCAGAATTCCCAAAGAAACATCTGAAACAAATAGTAAAATGAAACTTCAGAAAGAATCCGTGCTTGAAATACACTTAATTAAACATAGTTTTCTAATACTTTTTATTATTTAACAGAAAAATAATTGTTGCCGCCTATTTACAGTTATATTTTCACAAATTTAAGCTATATTGATAAAAATTTGTATATGTTTGTTGCTTATTTTATTTATTAGCATTCAAACAACATGAACTTCATTGTATCATGTGCATAAATTAAAAATTTATTTTACGAAAACAACAACAAATCTGTATTAAAGAAGAAACGGATTTCAATGATGATTACAAAGTTTAAATACATATTCAATGAACTTATAAAACATCAACAAACAATATTTATTGAGAAGCAATTTGCTTAAAGGTTTCGGAAATTTATTGGAACAATACGTTAAGTGTGATTTAAACAAATAACAAGTTCTTTAAAAAAAAGTATCCCCTCCCCAAATAAAAATAACCTCTTCTACATTTTATGTTCTGTGCAGAAACAAAAGGTGTGTTATTTGCTGTGTCAATCTTGAATCTTACATAATATGCACTAAGTTTTCCATGACCTCATATTGTCTGAGAGGTAAAGATGGGACACGGTGTATTTACATTTAGCCTGCTCTGTGCGTGTGAATGAATAATTCCTTGGTCAAATATCTATTGGGTGATGTTTACAGAGGATGATCATCTCTTTCTTTAATAACATTTTGACAAGTCATTCTGGACATTTAATTTGATTATTGAAAATGTCGTGCTTCATTTATATGCATTCTAACGATGGAATTGGGAGGGGCAGAATATAAGAGAGACAGATAATAGAAGTAATGCATACAAAGTAACTATTTACCCAAAATAATTTCAAAAGTAACTAAGATAATAACTAGTTATCCGTTAACGGTTACTAAAATTAAAAAATCAGTTACCGAGATGACATCATTCACTACTGTGCAGTGATATCGCCTATTGGGAACTAGTTACAACTCGCTACGCAGTACTGTTTGCCCAGGACAAGAAGGCGAGCTAGAGGAATGTGTAATGTAATCACTTTTCCTGTCTCCTCGGTGTTTATCCTCGTCTTCCGAGTATGGCAAAGATGGAAAGTTATTTTAAAATACACAAGTGTTGTCACATAACTCACCTATATATAATACCTATCGCTGTACTTGCTGCAACAAACATTAGATCTGGCAGCATGGGTGACTCATATGCACTCTCATACACTCATTTCCTAGTAAACAGATCTGCTACCTGCTCTTCATTCCCCTCTAGCCTTCTTGTCGTGGGCACAAAGTATCACTATCATCTGCAATAAACCATGAATGGCAATGGCAATCTAATATACCATATAACGAGAGGTGCGTACAAATTATAAAGTAATTACATAATTTACTCGCAGCTATCCTCATTTATACAAGCTAAGAGAGGTACACTTACGGTGCGAATAGATTAGCCAATAGGGAAAAGGCAACACGGAGGAATGTATCTTGTATGTGCCCTTTTGTAGGATATTCTAAACCATGTAATAATGAAACTGCTGACAGAACTAGAGAAACTTCCTTTTAGATTGCATCACATTACAGAGAAATTAGCCCCTAAGAAAAGGAACAAATTGATTCGACTGCCTGCCGTGCTAGGGGTCCCGGGTTCGATTCCCGGCGTTGGGGGTGGGGATTTTTCTCCGACCAAAATAATTCTCCATCTTCCCCAGAGTCTGGAAGTATGAATGAGAGTGTGAATGTGTGCGTCATCTAGTGATTAAAAATCAAAGATAACGAGTTAACACCTTCAGTATGTTCCAAAGGAGGACGACCGCCGATATGACCATAGCAGTTAAAGGCGGGGTATAAATGGAACAAGGAAAAAAAATTGATTCAACCACCTTTGGGCAGGTAGTTTGTTTTGATAATAGGTTAATATTGAAAACGATTCTTATGTCTTTTGCTATTTTATGATAAATTATAGTTTTTATTGTTGTCTTTTTAATTTGGACATATTTATTTTATTGTCACTTTTTTTTCTTTTTTTCTTCTCTTTTTGAGTAATTTATCTCTCCCTATTACCATGATATAGTTTTTGTAAGGGCGCTGATAACCAAGCAGCTGAGTGCCCTTATCATCATCGATAGCGTTGATGGTAGCATGTCTGCCTCACGTTCAAGAGGTCCCGAGTTCGAATCTCGGTCAGGGTGAGTTATCTGGATACTGTTTTTCCGGGGTTTTCCCTTATCCTGAAAGACGAATGTAACTCTAAGCTCTATGGACCTTGGGCTCATTTGAGGATCGTTTCATATATTCCATTTCGATATGACTGAACGTTGGAGGACGTAAATTACAGGAAAAGAAATTACAGGGAAATTGACATCATTCGTGTTGGAACTACAGTTAACACATAGCTGAAAACGTGATAGCCATGAAAATAACTAATTTAATTCTTACAGGTAATCATTACGGGTAATCTTAACTTACTTTAACTGCTAGTATTATAATCGTTTCTTGAAAATAACTGTGGCATCCCTACTATGATATCAATCATGCCAAAATATCGAATCCAAAAATTTTGTTTTAATTTTGTGTGTATGTGTGTGTGTAATCACGAAATGCTTAAACAGATTTCTATTAAAGCTGATTCCTCAGATTACTGATATAGTCTATATGACCTGTGATTTACCAAGGTATGAGAAAAAACAGCTCTAACCAACACTTACGATTTACCTTTGTGATAAAGCTATTTAGAATATTAATATTCTGACTGGTTGATTTTGTTACTTACAAAATATCACAATTCTACTGACTACAAGAAGTTTCCAGAATATAAGCTTCCATTTTTGGCACTAGGGTTTTGTTTTGATCTCATTGCCTTCTGTCAGATTTGCCGAATGTAATCACAGTTGGACATTGTACCTTTACTTCTCCTTACAATAACTTCACCTTGACATATTCCTAGTGGGTTATTTGTGCCTTGTAAACATTCAGAGATGTAACCTCGCCCATTTCGAAACATGACCAAGAGAGCTATTGTAAAGATTTGCTAATAAATCATGAAGTACCGAGGTTCATACAATCCCTTTGAACTCTTAACGTCATTTCTCTTAGCACACGTGGCAATTTCTGTAATATTTAAATTTTGTATTCATGTTAAAATGAACTGTACAAATTTATCTTTATGAATTTTTAAGAAACCACTGTTCTATTTTAGGATGTATCATTGAAGGAGTCATTCCAAAGACAGCATTGAACAATTTTTTTAAATGTGTGGTTATCACTTTTTAGTTATCCTCCGTGATGTCATGGAATTATTATAACTGTATTCTTCTATTAAGTCGATGTATATTTAACTTTGTTATTTTCCACAGGCACTAGTTAAGTGATTTGAGCCCTTTAAGCATACCATTATCTTCCATGCGTTGCGAATGTAGATAAATGGAAGTTTACTTCACTGGAATTGTCCATCATTGACTCTGCTGGTAACTCCTGTTGAAAGTGTTCATCGAGGTTAGCAGGAGGGTGGGCTTTTGATGCTGGCGCTAGTTTTAAAGAGTTTTCAATGTTATTATATGAACTTTGTTGTGCCATATTTATGGTTTACTTAGCTGAGAAGAAAAGTGGTGGATCTCCATAGGTTAAGGCATTTTCCTGTTAAAACCAAGATTTACACATTTTAGTTAATTGATGGAAATTAATCATTTCTCCACAATAGCCGCATATAGGCTAAGGTTTTTGATAGAGTCAACATGACCATGGCCAACGTGCCGTCCTGACATTAAATTCTTCAGTTGACTCATATATTTCCCCGGTAGACCACAACGGGCTCTCGCATCCGAGATACAACCTTTGTGGTGCTCAAAGGTTAAGAGCGACTGGATGGAAACCAGGAGATCCGTGGTTCAAATCCCGGCCATAGCATTGAATTTTTCATGTTGACTCTATCTTTCAAGATTTATACAGTTTCTACTATCACAAAAAGAAGACAAAATAAATTGCATTGTGTAGGTACTTATGACAAAATTTAGTAAATTTCAGTTAACTTAAACATTACAAATAAATAGCATAAAACTTTCTTGCCCGCCTCTGTAGCGTAGATGGTAGCGTGTCTAACTCAGGTTCAAGTGGTCCCAATTTCAGTCAGGGTGAGTTATGTGGATAAGGTTTTCCGGGGTTTTCGCTTATCATGAAAGATTTATGTCTGGCAACTCTAAACTCTATGGACCCTGGGTTTATTTGAACATTCATATCATCTGATATGACCTAACTGGTTAAAAAAAATATTAATTTAAAAGAAAAGTATCCCAGCATGTTTATACCATTCCATGGCCATAGCAAAATCTTAGTATATAAAACTGTAGAATTCGATAAAACGCACTTCACACGACTTGTACCAAATACAATTTTAGTTAGCCATTTCCAAGGTACTAAATGTTATTGGTTTTCATTTTAAAAGTAATTCTTTTCGCAATTAGAAAGCAGTTATGTTTTTTTAATCCCTTGGTGACACAAAAAGAAGGAATTTCAAAAGCCGTAACAAAGCAATTAGCTCTTACAAAATTTGATCATTATATAACACAGCCTTCTCTTATTTCCCTTATACCAACACAGAAACATGTAATAAGATAATTTCTACTAAAGTTTTTTTTATTAACTTGGAATTGAGAGAAGGATAAGTGTTTGTACAAATAGTTTGTACAAGAGTAGAGCAAAGCAATGTGAGTACAAAGTTTCAAATTGTTTTCAACTTAAAAATATATTTCCGGTGAAATTGTGGTGAAAGCAATATCTTTTATAATACATATGTGATGGAGGAAGTGGAAATGTTACAAGTTAGAGAAAAGCTGGCCTAATTTTGAGAGGCAGCACTATTTCCAACTTTTTAGCAGAGAACTGAGACATTGCTGATCTTAGCGCAACTTGTAAGTAAAAGAGTCCTTTGCTCCGTTGTAGCAAAGATTCCCATGGGCTGGGAGTAATGTTCATCTCTTGTCAGATAAAATAAATGTCTCTGAAGAAGTTGAGGAGACAGAAGAAAGAAACTCGCCCCTAAAACATGGAATGACAGATGCTGAAAGGATCCAAGATTCTGCCGTATCTAAAATTAAGCCCTTAAGGCGTAAAAACATCTTGCGTAACGGCCACATGATTCTCCCTATCGTTTTGAGAAATCTATATCTATACATTCATGTTCTATAGCTATTTTTTATTATCAGCAATTAATACTTACAAAAAATGCTCTCATACATTTTCGTATACGCAAAAGACCAAGATAATTATCATTTAAAGTTGAAACATTGTGCCAAATGTTTTGTAAACTCTCCAGCATTCGCAATAAGGTCACAAGGAAACAAAAGAAAGGCGGATAAATCTTGAAAATTTACCACATAAATATGGGAACTGTAAATGTAAAGAAACAGATATAATGTAACTGGATTCAACGAAAAGAGTTAAGTCATCTAATATAAATTCCATGTTTAATAAGAGAGGTAGCTTCACAGTAACGTGAGCCTTGTATTCGGGTTCAGTTCCCATCGACTGTGCTCCACTCTAGCCCTAGACTTTTAGTGGTTTTCCGTGGTCCGGGATGGAACCTCATTTCGTTACCATAATTCCTCTTTCATTCTGCTTTCTTCTAATCTTTAAGGTATGCTTCTAGGTTTTGTGGTGTGTAGCAGTGCCAGTCGCGTATGCTTGCTCAAAGTAAAGAGTCTCCCTGTGGACACTATAGGACTTAATATACATGTCATTGTTTACCAGTTGTACGAAGCTCAATACCAAATATCCAACGTCTGGATTAGGCGGAAACTCCAAGAAAATCTTGACACTGGAGTTTTTAAAAGCTCTCCTCCTACGTATCAGATTTTGTAATGATTCCCTTTTCGTTTTGGATTTTATGTTTCTCAAAACCACACACAGGAATCGTGCTGAAAAGGTAATTGTTCACCTGATCACGCAAGTGACACAGTAAGTGCTACATCAAAACTGTAATAATTGAAATAATGTGCAAGGTTTTTTAGTATTCTGATGTACATCAAGGGGTAGAAATAAAAAGTCATGGCTCTCTGAAGAAAACAGCTCGTAGAAGCTGGTAAAGAAACACAAAAAAAAAGAAATGTTTTAAAATCAAATCAAATAGCAAACGATTCCGCGATATATCCAAAAATTCATTATGCCTAGAGATTATGGTTAAAAAGTCGAGGAAGATGTTTGTGCTGCGGCCAAGGATAGGTTTAAGCCTAGCTAGGTTTTAAACCTCGGAGAGAAAGATTTGAAGCAAGATAGTATAAGGAACACCAAATCTGATGACTAGCACACAGCATCGGACTCCCTAACGTTTCCACCTTGAGCATCCTACCAGACAGTCCTCTCTTACAATTTGTTTAGTGCATGTTCTACATACATGCTAGGCCTTTTAACCCCGAAAATGAAATGAAAGGAAATGACGGATAGGGAAATTCGTAGTGGGTATTGTCAAAACCACCATTTGCCTATTGATCAGTCCAACGACAATGTAACGTTGCACCTCCAGAGTGTTAGCCTCAGATACTAACTCCCGGAGCATTGCTGCCTGCTTCGCTTTTACTAAGGCAGAAACATATTTTTGCAAGTAGTTGTTTGCATCTTCCATTGGAACAGTTTTATTTGCTAAACTGTATTGAATTAATAATACAAAGGCTTTCTAATTATGGCGTGAAATAAGCATCTGTTTTAACGTCAGGTTGATTCAGGAAACAGAAAGAGAGACAATTAGCGTTCATTAAGCCATTATATCAAGAATTTCCTTCCAAATATTTCGCGCGAAGGATGGGAGAGGAAATTTGAAGCGAGAGTCATCTTTTGCATTGGGCCGCTAATAAAGAGTTGGTATTTTGGTTTCTGAAACATATTTACGACATTTTTAGGGCTCTTGATGCCAAAAAAATAGAAAAAAGATACCTGTACATATGCGTATTATGGTAACAGAATAACTGAAAAATGTGCAGCAGCACAACTTAGTATTTAAGTTTCGTAAATACAACACTAAGCTTATCAAAAAAATCTCATTCATTAGTAAGAATAGTTCTTAAATATTTTTTATTTTCTGAAAAATAGCCTTAATTTTAGTTAAAATACAATACATCTAAGACATTTGCATGATGAATCAAATGTTTATCTTGAATTTTCTGAGATCAGCCTTTGAAGTCCTCTAAATTCGGAGAGAATTGTTTAGACTCTTTATAAGTGATAAACATTAAGCGACACACCAAAATATACTACGCAAAAATATAGGCATCCTTAAAACATGCAATTTATTTAAAATGCTTCATCCTTTATTAACGGTTCGAATTGTTCAGTACTTTTTCATCCGAGTTGTTATTCAGCTGTTTCCCAAATGCATGAAAGGAGTATGGGATTTTAAGGTCCATTTCTTAAAACATTTGACTATCATTGTTTTATTAGTTCTCATATCTATAACGAAAAGTGTAACGTAACTTTCTTCCAAAGATTTGTCCCAATTAAAATGAAGTTAGATGCACAATAAGCTTTTAAAAGAATAGGATAGAATAGATTCTTATGAAAGTGATTTAGCTCTGCGACCAGGTTTGATCTATTACGTCAAAACCCAAGTGGGGCATTCCCGGGAGGAAGGATGAGGCGAGAGAGGACAAGCGGCACGACACTGCACATGGCAGAATCGCTATGTTTGACCAAAATGAAACTCCCGGCAGACCGGTACAGCCGGCCCGGAGACCGTCCTACCAGGAGCATATCATCCTGCCCTGCAGCGGGAGATTCCCGTCAACACTTTCTACTCTGAAAGAGACCACCAGATGAAGATGGCATGAAATGACAATGGAGAAGAAATGGAGGGAAGGAAATTCGGGAAGTGTAATTAATCTACCCATCATTCGCCTGGTGAGCCAGGTAACCCTCCCGCCCCAAAGAAAAAAAATCCATTGGCCAAGTAGGCCGGCAACGGGTTTGCTAGAATAAATCTTATACTCTCTATTTAACGACAGAGAGTAGAAAAAGCAATATGAACGTCACAATAAGATATTTCATTACTACAAGAACTGGTTTAGTGCTTTCTGCTCCGCATCTTCTTCTTTAACCGCCCTCTTATACCACTATAAGTGGTGTCAGTATATCCTTCCTCTTAATTCTTATGCGGAGTTAGGGAATCTCTGGATCAGTGAGAGAGAGAATCCAGGATGAATGGTCAGCCCAATGCCTGGTATGAGAGTGAGGGAAGTAGATGATAGAATGAAGGCGAGATAAAATGATGCTGGTGGGGAAACCGGAGGACCCGGAGAAAACCCTCCCCAGCTGAGGCGGGAATCGGTGGATGTAATCCTAGTTCAGGAAAAAGGATCCTACACTGCAATCAGGGAAAGACCGATTATGCTCCAGACTAGCGAATTTCTCTCGGTTGTCAGTACGGGTGAGCATAAGTGTACTCTGTCGCAGGGCCCGGCGTTTAAGTGGAAATACACTATGCTTCCTTGACTTCTCCCACCAGTTTATTTATAGGACATTTAGATCACAGCTTGCTCCCCAACACACTTTCTCGTCATGACGTCGGTATCACTCTTTTATTCAAGTGCCCACGTTTCACTTTCCCACATCTAATTACTCGTCACTTTGCGCCGTCTTCCCCCGAAACGACCCAAGATGAAGTGTCGCGCCTTTCCTGGTCTCTTAGCGTCCTTTCCACGCCCCTTTCCTATTTCATGACTATTTCGCCCGTATCACGTGATGCATAGCAATTTTGATTGGAGGTTTGTTTTCCTCATATTTAATCTTACTGTTCTTTCACCCCCTCCTATATCTAGGCAAGTTCAGTTTTTTTTCCACCGGGTTTTGACCCTCGGGGTCATGGGAAGAAGTATTCTGGCATTTTCTCACATTCCTTAGGGGAGTTTTTCTTCTTCGTTGCCCTTTTCTCACGCGTTTAGCTTATGTGGACACATTCTTTAGTTAATGTAGTTTTATTCTCCCACAGTTGCTTATACCCTCAGGTTTCCGTCTCCCAGCACCGTGTTTGTCCACCTCAAACCTCACTTTGCGGTCGCCCGGGACCGAACCCGGGCCGCCCAGGTAAGAGCCAAGCGGTCTAAACACTCGATCACGACGCATCACCTCTGCAGCACCAAGGAAAAATCGTACATCACCAAGAGCAGAAAAAATTTAAACAACACCTAGCATTACTTATGGATTTATTTATCGCAGATCTTAACTAGGAAAGCATATACCACTTTGTGTTTAAACGATGTTCTGTAATTCAAATTAATTCATACGAGTTTTTAGATCAACGCTCATGAAATGTTTGTGTGTCCAAAGCTTTCTTTAGTTGAAGAGTCTAATCGGAGTTCAAAAAATAAAAGAGCAGTTGTTATTAGATGGCTTAATTGAAATTTAAATTACTGGCAACAACATGAAATAGGATATTCCGAATGCCCTGAGAACTTCTTTAAGAGTCACTGGAAAATCTGAGATGGTCAGGTATGGAAATATGGCAGCTCAGCAGTGATACCGAAATTAAGGGATGCAATGAGTAAAGAATCATAATAGATTTCAAAGGAATGGTGTATCCTTGTTACAAAACGTGCAGACAGGTGGTTGAGTCGTTTAACAAAAGACGCGGGAGAAAGAGGGTTTTCTTAGCAGGAATTCTAAATGGGTAACACTTGACTCCGTTTGAAAAGGTATTGTTCGGATCCTTAATAATGGCATGACCGAGACTAATAATCACAATGGACAAAATAGTCACAAAGGGAATTTTGGTGTGAATGAAGACAGGACTTTCAGAGGTGAAAGTTACACACACGCAGCTGCAATTCCCCAGAGTCAAGCAGACCGTGGCTGGCGGCCCATTAAGACGGTCCTCTGGTTTTGTCTTGGGCGAAGGCAGACCAGAGGCGATGAGAGAAGATATCTGTCGGTTCCTACGTAAATGACGAATTAAGTGTTATCGCGTAATATGCATTTGACTTACGGTGATATATTGGTGACCCTTGGTCGGCAACTTCGAGTTTGATGTGATGATAAAAAGAAGCAATCATTAAACCAGTTTGAAACTTGTATTCCAGTGTCATTAGAACCATCCTTACGTCCATAAATATCCACGCATACCCTTTGACGGAACTCATTGCTCTACCCTGAAGATAAATTGCTCTACCTTGCTCTACCCACAAAATTCGTTACAGCAAGAACAGATTTAGAAAAAAATTAAAGACCTGCGGTTCGAGTCTGGAATTTCAAATCTGAAACCATCAGAATAAAAGAGCAATTAGCGACATGATTAGTTTATTATTTGATTATTTTTCTGTAAAGTACAAGGCTTGTCCGTAAAATAAGGTCTCCAAGCCGCTGGACCCGTGAGGAACGCTAC
The DNA here is from genome assembly GCA_030765055.1 of Mantis religiosa. Classification (NCBI taxonomy): domain Eukaryota; kingdom Metazoa; phylum Arthropoda; class Insecta; order Mantodea; family Mantidae; genus Mantis; species Mantis religiosa. The sequence goes on along the minus strand of CM060954.1, from coordinate 114,282,839 downwards.
TACGCGAGATCCGGAAACATTGGTGTGTAGCTTGGTTTCACCCCTTCAAATCCCAACCACAAAGAACCCGTTGCAACCATTAGTCTTGTCTGGGCAGCCGTTTGCGATGGAGCTTCCTATCACTTCCGCCGTCAAGTGCGAGTTGCGTGCAGTTATCCGTTTTTCGAGTGACAAGGACACTACCCCCACAGTGTATGGACGTCAAAAACGTGCGAAAGTGGGTCAGATAGCTCAAAGACGAACATACAGACGTCTATAACGAACAGCGTTCTGGTCGGCCTTCGCTTACAGCCAAAACAATTGCAAAAAATGGAGCAAGAAATGCTTAAAGATCGGCGTGTGACAGTTTGCGAGCTGTGCGAACTTATCCCTGAAGTCAGTAAGACAATATTTTGACCGAACATTTGCATTATCGCATGATGTGTGCGAGGTGGATCCCCAAAATGCTCACCGAAGACCATAAACGGCAACGTGTTGAAGCAGCACCTAGTGATTATCATCTGTTTCCTGAGTTGAAGTCACACCTGGATGGAACACATTTCCAGGCCGACAATGATTTGAAAAACGAGGTTGAGCGCTACCTGCGCAACTTGCCGGGAGAGTGCTATGACAAGGGTATACAAAAACTGCCACAGCGCATGCAAAAGTGCATCGATCGCAATGGTAATTACGTTGAAAAATAGCTGCAAGTTCCACCTTTCCATCAATTTAACATTCATTAACAATAAACACGTTTTCTATATTAAATAAAACTGGAGACCTTATTTTACGGAAACGTCTCGTATAATGAAAGTAATACGGTAAGAAACATCTTTAATTATCTGTCAACTTTCTTTTGCAGTAAAATCTGAATGAAAATGCCGGTTAGGAATTGTTGAGTAACCGACTACTTCACGAGCAGCAAGCTTTACTCTTGTTCTGAAACTCGTTGACTTTGTTGGTTGGAGCACATTGGAACTACCATAGTTGCTGGTAGTAGCTCGATACTGTGACCCTGATTTTAAAAATGTATCTTCCCAGAAAGAGCTCCGTTTCGTCGAAACTAATTAGAACTGAAGGTAATTCTAGAAATAAATTATTGCTTTGCCAATGCTGAGAGCGTAAGTAACCTTCCTTGATTATTAACCAAGCTGAAATTACCACGAGTTACTCTCGTATATTTAGAACTCCTACATCTGACTTCTACATTTGCTTAACTCTGTGAACCTACATAAATCTACCTATATATTAATATGGAGAGCATTCCTACTTTTTAGATACAACATTCCTCAGGAAATAAAATTTTCAAAATCCCTGAATATTTGATATTTCATATTTATTTGTACAGTATCCATTACAAATTCAGTAAAATACCTCCTGTACAAATACACAAAATTCCTGACCTTAAAATTTACTTGCTGACTCAGGTCCCCTGGCTATAAGCCTTTGGTTTTCGTGATCAGCTTGATGCCATTTCTTCTTGACCTTTTCTTCTTTCATTTTAATCCACTTTTCTCTTATCCTATATAAGAAATCTCCTATACATCTATTTTTCTTTTCTCCCATCCCAGTTAACATGCGTACTGCCAATATCTCTTTACTTACACTGTCCCAGTTCTTATCCCATATTTTCCTCCTGTAATTTGTTAGCTCCTTACATTCTATCAGGTAATGAACAGTGCTTTCTTCATCTCCACAAAATTCACTTGTTCCTACCTCATTACTTCTCAATCCTTTTAAGTATAATATTCCTACTCTCATCCATGCTATGCCTTCTCTTCCAGTTTTGCCACATTGATCTATATATTTTCCCTACCTCATTCTGTGTTTAATTGCTTATAAAATTTCAAAAATTTCTTTTCTTCTGTACTTTCCCATATCTCTTGCCTATCTACTGTCCGGCCGTTGTATCTCCGTCTCTGACGTTTTGCGACTGTAAAAGGTGGAAGGGGAAACCTAATAGTACCAACATACAGTAATGAGCAATTGAAAACATATCCTCAAAATTATCTTTAGAATGAAAATATAGGACTATATTAACTTTAAAACACTGAAATACAATTTACAATTTCATCATAATGCAAGATATTTATTACAACACCACTCTATTCGAATATTTCATTCACACCTTTCACACACACACTAACTGCATCTGTTGGTAGTACTGGGAGTCTCTACATCCGGTGTCGTGGTCAGGAAGTTAAAACTGTCTGCTAGCGCCAATCAGCATTGTCGCCGGTAGGCGTGGCTCCCGTGTTGCCAGCTTAAATTTGTTTGAGCCACGTGGCCTAATAGCGGCTTGCGCTGGTGAACCTTCTTTGGTATATTTTTCGTGCGTGAATTCCGATGTTTAGTGTTCGTAAGTCCTATTATTATCACTATTATAATAATATGGCTACTGGTTCGTGAAATATGCAAATACATGAAATATTTAAAATACGCATTGTTCCTCTGCTTGAATGTCCCGCTAAAGAACTGGCAACAGCCTGCTTCCCCCTCTCGAGAAATGTCAGAGCCGGAGATAGAACGGCCGAGGTATATGTCTTGTAGTCCAGTTCTCACTTCCTTCCAAAAACCGCTATAATTTGTCTCCTCTGCTCTCCATAATTCTCCCATGCCTATCTTTAACATCATTCTTTCCAATTCCGACCACCAACTATTTGTATTTTTAATGCCTTTCTGTTGCTTTATGCACAGATTCAATAATTCCCCCTTCTGCCCTTTAATACACTTATACCAGAATTTCAATATTTTCTCCATTATTATCTCCCTCCTTTTTGTATTACCTAGCTCCAGTAACGCCACCTCTCTTGGTGCTGATTTTGGCAGCCCTAGTAGTTCTTTACAAAACAATCCATACATCTGGTCTAATTGTCTTCCTATCTCTGATGTGCCCCATACATTGTTCGGGCTTCAACGACCGCTTCATACATTCTTTCTAACTATCTAACCGACATCTCCAGTTTATGTTTACATATTCTTACACCTGACATTGCCGCCCTGCCATTAGCTATCACTTTCCTGGCTTGTGCAGCCCATCCTCCACTGCTACACATCCATACACCTAAATAGTCATACTCGTTTACCACTTCTACCTTTTGATCTCCTATGTACCACTCCTCTCCTTTCCTAAGTATCGATCCTCTTTGTAATACCATTATTTTATATTTTTTGCTGTTTATTCTTAGTCTCCAGTCAGCGCAAAACCTATGGATTGCCTCAACTGATTTTTGTAGACCTATTACGGAAATTGCTCCTTCCGTTAAATCATCCGCATACAATAAACCAGGGATGTACATCTTTATATAGCTATTAATATCCTTTTTATATCACTTGTAGAAATGTCGTCAAACTGCAAAACTTCTGAGGATACTTCTAGTGCCTTAGGGATATATATTTACTAATTTCTTATGAAGGGGTCTTAAACAAAATTGATAGTCTTCTTTAAGAAACATTAAAAGCTTTCTAATAATTTGTAATGCAAAGTTTAGCTTTGATATACTATTGTCAAGTCATCAAGTTTAGAAGTTAGAGAAAGTGAATAACAAGGTTGGTTGGTAACTTTACGTTTTTGTGTTGACAGATAGACCGAAGTACAGAGAGTCAGACAAACAGACGAAAGTCGAGACAGAGAGACACATTTTTTAAAACGGTTTCTTGTGCATACAGTAAGTCTGAATCCTGTATTTGTGCTGAATACCTTATATCGAATTATTAACTGTAAATACAATACTTCGATTGTTTACTCTGATAGTACACAAAGTAATAAACGATAATAAACGATATTCGACGCAAAAGGCCATGTTGATGTAACAGGGTCATTTGTTTCAATGTTATAATTAAATTGGAACTAATAATAAACATTATAATTTGGATATTTGAAACAAAATTTTGTATATAAGCAAGTATTATTATCTCCTTCGGAGCGGAAGTAAAGACTTTTCTAAATACACGATATGTAAAACCTCTAACTTGATAAACGAGTCTCTCAGCAATATTATATTGTGTATGCACATAATAGAATGGGACATTGAGAACAACAATCAGTAATCTTTTTCTTTTTTAACAGATTTTTCATTATTTTCGTTTATTTTCTTATCTATTTTTCTAATTTCACAAATATTCACTATACACATAAACACCCATGCCCAAGGCGGGACTCGAACCCGCGACCCTCTACGCGGCGGAATACTAGAGACATATGCTTTAGCGACCATGGCTACGAGGGCCGGCTCAAATGTAACAATATAACAAAAAGACTTGTTCTATTAGTGCCATTCTGGTATCCTAACTCATACCTAGTTATTATTCAATTTGTTCGCAGAAAAATATAGTTTGTAGTATATCTTTTTATACTAAAGTAAAGATGATCAGAATAATAAATTGTTATCAAAAGCTTAAAAATACTTAGTGTGAGTGGAGCAAGTGAAATTTATGTAAAACTATGTGTGCATTAATTTGTTAGAACTGAATATATAAAACTAGTAAACTCTCGCGGATACAATTCCGACATTTCAAGTACTATATAAGGACGGCAGGCATGGTAGCGTAGTGGGGAGGTCCGGTGCTACAGGGTCACTCTTAGGAGTGTATATATATATAGTAAGGAGAACGCTGATGTTACTTGGCGCGAAATGCGACTCTTGGCCACAGAGTATAAAGTGGCACTAACCCATGTAGCGACTATGACTTCCCTTTTGAAGAATTTTCTAATATATTTTAGTGTTGGTTTGTTACTATTGAAACTTCTGGGTCGATGTCGAAATTTTGAACTATTTGTCACAAAAAGTGCCAGTTTTTATCACATTCTCTATCAAAGACATTATTATTATTATTATTATTATTATTATTATTATTATTATTATTATTATTATTATTATTATTATTATTATTATTATTATTATTATTATTATTATTATTATTATTATTATTATTATTATTATTATTATTATTATTATTATTATTATTATTATTATTATTATTATTATTATTATTATTATTATTATTATTATTATTATTATTATTATTATTATTATTATTATTATTATTATTATTATTATTATTATTATTATTATTATTATTATTATTATTATTATTATTATTATTATTATTATTATTATTATTATTATTATTATTATTATTATTATTATTATTATTATTATTATTATTATTATTATTATTATTATTATTATTATTATTATTATTATTATTATTATTATTATTATTATTATTATTATTATTATTATTATTATTATTATTATTATTATTATTATTATTATTATTATTATTATTATTATTATTATTATTATTATTATTATTATTATTATTATTATTATTATTATTATTATTATTATTATTATTATTATTATCATTATTATCATTATTATCATTATTATTATTATTATTATTATTATTATTATTATTATTATTATTATTATTATTATTATTATTATTATTATTATTATTATTATTATCACTATCATTACCATCATCATCATCATCATCATTATTATTATTATTATTATTATTATTATTATTATTATTATTATTATTATTATTATTATTATTATTATTATTATTATTATTATTATTATTATTATTATTATTATTATTATTATTATTATTATTATTATTATTATTATTATTATTATTATTATTATTATTATTATTATTATTATTATTATTATTATTATTATTATTATTATTATTATTATTATTATTATTATTATTATTATTATTATTATTATTATTATTATTATTATTATTATTATTATTATTATTATTATTATTATTATTATTATTATTATTGTTATTGTTATTGTTATTATTATTATTATTATTATTATTATTATTATTATTATTATTATTATTATTATTATTATTATTATTATTATTATTATTATTATTATTATTATTATTATTATTATTATTATTATTATTATTATTATTATTATTATTATTATTATTATTATTATTATTATTATTATTATTATTATTATTATTATTATTATTATTATTATTATTATTATTATTATTATTATTATTATTATTATTATTATTATTATGGAAATGGCAAACCTCGCTTTTTCATGTATCATAACAGCTAGTAATGCAACCTCCAAAGTTTCAACAGGTGCTAAACAGGCGATAAAAAGGAAGACGGTATCTTGGTGGACAGGCGAACTTACTATATTAAGAAAAAGGGCAAATGCACTGCGGAGGAGATACCAAAGAACTGTCACCGGCGAAAATCTACGACAGGAGAGGAAAGAAAAATACCTGGATGGGAAAAGGGAATACGAAAGGAAAATGAGAGATGCAAAACTGAAGTCATGGAAAGCGTTTTGCACAATAAGTGACGATGCCAATCCTTGGGGTTTAGTATATAAAATAGCTTACGGCAAACTCCGAACTGGTGTGAGATTGACTACATTACAAAAAGACGATGGAACATTTACCACAGATACTGAAAATACAATCAAGCATGTGTTAGAGCACTTTGTACCCGAAGACAATCAAGATAGTGACAACGAATTGCACAAACAAATTAGGACAGAAATTGAAGAATCCATCAATACTAATGATGATAAACCTTTCACAACTGCAGAAATCATCATTAATATGCAAAAATTCAATCCAAAGAAATATCCTGGGAAGGACTGCATATCTAGCGACATAATTACAAGAGCTTTCCAAAATCTCCCTCTATTCTTCACGCAAGTATACAACACGTGTTTAAAGAAGGGATGCTTTCCAAAAGATTGGAAGCAGTCTATTGTCATTCCAATAATTAAGCCCGGAAAAGAAGACTGCCAAGATGCATCAAAATACAGACCAATAAGCCTATTAAATATCAGAGGTAAACTACTAGAAAAACTGATGATTGACAGAATACTACACCATATGTACAGCAATAATTTGTTACACAATAACCAGTTTGGATTTACCCCCCAAAGGGAAGCAATTGACGCTACAATGGAAGTTAAATCTTTCATCGATAGATGCTTGAAGTCAAAACAATGCGCAGTAGTCACTAGTCTTGATGTCAAAGGTGCCTTTGATGCAGCTTGGTGGCCTAGCATACTCAGGAATCTAAGGCAGCTTAGATGCCCTAAGAATTTATATAATTTAGCAGTGAATTACTTCAGCAACAGAAGAGCAGTATTTTCAGTGAACAACTATACAGCAGAAAGAGAAGTACAGAAAGGCTGCCCACAAGGATCATGCTGTGGTCCAGGTTTCTGGAACATAATGTACAATTCGATGCTGAATTTAGAATATGATCACCGGACAAGAGTGATCGCCTTCGCAGACGACCTGGTAGTAATGACAAGAGGAGCATACAAATCAGAAGCAGAGAGCGTTGCAAATCACGATCTTAGAAAAATCCAAAAATGGGCTGATGATAACAAAATTCAATTTAACCAAGAGAAATCCAAGGTTCTATTTATCACAAGAAGAAGAAATGTAGATAGGGATGTCAACATATTTTTGAATCATCATAAACTTAACCAAACCGAAGAAATAAAATACCTCGGAATATATTTAGATAGCAAATTTAACTTCAACGCGCACATTGAATATACTGCAGACAAAACAATCTCGTTGGTTCATATGCTAGCAAGAACAGCAAAGTTACAATGGGGGCTAGATCACAAAGCAATCTATGAAGGTGCTATAGTCCCTGTCTTGACATACGGAGCTCCTATGTGGATAGATGCGATACGGAAGAATAAAAATATTGCAAAATATAGAAGAATTCAAAGATTAATCAACATAAAAATGACGAAAGCATATAGAACTCTCTCGTATGATGCATCGTGCGTACTAGCTGGAGTATGTCCTATAGAAATAACTATAGAGGAAAAACTCCAAATATATCTGGCAACAAAAAGTCACATAGCAGACTTCGACAAACCATTAGAAGTGAAACACTGGCGACATCCTGCCGAAGTGGCAACGATTCAGGAGGTGAACAAAGATAACATATATAGAATGGAAGCGTACACAGATGGAAGTAAAATGGGGGAGAAAGTTGGCGCAGCAGGAATTATATTTGAAAACGGAATTATGACACACCAGTTAAAATTCAAATTGCATGGCCACTGCACCAACAATCAAGCCGAACAACTTGCTATTTTAAAAGTACTAGAGAAATTAAAAGAACTATATTATGCCAGTTCAATAGATAGAAACGGAACCGTTGCAATATACACTGACAGCAGAATTA
>CM060954.1:114042130-114269630 GCA_030765055.1 Mantis religiosa | reverse complement strand
CTCTTGGCCACAGAGTATAAAGTGGCACTAACCCATGTAGCGACTATGACTTCCCTTTTGAAGAATTTTCTAATATATTTTAGTGTTGATTTGTTACTATTGAAACTTCTGGGTCGATGTCGAAATTTTGAACTATTTGTCACAAAAAGTGCCAGTTTTTATCACATTCTCTATCAAAGACATTATTATTATTATTATTATTATTATTATTATTATTATTATTATTATTATTATTATTATTATTATTATTATTATTATTATTATTATTATTATTATTATTATTATTATTATTATTATTATTATTATTATTATTATTATTATTATTATTATTATTATTATTATTATTATTATTATTATTATTATTATTATTATTATTATTATTATTATTATTATTATTATTATTATTATTATTATTATTATTATTATTATTATTATTATTATTATTATTATTATTATTATTATTATTATTATTATTATTATTATTATTATTATTATTATTATTATTATTATTATTATTATTATTATTATTATTATTATTATTATTATTATTATTATTATTATTATTATTATTATTATTATTATTATTATTATTATTATTATTATTATTATTATTATTATTATTATTATTATTATTATTATTATTATTATTATTATTATTATTATTATTATTATTATTATTATTATTATTATTATTATTATTATTATTATTATTATTATTATTATTATTATTATTATTATTATTATTATTATTATTACTATTATTATTATTATTACTATTATTATTATTATTACTATTATTATTATTATTACTATTATTATTACTATTATTACTATTATTATTACTATTATTACTATTATTATTACTATTATTACTATTATTATTATTATTATTATTATTATTATTATTATTATTATTATTATTATTATTATTATTATTATTATTATTATTATTATTATTATTATTATTATTATTATTATTATTATTATTATTATTACTATTATTACTATTATTACTATTATTACTATTATTATTACTATTATTACTATTATTATTACTATTATTACTATTATTATTACTATTATTACTATTATTATTACTATTATTATTATTATTATTATTATTATTATTATTATTATTATTATTATTATTATTATTATTATTATTATTATTATTATTATTATTATTATTATTATTATTATTATTATTATTATTATTATTATTATTATTATTATTATTATTATTATTATTATTATTATTATTATTATTATTATTATTATTATTATTATTATTATTATTATTATTATTATTATTATTATTATTATTATTATTATTATTATTATTATTATTATTATTATTATTATTATTATTATTATTATTATTATTATTATTATTATTACTATTATTATTATTATTATTATTATTATTATTATTATTATTATTATTATTATTATAACCGCTATAATTTGTCTCCTCTTTTCTCCATAAATCTCCCATGCATATCTTTAATATAATTCTTTCCAATTCCGACCGTCAACTGTGGGTTCTTAATGCCTTTCTGTTGCTTCATGCACCGATTCAATAATTCCCCTTTCTGCCCTTTATTACACCTGAATTTCAATATTCTCTCTATTATTATTCCCCTCCTTTCTGTACTACCTATCTCTCTTGGTGCCGATTTTGGCAGCCCTAGTAGTTCTTTACAAAACAATCCATACATCTGGTCTAATTGTGTTCCTATCTCTGATGTGCCCCATACATTGTTCTGGCTTCAACGACCGCTTCATACGTTCTTTCTAACCATCTAAGTGACATCTCCAGTTTATGTTTACCTATTCTTACCCCTGACATTGCCACCCTGTCATTAGCTATCACTTTTCTGGCTTGTGCAGCCCATCCTCCACTGCTACACATCCTTACACCTAAATAGTCATAGTTGTTTACCACTTCTACCTTTTGATCTCCTATGAACCACTCCTCTCCTTCCCTAAGTATCGGTCCTCTTTTTAATACCATTATTTTTGATAATCCCCGAATAAAAATCAATAATCATAGAAAAACGATTGTGCATGTCCGCATTTTTGTATATGTGTTTTTAACGTCCTCCAACGTTAAGTCATATCGGATGTTGAATGAAATGATGATCAAATTAGCCCAGGGTCCATAGAGCGTCCTTTCATCCTGGAAGAAGATGAAGAAATCGTAAGAGAAAGACAAAATCTTACTACACAAAGAATTGTATATGTGTGTGTGTGTGTGTGTGTGTGTGTGTGTGTGTGTGTGTGTGTGTGTGTGTGTGTGTGTGTGTGTGTGTGTGTGTGTGTGTCTAATGCTCAGAATTTGATAATAAAATCATTCTTCTTGCTTCTTCATCATCATCATCTTCTTCTTCTTCTTGTGTGTGTGTGTCTAATGCTCAGAATTTGATAATAAAATCATTCTTCTTCTTCTTTCTTCCCATCATTTAGAGATTAGACCTTGATTTTTGAGAATTTCGCAAACATGATCAATGTTCATCAAGTCATCTTTACGACTTTAAAAGTACTATGGGAAAATCATTAACCCAATTTTGACAGATGGCTCGTGATTAATCTGAACATTGCAACAGATGATTTTCTGTGTATTTCTGGATTGTTTTATTTTGGATATGATTCCAATTAAGTTTTTCAGAGCAAGTAAGATATTTGAAATAATTGGTTGTGCAAGTATTTTTAATCAATATTTTAACTGTTTCATATTGAATGTTATGTTTCGCTGTTTGAGATACTTTCGAACTCTGCTTGACCAACACACCTGCTTGTTTATTCAAATAAATTGCATAGCGGAATGGATCCACTGGAAAACTATACGTTAATTTAAATTTTGGAAAATTTTAAATCTTATAATAAATTTAATTTATTTCTTCATTTTATGGCAAACAATCGAAATAATGGCTTGAATCGATTTTTTGGAATATGATAAGAAAACTATGTTGAACAGTTTATTTATCCCGCCGAATATACGAGGGCTGTTCAATAAAGAATGATCATAATTTTTTACGGTCATTATTATATTCTGTTAGCTTAATGTGAAACAAACACGCCATAGTAGTTTCATTGTTGGTACTATTGGTTCCCGCCTGTGAGAACCAGGAAAGTCCAGACATGTTCAGTATCGCCTACCCCTGTAATGGAGGTAACATGCTGTTAAAGTTGATGTTAGAGGAAGATCCGAAGTTTCTTTGAAACGTAATCACTGCTGATGAAACTTGGCTACATCATTTTGATTCTGAGAGCAAACAGAAAGCTCAGTGTGGAAATCTCCTTCATCATCAACCCCCCAAAAAAGGTAAAAGTGGTTGCTTCTGCTGGGAAAGCTATGGTGATCTCAGTGTTTAAAATTCATGGAATGGTTTATCAGCATGTTGTACCTGCACACACATCAGTAACTGGACAATACTGCAGGGATGTACTGAAAACATTGCAAGACCATATCAGGCGAAAAAGACCACATTTCCGTGAAGAAGGCTGGATGCTGCACCACGATAATGCGCGGCCGCATATTGCTAATGGTGTTGCTGAATATCTTTCAAAACTCAACGTGAATTGCACCCTTACCCTCACTATAGTCCGGATTTAGCCCCATGTGACTTTTTTCTATTCCCTAACTTGAAGAAACGCCTTTGAGGGAGGCATTTTTAAGAGAAGGTTGCTATTATTCAGGGGAAGAATGCTTAAAACATGATCAACATATCAATGCTTCCTAAAATGATGTTTGTGAATAAATACCTGTGCAACTTCGGAGGTGATACTTGTAATATTCAGAAAAGCTGTAAAAAATATCCTACTAAAAGTAATGTCACAGACAACAGATGAGTTTCTAAGAAGTAAAATTAAATAATAAACTAAATATTGATTTTTTTGGTAAAAATTATGTCTCTTACAGCCTAGTTCTTAAAAATGTAATACATTAAACTATTATGTGACCTAAGTTGCATTATTCTTAATTACCATTTGTATTATTATTCTGTTAATTACTACTGCATTACTTTAATCACTATTGTATTATTTAACTACTATTGTATTATTCATAATTGTATTACTCATAAGAAATGTATTATTCTTATGGGTACAAATTTGACGAAGCCATAAATATTGTATATTCCTAAGGTGAATAAAACTATCTATCTATTATCCATCATCAGAAGCAGTGGTGAAGGCTACGGAGGCGATTTTGAAGGATCTTTCAAAAATGGTTTCCAGCATGTCTTTGTAGACTGGCAGAAACACTGGGACAAGTGCATCGCATTCAGGAGAGACTATTTTGAGAAGGACCATTAAAATTATGAGGTTGAGAAAAGGTACGTTGTCAAAAAAAAATTATGGTCATTCTTTATTGAACAGCCCTCGTATTTTGTAAGGAAGTATAAATTGATCAATTTCTCCATCAAAGCGTGTAAATAATTTCCAGCATGGTTATAAAAAGAAAATAATTTACGGGCGGATAAATCTTGAAAATTTACCACATAAATATGGGAACTGTAAATGTAAAGAAACAGATATAATGTAACTGGATTCAACGAAAAGAGTTAAGTCATCTAATATAAATTCCATGTTTTAATAAGAGAAGTAGCTTCACAGTAACGTGAGCCTTGTATTCGGGTTCAGTTCCCGTCGACTGTGCTCCACTCTAGCCCTAGACTTTTAGTGGTTTTCCGTGGTCCGGGATGGAACCTCATTTCGTTACCATAATTCCTCTTTCATTCTGCTTTCTTCTAATCTTTAAGATATGCTTCTAGGTTTTGTGGTGTGTAGCAGTGCCAGTCGCGTATGCTTGCTCAAAGTAAAGAGTCTCCCTGTGGACACTATAGGACTTAATATACATGTCATTGTTTACCAGTTGTACGAAGCTCAATACCAAATATCCAAAGTCTGGATTAGGCGGAATCTCCAAGAAAATCTTGACACTGGAGTTTTTAAAAGCTCTCCTCCTACGTATCAGATTTTGTAATGATTCCCTTTTCGTTTTGGATTTTATGTTTCTCAAAACCACACACAGGAATCGTGCTGAAAAGGTAATTGTTCACCTGATCACGCAAGTGACACAGTAAGTGCTACATCAAAACTGTAATAATTGAAATAATGTGCAAGGTTTTTTAGTATTCTGATGTACATCAAGGGGTAGAAATAAAAAGTCATGGCTCTCTGAAGAAAACAGCTCGTAGAAGCAGGTAAAGAAACCCAAAGAAATAAATGCTTTAAAAACAAATAAAATAGCAAACGGTACCGCGATATATCCAAAAATTCATTATGCATGGAGATTAGGGTTAAGAAGCCGAGGAAGATGTTGGTGCTGCGACCAAGGATAGGTTTAAGCCTAACTAGGTTTTAAACCTGGGAGAGAAAGATTTGAAGCAAGATAGTATAAGGATCACCAAATCTGATGGCTAGCATACAGCATCGGACTCCCTAACGCTTCCAACTTGAGTATCCTAGGACCCCATTCTGTCCCAGGAACAAACAGTACTCTCTTAAAACGTGTTTAGTGCATGTGCTACATACATGCTAGGCCTTTTAACCCCGAAAATGAAATGAAAGAAAGTGATGGATAGGGAAATTCGTAGTGGGTATTGTCAAACCCACCATTTGCCTATTGATCAGTCCAACGACAATGTAACGTTGCACCTCCAGAGTGCTAGCCTCAGATACTAACTCCCGGAGCATTACTGCCTGCTTCGCTTTTACTAAAGCATAAACATATTTTTGCAAGTAGTCTTTTGCATCTTCCATTGGAACAGTTTTATTTGCTAAACTGTATTGAATTAATAATACAAAGGCTTTCTAATTATGGCGTGAAATAAGCATCTGTTTTAACGTCAGGTTGATTCAGGAAACAGAAAGAGAGACAATTAGCGTTCATTAAGCCATTATATCAAGAATTTCCTTCCAAATATTTCGCGCGAAGGATGGGAGAGGAAATTTGAAGCGAGAGTCATCTTTTGCATTGGGCCGCTAATAAAGAGTTGGTATTTTGGTTTCTGAAACATATTTACGACATTTTTAGGGCTCTTGATGCCAAAAAAATAGAAAAAAGATACCTGTACATATGCGTATTATGGTAACAGAATAAATGAAAAATGTGCAGCAGCACAACTTAGTATTTAAGTTTCGTAAATACAACACTAAGCTTATCAAAAAAATCTCATTCATTAGTAAGAATAGTTCTTAAATATTTTTTATTTTCTGAAAAATAGCCTTAATTTTAGTTAAAATACAATACATCTAAGACATTTGCATGATGAATGAAATGTTTATCTTGAATTTTCTGAGATCAGCCTTTGAAGTCCTCTAAATTCGGAGAGAATTGTTTAGACTCTTTATAAGTGATAAACATTAAGCGACACACCAAAATATACTACGCAAAAATATAGGCATCCTTAAAACATGCAATTTATTTAAAATGCTTCATCCTTTATTAACGGTTCGAATTGTTCAGTACTTTTTCATCCGAGTTGTTATTCAGCTGTTTCCCAAATGCATGAAAGGAGTATGGGATTTTAAGGTCCATTTCTTAAAACATTTGACTATCATTGTTTTATTAGTTCTCATATCTATAACGAAAAGTGTAACGTAACTTTCTTCCAAAGATTTGTCCCAATTAAAATGAAGTTAGATGCACAATAAGCTTTTAAAAGAATAGGATAGAATAGATTCTTATGAAAGTGATTTAGCTCTGCGACCAGGTTTGATCTATTACGTCAAATCCCAAGTGGGGCATTCCCGGGAGGAAGGATGAGGCGAGAGAGGACAAGCGGCACGACACTGCACATGGCAGAATCGCTATGTTTGACCAAAATGAAACTCCCGGCAGACCGGTACAACCGGCCCGGAGAGCGTCCGACCAGGAGCATATCATCCTGTCCTGCAGCGCCGAGACTCCCGTCAACACTTTCTACTCTGAAAGAGACCACCAGATGAGAGATGGTATGAAATGACAATTGAGAAGAAATGGAGGTAAGGAAATTCGGGGAATGTAATTAATCTGCCCATCAGTCGCCTGGTGAGGCGGGTAAGCCCTCCCGCCCCAAAGAAAAAAAAAATCCATTGGCCAGGTAGGCCGGCAACGGGTTTGCTAGAGTAAGTGTTATACCCTCTAATTAACGACAGAGAGTAGAAAAACAATACAAACGTCACAATAAGATATATCATTACTACAAAACTGATTTAGTGCTTTCTGCTCCGCATCTTCTTCTTCTTCTTCTTCTTCTTCTTCTTCTTCTTCTTCTTCTTCTTCTTCTTCTTCTTCTTCTTCTTCTTCTTCTTCTTCTTTAACCGCCCTCTTATACCACTATAAGTGGTGTCAGTATATCCTTCCTCTTAATTCTTATGCGGAGTTAGGGAATCTCTGGATCAGTGAGAGAGAGAATCCAGGATGAATGATCAGCCCAATGCCTGGTATGAGAGTGAGGGAAATAGATGATAGAATGAAGGCGAGATAAAATGATGCTGGTGGGGAAACCGGAGGACCCGGAGAAAACCCTCCCTAGCTGAGGCGGGAATCGGTGGATGTAATCCTAGTTCAGGAAAAAGGATCCTACACTGCAATCAGGGAAAGACCGATTATACTCCAGACTAGCGAATTTCTCTCGGTTGTCAGTACGGGTGAGCATAAGTGTACTCTGTCGCAGAGTCCGGCGTTTAAGTGGAAATACAGTATGCTTCCTTGACTTCACCCACCAGTTTATTTATAGGACATTTAGATCACAGCTTGCTCCCCAACACACTTTCTCGTCATGACGTCGGTATCACTCTTTTATTCAAGTGCCCACGTTTCAATTTCCCACATATAATTGTTCGACACTTTATGCCGCCTTCCCCCGAAACGACGCGCCTTTCCTGGTCTCTTAGAGTCCATTCCGACCGCGGACTATCCATCCACGCCCCTTTCCTATTTCATGACTATTTCGCCCGTATCACGTGATTCATAGCAATTTTGATTGGAGGTTTGTTTTCCTCATATTTAATCTTACTGGTCTTTCACCCCCTCCTATATCTAGGCAAGTTCAGTATTTTTCCACCGGTTTTGACCCTCGGGGTCATGGGAAGAAGTATTCTGAATTTTTCTCACTTTCCTTAGGGGAGGTTTTCTTCTTCGTCGTCCTTTTCTCGCACGTTTAGCTTATGTGGACACATACTTTAGTTAATGTAGTTTTATCTTCCCACAGTTGCTTATAGTCTCTGGTTTCCGTCT
This sequence comes from Mantis religiosa, assembly GCA_030765055.1. Classification (NCBI taxonomy): domain Eukaryota; kingdom Metazoa; phylum Arthropoda; class Insecta; order Mantodea; family Mantidae; genus Mantis; species Mantis religiosa. Next base: position 114,261,403 of record CM060954.1, on the reverse strand, counting down.
CACAGCGGGTTTCCGTCTCACAGCGCCGTGTTTGTCCACCTCAAACCTCACTTTGCTGTCGCCCGGGACCGAATCCGGGCCGCCTGGGTAAGAGCCAAGCGGTCTAACCACTCGATCACGGCGTATCACCTCTGCAGCACCAACGAAAAATGGTACATCACCAAGAGCAGAAGAAATTTATCATGCTAAATGCTATCAAATTTATATATTTTAGTTTATTTTTATATATTCTTCCGGCGTTGGGCTGATCACTCATCCCGGAATCTCTCTGATCAGGAAACCTCTGATCTTCCACCCGTTGCCTATGGGTGGTTGCGCGGTTCAGAAGGCCCTATGTTCCACTCAAAGGAAATACAGGAATTAATATATATATATATATATATATATATATATATATATATATATATATATATATTCAGAAAATCTCAAAAGTATATTTTCAGTAAAATGGCAGATCCAGGTTTTACATTGATTCCATTGCAGTTGGACTCCAGAAAATAAGTTTCTTAAACATTTGTCGGTATATTCAGAGTATGCTTAATACAATAACAAAATTAAAGAATTAGCACAACTTCATAGAAACAACATCTAGCATTCCTTATGGATTTATTTATCGCAGATCTTAACTAGGAAAGCATATACCACTTTGTATTAAAACGATCTTCTGTAATTCAAATAAATCCGTACGAGTTTTACGATCAGCGCTCAAGAATTGTTTGTGTGTCCGAAGCTTTTGTTGAAGAGTCTAATCGGGGTCCAAAAAATGCAAGAGCAGTTTTTATTAGATGAATTTAAATTTAAATTACTTGCAACAACATGAAATAGGATATTCCGAATGCCCTGAGAACTTCTTTAAGAGTCACTGGAAAATCTGAGATGGTCAGGTATGGAACTATGGCAGCTCAGCAATGATACTGAGATTAAGGGTTGCCATGAGTAAAGAATAGTAATGGATTTCAAAGGAATAGTGTATCTTTGTTACAAAACGTGCATTCAGGTGGTTGAGTCGTTTAACAAAAGACACGGGAGAAAGAGGGTTTTCTTAGCAGGAATTCTAAATGGGTATCACTTGACTCCGTTTGAAAAGGTATTGTTGGGACCCTTAATAAATTGCATGACCGAGACTAATAATCACAATGGACAAAATAGTCACAAAGGGAATTTTGGTGTCAATAAAGACAGGGCTTCCAGAGGTGACAGTTACACGCAGCTGCAATGCCCCAGAGTCAAGCAGACCGTTGCTGGCGGCCCATTAAGACGGTCCTCTGGTTCTGTCTTGGGCGAATGCAGACCACAGGCAATGAGAGAAGATATCTGTCGGTTCCTACGTAAATAACAAATTAAGTGTTATCGCGTAATATGCATTTGACGTACGGTGATATATTGGTAACTCTTGGTCGGCAACTTCGATAAACAGGAGCAGTCTTTAAACCAGTTTCAAACTTGCATTCCAGTGTCATTAGAACCATCCTTACTCCCATACATATCCACGCATACCCTTTGACGGGACTCATTGTTCTACCCTGAAGATAAATTGCTCTACCTTGCTCTACCCACAAAATTCGTTACAGCAAGAACAGATTTAGAAAAAACTAAAGACCTGCTGTTCGAGTCCGGAATGTTTAAAATCTGAAACTATCAGAATTAGTGATTACCGACATGATTAGTTTATTATTTCATTAGTTTTCTTTGAAGTACAAGGCCTGTCCGTAAAATAAGGTCTCCAAGCCGCTGGACCCGTGAGGAACGCTATTACACGAGATCCGGAAACATTGGCATGTAGCTTGGTTTCACCCCTTCAAATCCCAACCACAATGAACCCGTTGCAATCATTAGTCTTGTCTGGGCAGCCGCTTGCGATGGAGCTTCCAATCACCTCCGCCGCCAAGTGCGAGTTGCGTGCAGTTATCCATTTTTTGAGTGCCAAGAGCACTGCCTCCACTTAAATTCATCGTCAGTTATGCGATGCGAAGTCTATGGGCCACAGTGTATGGACGTCAAAAACGTGCGAAAGTGGGTCAGAGAGCTACGGATGTACCGACTTCTATGACGAACAGCGTTCTGGTCGGCCTTCGCTTTCAGCCGAAACTATTGCAAAAGTGGAGCAAGAAATGCTTAAAGATCGGCGTGACAGTTCGCGAGCTGTGCGAACTTATCCGTGAAGTCAAAGACAAGATTTTGACCGAACATCTGCATTATCGCAAGATGTGTGCGAGGTGGGTCCCCAAAATGCTTATCGAAGACCATAAACGGCAACGAGTTGAAGCAGCAGCTAGTGATTGTCATCTGTTTCCTGAGTTGAAGTCACACCTGGGTGGAACACATTTCCAGACCGACGATGATTTGAAAAACGAGTTTGAGCGCTACCTGCGCAACTTGGCGGGAGAGTGCTATGACAAGGATATACAAAAACTGCCACAGTGCATGCAAAAGTGCATCGATCGCAATGGTGATTACGTTGAAAAATAGCTGCAAGTTCCACCTTCCCATCAATGTAACATTCATTAACAATAAACATGTTTTCTATATTAAATAAAATTGGAGACCTTATTTTACGGAAACGTCTCGTATAATGAAAGTAATACGGTAAGAATCATCTTTAATGATCTGTCAACTTTCTTTTGCAGTAAAATCTGAATGAAAATGCCGGTTAGGAATTGTTGAGTCACCGACTACTTCACGAGCAGCAAGCTTTACTCTTCTTCTGAAACTCGTTGACTTTGTCGGTTGGAGCACATTGGAATTACCATAGTTGCTGGTAGTAGCTCGATACTGTGACCCTGATTTTAAAAATGTATCTTCCCAGAAAGAGCTCCGTTTCGTCGAAACTAATTAGAACTGAAGGTAATTCTAGAAATAAATTATTGCTTTGCCAATGCTGAGAGCGTAAGTAACCTTCCTTGATTATTAACGAAGCTGAAATTACCACGAGTTACTCTCGTATATTTAGAACTCCTACATCTGAATTCTACGTTTGCTTAACTCTGTGAACCTACATAAATCTACCTATATATTAATATGGAGAGCATTCCTACTTTTTAGATACAACATTCCTCAGGAAATAAAATTTTCAAAATCCCTGAATATTTGATATTTGATATTTCATATTTATTTGTACAGTATCCATTACAAATTCAGTAAAATACCTCCTGTACAAATACACAAAATTCCTGACCCTAAGATTTACTTGCTGACTCAGGTCCCCTGGCTATAAGCCTTTGGTTTTCCTGATCAGCTTGATGCCATTTCTTCTTGACCTTTTCTTCTTTCATTCTAATCCACTTTTCTCTTATCATATATAAGAAATCTCCTATACATCTATTTTTCTTTTCTCCCATCCCCGTTAACATGCATACCGCCAATATCTCTTTACTTACGCTGTCCCATTTCTTATCCCATATTTTCCTCCTGTAATTTGTTAGCTCCTTACATTCTATTAGGTGCTTTCTTCATCTCCACAAAATTCACATATTCCTACCTCATTACTTCTCAATCCTTTTAAGTATAATATTCCTACTCTCATCCAAGCTATGCCTTCTCTTCCAGTTTTGCCACATTGATCTATATATTTTCCCCTACCCCATTCTGTGTTTAATTGCTTATAAAATTTCAAAAATTTCTTTTCTTCTGTACTTTCCCATATCTCTTGCCTATCTACTGTCCGGCCGTTGTATCTCCGGCTCTGACGTTTTGCGACTGTAAAAGGTGGAAGGGGAAACCTAATAGTACCAACATACAGTAATGAGCAATTGAAAACATATCCTCAAAATTATCTTTAGAATGAAAATATAGGACTATATTAACTTTAAAACACTGAAATACAATTTACAATTTCATCATAATGCAAGATATTTATTACAACACCACTCTATTCGAATATTTCATTCACACCTTTCATACACACACTAACTGCATCTGTTGGTTGTACTGGGAGTCTCTACATCCGGTGTCGTGGTCAGGAAGTTAAAACTGTCTGCTAGCGCCAATCAGCATTGTCGCTGGTAGGCGTGGCTCCCGAACCCAACACCGTGTTGCCAGCTTAAATTTGTTTGAGCCACGTGCCCTAATAGCGGCTTGCGCTAGTGAACCTTCTTTGGTATATTTTTCGTGCGTGAATTCCGATGTTTAGTGTTCGTAAGTCCTATTATTATCACTATTATAATAATATGACTACTGGTTCGTGAAATATGCAAATAAATGAAATATTTAAAATACGCATTGTTCCTCTGCTTGAAATTCCAGCTAAAGAACTGGCAACAGCCTGCTTCCCCCTCTCGAGAAATGTCAGGGCCGGAGATAGAACGGCCGAGGTATATGTCTTGTAGTCCAGTTCTCACTTCCTTCCAAAAACCGTTATAATTTGTCTCCTAGGCTCTCCATAATTCTCCCATGCCTATCTTTAACATCATTCTTTCCAATTCCGACCACCAACTATTTGTATTTTTAATGACTTTCTGTTGCTTTATGCACAGATTCAATAATTCCCCCTTCTGCCCTTTAATACATTATACCAGAATTTCAATATTTTCTCCATTATTATCTCCCTCCTTTTTGTATTACCTAGCTCCCGTAACGGCACCTCTCTTGGTGCTGATTTTGGCAGCCCTAGTAGTTCTTTACAAAACAATCCATACATCTGGTCTAATTGTGTTCCTATCTCTGATGTGCCCCATACCTCCACTGCATACATTGTTCTGGCTTCAACGACCGCTTCATACATTCTTTCTAACCATCTAACTGACATCTCCAGTTTATGTTTACATATTCTTACCCCTGACATTGCCGCCCTGCCATTAGCTATCACTTTCCTGGCTTGTGCAGCCCATCCTCCACTGCTACACATCCATACACCTAAATAGTCATACTCGTTTACCACTTCTACCTTTTGGTCTCCTATGAACTACTCCTCTCCTTTCCTAAGTATCGATCCTCTTTTAAATACCATTATTTTATATTTTTTGCTGTTTATTCTTAGTCTCCAGTCAGCGCAAAACCTATGGATTGCCTCAACTGATTTTTGTAGACCTATTACGGAAATTGCTCCTTCCGTTAAATCATCCGCATTCAATAAACCAGGGATGTACATCTTTATATAGCTATTAATATCCTTTTTATATCACTTGTAGAAATGTCGTCAAACTGCAAAACTTCTGAGGATACTTCTAGTGCCTTAGGGATATATATTTACTAATTTCTTATGAAGGGGTCTTAAACAAAATTGATAGTCTTCTTTAAGAAACATTAAAAGCTTTCTAATAATTTGTAATGCAAAGTTTAGCTTTGATATACTATTGTCAAGTCATCAAGTTTAGAAGTTAGAGAAAGTGAATAACAAGGTTGGTTGGTAACTTTACGTTTTTGTGTTGACAGATAGACCGAAGTACAGAGAGTCAGACAAACAGACGAAAGTCGAGACAGAGAGACACATTTTTTAAAACGGTTTCTTGTGCATACAGTAAGTCTGAATCCTGTATTTGTGCTGAATACCTTATATCGAATTATTAACTGTAAATACAATACTTCGATTGTTTACTCTGATAGTACACAAAGTAATAAACGATATTCGACGCAAAAGGCCATGTTGATGTAACAGGGTCATTTGTTTCAATTGGAACTAATAATAAACATTATAATTTGGATATTTGAAACAAAATTTTGTATATAAGCAAGTATTATTATCTCCTTCGGAGCGGAAGTAAAGACTTTTCTAAATACACGATATGTAAAACCTCTAACTTGATAAACGAGTCTCTCAGCAATATTATATTGTGTATGCACATAATAGAATAGGACATTGAGAACAACAATCAGTAATCTTTTTCTTTTTTAACAGATTTTTCATTATTTTCGTTTATTTTCTTATCTATTTTTCTAATTTCACAAATATTCACTATACACATAAACACCCATGCCCAAGGCGGGACTCGAACCCGCGACCCTCTACGCGGCGGAATACTAGAGACATATGCTTTAGCGACCATGGCTACGAGGGCCGGCTCAAATGTAACAATATAACAAAAAGACTTGTTCTATTAGTGCCATTCTGGTATCCTAAACTCATACCTAGTTATTATTCAATTTGTTCGCAGAAAAATATAGTTTGTAGTATATCTTTTTATACTAAAGTAAAGATGATCAGAATAATAAATTGTTATCAAAAGCTTAAAAATACTTAGTGTGAGTGGAGCAAGTGAAATTTATGTAAAACTATGTGTGCATTAATTTGTTAGAACTGAATATATAAAACTAGTAAACTCTCGCGGATACAATTCCGACATTTCAAGTACTATATAAGGACGGCAGGCATGGTAGCGTAGTGGGGAGGTCCGGTGCTACAGGGTCACTCTTAGGAGTGTATATATATATAGTAAGGAGAACGCTGATGTTACTTGGCGCGAAATGCGACTCTTGGCCACAGAGTATAAAGTGGCACTAACCCATGTAGCGACTATGACTTCCCTTTTGAAGAATTTTCTAATATATTTTAGTGTTGATTTGTTACTATTGAAACTTCTGGGTCGATGTCGAAATTTTGAACATTTTGTCACAAAAAGTGCCAGTTTTTATCACATTCTCTATCAAAGACATTATTATTATTATTATTATTATTATTATTATTATTATTATTATTATTATTATTATTATTATTATTATTATTATTATTATTATTATTATTATTATTATTATTATTATTATTATTATTATTATTATTATTATTATTATTATTATTATTATTATTATTATTATTATTATTATTATTATTATTATTATTATTATTATTATTATTATTATTATTATTATTATTATTATTATTATTATTATTATTATTATTATTATTATTATTATTATTATTATTATTATTATTATTATTATTATTATTATTATTATTATTATTATTATTATTATTATTATTATTATTATTATTATTATTATTATTATTATTATTATTATTATTATTATTATTATTATTATTATTATTATTATTATTATTATTATTATTATTATTATTATTATTATTATTATTATTATTATTATTATTATTATTATTATTATTATTATTATTATTATTATTATTATTATTATTATTATTATTATTATTATTATTATTATTATTATTATTATTATTATTATTATTATTATTATTATTATTATTATTATTATTATTATTATTATTATTATTATTATTATTATTATTATTATTATTATTATTATTATTATTATTATTATTATTATTATTATTATTATTATTATTATTATTATTATTATTATTATTATTATTATTATTATTATGATTATTATTATTATTATGATTATTATAATTATTATGATTATTATTATGATTATGATTATTATAATTATTATGATTATTATTATTATTATTATTATTATTATGATTATTATTATTATTATTATTATTATTATTATTATTATTATTATTATTATTATTATTATTATTATTATTATTATTATTATTATTATTATTATTATTATTATTATTATTATTATTATTATTATTATTATTATTATTATTATTATTATTATTATTATTATTATTATTATTATTATTATTATTATTATTATTATCACTATCATTACCATCATCATCATCATCATCATCATCATCATCATCATCATTATTATTATTATTATTATTATTATTATTATTATTATTATTATTATTATTATTATTATTATTATTATTATTATTATTATTATTATTATTATTATTATTATTATTATTATTATTATTATTATTATTATTATTATTATTATTATTATTATTATTATTATTATTATTATTATTATTATTATTATTATTATTATTATTATTATTATTATTATTATTATGGAAATGGCAAACCTCGCTTTTTCATGTATCATAACAGCTAGTAATGCAACCTCCAAAGTTTCAACAGGTGCTAAACAGGCGATAAAAAGGAAGACGGTATCTTGGTGGACAGACGAACTTACTATATTAAGAAAAAGGGCAAATGCACTGCGGAGGAGATACCAAAGAACTGTCACCGGCGAAAATCTACGACAGGAGAGGAAAGAAAAATACCTGGATGGGAAAAGGGAATACGAAAGGAAAATGAGAGATGCAAAACTGAAGTCATGGAAAGCGTTTTGCACAATAAGTGACGATGCCAATCCTTGGGGTTTAGTATATAAAATAGCTTACGGCAAACTCCGAACTGGTGTGAGATTGACTACATTACAAAAAGACGATGGAACATTTACCACAGATACTGAAAATACAATCAAGCATGTGTTAGAGCACTTTGTACCCGAAGACAATCAAGATAGTGACAACGAATTGCACAAACAAATTAGGACAGAAATTGAAGAATCCATCAATACTAATGATGATAAACCTTTCACAACTGCAGAAATCATCATTAATATGCAAAAATTCAATCCAAAGAAATATCCTGGGAAGGACTGCATATCTAGCGACATAATTACAAGAGCTTTCCAAAATCTCCCTCTATTCTTCACGCAAGTATACAACACGTGTTTAAAGAAGGGATGCTTTCCAAAAGATTGGAAGCAGTCTATTGTCATTCCAATAATTAAGCCCGGAAAAGAAGACTGCCAAGATGCATCAAAATACAGACCAATAAGCCTATTAAATATCAGAGGTAAACTACTAGAAAAACTGATGATTGACAGAATACTACACCATATGTACAGCAATAATTTGTTACACAATAACCAGTTTGGATTTACCCCCCAAAGGGGAGCAATTGACGCTACAATGGAAGTTAAATCTTTCATCGATAAATGCTTGAAGTCAAAACAATGCGCAGTAGTCACTAGTCTTGATGTCAAAGGTGCCTTTGATGCAGCTTGGTGGCCTAGCATACTCAGGAATCTAAGGCAGCTTAGATGCCCTAAGAATTTATATAATTTAGCAGTGAATTACTTCAGCAACAGAAGAGCAGTATTTTCAGTGAACAACTATACAGCAGAAAGAGAAGTACAGAAAGGCTGCACACAAGGATCATGCTGTGGTCCAGGTTTCTGGAACATAATGTACAATTCGATGCTGAATTTAGAATATGATCACCGGACAAGAGTGATCGCCTTCGCAGACGACCTGGTAGTAATGACAAGAGGAGCATACAAATCAGAAGCAGAGAGCGTTGCAAATCACGATCTTAGAAAAATCCAAAAATGGGCTGATGATAACAAAATTCAATTTAACCAAGAGAAATCCAAGGTTCTATTTATCACAAGCAGAAGAAATGTAGATAGGGATGTCAACATATTTTTGAATCATCATAAACTTAACCAAACCGAAGAAATAAAATACCTCGGAATATATTTAGATAGCAAATTTAACTTCAACGCGCACATTGAATATACTGCAGACAAAACAATCTCGTTGGTTCATATGCTAGCAAGAACAGCAAAGTTACAATGGGGGCTAGATCACAAAGCAATCTATGAAGGTGCTATAGTCCCTGTCTTGACATACGGAGCTCCTATGTGGATAGATGCGATACGGAAGAATAAAAATATTGCAAAATATAGAAGAATTCAAAGATTAATCAACATAAAAATGACGAAAGCATATAGAACTCTCTCGTATGATGCATCGTGCGTACTAGCTGGAGTATGTCCTATAGAAATAACTATAGAGGAAAAACTCCAAATATATCTGGCAACAAAAAGTCACATAGCAGACTTCGACAAACCATTAGAAGTGAAACACTGGCGACATCCTGCCGAAGTGGCAACGATTCAGGAGGTGAACAAAGATAACATATATAGAATGGAAGCGTACACAGATGGAAGTAAAATGGGGGAGAAAGTTGGCGCAGCAGGAATTATATTTGAAAACGGAATTATGACACACCAGTTAAAATTCAAATTGCATGGCCACTGCACCAACAATCAAGCCGAACAACTTGCTATTTTAAAAGTACTAGAGAAATTAAAAGAACTATATTATGCCAGTTCAATAGATAGAAACGGAACCGTTGCAATATACACTGACAGCAGAATTACTATAGATCTACTGAGAAACAACTGGAAAAGAAATCGACTAATAGAATCTATCAAAGACAAACTTCCTGCACTAAACCATTTAAATTGGATCATCCACTTTGGCTGGGTTAAAGGCCACTGCGGAATAGAAGGGAATGAACTAGCAGATAAGCTTGCAAAACGCGCTGCTATCGAAGATAGTGAAATAGTGTACGACAAAATACCAAAAGACGTAATTGTAACGAGAGCGAAGGAATATGGACTCAACAGGTGGCAACAAGTCTGGACGAATACAACGAAAGGTGCAGTGACTAAAGCATTCTTCCCGTTAGTGAAAAACAGATTGCGTCAAAAGATTCCAATATCCCCAGAACTCACTACAATGTTAACTGGCCATGGAAACTTAAATGCATATCTATACCGATTTAGAATAATAAATAACCCACTCTGTCCTTGCGGAGAAGAACAGTCCGTTAACCATATAATATTTAATTGTAGAAGACTTGATGAACAAAGACTAGAATTGGCAAAAAGTGTAACATGCAATGGAGGGAAATAGCCTACCACCAACGAGAAGATAGCGAATAATCACCTGAAGTCGTTCGTGAAATTTGCAACTTCTATAAAAATCACGGACATGGACTGAAGGATTTGGAGTGTAATAACGACAAATTGTGAACTCTATGCAATCAACTTACTCCGGTTTCATCATAATCTTACAATTAACTAAAACATAAAGCACTACTTCTACAAATATGACATGTATTTAGATTGGAATAATTACAAATTGTGAACTCACAAAAATCAGCTAGAAGAATAGACTCAATTTAATGTACATAGTGTCTAAAACACAGAATAACCTAATGTAAAATTGTTGTAATGTTTACAATTACTAATTCAAAATAGGACATCTAACTATAAAGCATGTAGTATTACTATGTAATGGAGCATGCTGTTGATATCAATAAAGCAAAAAAAAGAAAATTATTATTATTATTATTATTATTATTATTATTATTATTATTATTATTATTATTATTATTATTATTATTATTATTATTATTATTATTATTATTATTATTATTATTATTATTATTATTATTATTATTATTATTATTATTATTATTATTATTATTATTATTATTATTATTATTATTATTATTATTATTATTATTATTATTATTATTATTATTATTATTATTATTATTATTATTATTATTATTATTATTATTATTATTATTATTATTATTATTATTATTATTATTATTATTATTATTATTATTATTATTATTATTATTATTATTATTATTATTATTATTATTATTATTATTATTATTATTATTATTATTATTATTATTATTATTATTATTATTATTATTATTATTATTATTATTATTATTATTATTATTATTATTATTATTATTATTATTATTATTATTATTATTATTATTATTATTATTATTATTATTATTATTATTATTATTATTATTATTATTATTATTATTATTATTATTATTATTATTATTATTATTATTATTATTATTATTATTATTATTATTATTATTATTATTATTATTATTATTTTATCATTATTATCATTACTATCATTATTATTTATTATTATTACTATTATTATTATTATTATTACTATTATTATTATTATTATTATTATTATTATTATTATTATTATTATTATTATTATTATTATTATTATTATTATTATTATTATTATTATTATTATTATTATTATTATTATTATTATTATTATTATTATTATTATTATTATTATTATTATTATTATTATTATTATTATTATTATTATTATTATTATTATTATTATTATTATTATTATTATTATTATTATTATTATTATTATTATTATTATTATTATTATTATTATTATTATTATTATTATTATTATTATTATTATTATTATTATTATTATTATTATTATTATTATTATTATTATTATTATTATTATTATTATTATTATTATTATTATTATTATTATTATTATTATTATTATTATTATTATTATTATTATTATTATTATTATTATTATTATTATTATTATTATTATTATTATTATTATTATTATTATTATTATTATTATTATTATTATTATTATTATTACTATTATTATTATTATTATTATTATTATTATTATTATTATTATTATTATTATTATTATTATTATTATTATTATTATTATTATTATAACCGCTATAATTTGTCTCCTCTTTTCTCCATAAATCTCCCATGCATATCTTTAATATAATTCTTTCCAATTCCGACCGTCAACTGTGGGTTCTTAATGCCTTTCTGTTGCTTCATGCACCGATTCAATAATTCCCCTTTCTGCCCTTTATTACACCTGAATTTCAATATTCTCTCTATTATTATTCCCCTCCTTTCTGTACTACCTATCTCTCTTGGTGCCGATTTTGGCAGCCCTAGTAGTTCTTTACAAAACAATCCATACATCTGGTCTAATTGTGTTCCTATCTCTGATGTGCCCCATACATTGTTCTGGCTTCAACGACCGCTTCATACGTTCTTTCTAACCATCTAAGTGACATCTCCAGTTTATGTTTACATATTCTTACCCCTGACATTGCCACCCTGCCATTAGCTATCACTTTTCTGGCTTGTGCAGCCCATCCTCCACTGCTACACATCCTTACACCTAAATAGTCATAGTTGTTTACCACTTCTACCTTTTGATCTCCTATGAACCACTCCTCTCCTTCCCTAAGTATCGGTCCTCTTTTTAATAACATTATTTTTGAAAATCCCCGAATAAAAATCAATAATCATAGAAAAACGATTGTGCATGTCCGCATTTTTGTATATGTGTTTTTAACGTCCTCCAACGTTAAGTCATATCGGATGTTGAATGAAATGATGGTCAAATTAGCCCAGGGTCCATAGAGCGTCCTTTCATCCTGGAAGAAGATGAAGAAATCGTAAGAGAAAGACAAAATCTTACTACACAAAGAATTGTGTGTGTATGTGTGTATGTGTGTGTGTGTGTGTGTGTGTGTGTGTGTGTGTGTGTGTGTGTGTGTGAGTCTAATGCTCAGAATTTGATAATAAACTCATTGTTCTTGCTTCTTCTTCATCATCTTCTTCTTCTTGTGTGTGTCTAATGCTCAGAATTTGATAATAAAATCATTCTTCTTCTTCTTTCTTCCCATCATTTAGAGATTAGACCTTGATTTTTGAGAATTTCGCAAACATGATCAATGTTCATCAAGTCATCTTTACGACTTTAAAAGAACTATGGGAAAATCATTAACCCAATTTTGACAGATGGCTTGTGATTAATCTGAACATTGCAACAGATGATTTTCTGTGTATTTCTGGATTGTTTTATTTTGGATATGATTCCAATTAAGTTTTTCAGAGCAAGTAAGATATTTGAAATAATTGGCTGTGAAAGTATTTTTAATCAATATTTTAACTGTTTCATATTGAATGTTATGTTTCGCTGTTTGAGATACTTTCGAACTCAGCTTGACCAACACACCTGCTTGTTTATTCAAATAAATTGCATAGCGGAATGGATCCACTGGAAAACTATACGTTAATTTAAATTTTGGAAAATTTTAAATCTTATAATAAATTTAATTTATTTCTTCATTTTATGGCAAACAATCGAAATAATGGCTTGAATAGATTTTTTGGAATATGATAAGAAAACTATGTTGAACAGTTTATTTATCCCGCCGAATATACGAGGGCTGTTCAATAAAGAATGATCATAATTTTTTACGGTCATTATTATATTCTGTTAGCTTAATGTGAAACAAACACGCCATAGTAGTTTCATTGCTGGTACTCCTGGTTCCCGCCTGTGAGAACCAGGCAAGTTCAGACATGTTCAGTATCGCTTACCGCTTCAATGGAGGTAACTTGCAGTTAAAGTTGATGTTAGAGGAAGATCCGGAGTTTCTTTCAAACGTAATCACTGCTGATGAAACTTGGCTACATCATTTTGATTCTGAGAGCAAACAGCAAAGCTCAGTGTGGAAATCTCCTTCATCATCAACCCCCCAAAAAAGGTAAAAGTGGTTGCTTCTGCTGGGAAAGCTATGGTCATCTCGGTGTTTAAAATTCATGGAATGGTTTATCAGCATGTTGTACCTGCACACACATCAGTAACTGGACAATACTGCAGGGATGTACTGAAAACATTGCAAGACCATATCAGGCGCAAAAGACCACATTTCCGTGAAGAAGGCTGGATGCTGCACCACGATAATGCGCGGCCGCATATTGCTAATGGTGTTGCTGAATATCTTGCAAAACTCAACGTGAATTGCACCCTTACCCTCACTATAGTCCGGATTTAGCCCCATGTGACTTTTTTCTATTCCCTAACTTGAAGAAACGCCTTTGTGGGAGGCATTTTTAAGAGAAGGTTGCTATTATTCAGTGGAAGAAAACTTAAAACATGATCAACATATCAATGCTTCCTAAAATGATGTTTGTGAATAAATACCTGTGCAACTTCGGAGGTGATACTTGTAATATTCAGAAAAGCTGTAAAAAATATCCTACTAAAAGTAATGTCACAGACAACAGATGAGTTTCTAAGAAGTAAAATTAAATAATAAACTAAATATTGGTTTTTTTTGGTAAAAGTTATGTCTCTTACAGCCTAGTTCTTAAAAATGTAATACATTAAACTATTATGTGACCTAAGTTGCATTATTCTTAATTACTATTTGTATTATTATTCTGTTAATTACTACTGCATTACTTTAATCACTATTGTATTATTTAACTACTATTGTATTATTCATAATTGTATTACTCATAAGAAATGTATTATTCTTATGGGTACAAATTTGACGAAGGCATAAATATTGTATATTCCTAAGGTGAATAAAACTATCTATCTATTATCCATCATCAGAAGCAGTGGTGAAGGCTGCGGAGGCGATTTTGAAGGATCTTTCAAAAATGGTTTCCAGCATGTCTTTGTAGACTGGCAGAAACACTGGGACAAGTGCATCGCATTCAGGAGAGACTATTTTGAGAAGGACCATTAAAATTATGAGGTTGAGAAAAGGTACGTTGTCAAAAAAAAAATTATGGTCATTCTTTATTGAACAGCCCTCGTATTTTGTAAGGAAGTATAAATTGATCAATTTCTCCATCAAAGCGTGTAAATAATTTCCAGCATGGTTATAAAAAGAAAATAATTTACGGGTGGTTTTTTGGTCCTGCTCCATCTCCTTGGTTGTAAATAGAGCCATCTGTGTGGATCTGAGAGTCCATTCATCAGCTGGATATCTTACATTTATGATTTCAAGGGATATGCTTTAGCTTCTATAGATGAATTTTCTTTCGTTTTAAAATCCGCGATTAAATCAAGTTTGCATTCTAATTCAGTGATGTTCACTGGGTTCTTTAGAGACCAGAGAGGTTCTATTTTGGATGGACAATCTGTTCTTTAGTATTTAGTTGAACTTTATGAAGCCCAATTGAGCTTTCAAACTCAAGGTAGATGAGTGTTGTTTCACCCATAATGTTTTGTTCTCTGGAAGTCTCAAGAGAGGGCTTGCCTTTTTAAGCTTGTCTTTATAGTTCTATTATATATAAATGCTTGTAAGTTCATTATAGAAGTAATTCAATAGCCCCAAAAGCTTGATTTTGTGTGCGCTCAAGTATTATGGAAGTTGAATGTGATGTAATTTACTTTTACTTAATTATTATACCGCATTCACGGGGGAGGGGGACTTGGTTGCTATCCACGTCCTACCCTCAAATACCGCACCCAATTCGTGACGCCCGTTATAAGCATAGATTGGGGACGTAGCGCTCGGGCGGTAAACCTTGATCTAACTTCGAGGTGTTTAGTTTATTTTTTAATTTTTCATTAGATAGAAGAAGTATGTATGAACTTGCTTTGCATTTGACAAAACAAAAATATTATGAAAATGTGTATATCTATAATAGTTGACTCTAATTTATGTTTATATCATTAAAAAGTTTTCTTACAAATGCATGTGGAGCTGAAACTGCACTCGAGCCTTAGAGCAAGATCATGAATTTCCGAAAACTAGTCTGAGGGGACACGTATTCAAACTTAAGTTAAGAGGTGGGTATGATTCTCAATTATCTTTAAGTGTAACAATGGATAATTTTGCATTTCTATTATTACTATTTGCAAGGAAGAAGAGAGCCCGACTCGGTAGTGAAGATGTTGCCTTACGTTCAAGAGGTCCCGAATTCGAATCTCTGTCCCGGTGAGCCACCTGGATAAGGTTTTTTCGGGATTTTCCCTTATCCTGAAAGATAAATGTCAGGTAACTCTAAGCTCCATGGACCCCGGGCTCTTTTGCGCATTATTTCACCCATTTAATTGATCGTGCGATATGTCAAAGTTCGAGGGCGTAAATTACGCAAAAAAAGGACGAGGAGTGAACATTCATAAATCCCAGAATCTGAAATAAAACGTATTTATGAAGAAATATGTATTATTTTTTTAAGATTGGTGAGAAGAAAAGTGTCGTATGAAAAATACGTACACATCTCAAGCAAAGGAGACACTAGAGTTAATTTCAGATTACTTCGGATATATCAGTCATCATCGATGAACAGGTTACAGTTGAATTTGATATTTCTGAAAATAAATTGGTTGTTCCCACTTTAGGATACCAGTTCTTACCATTCTTTTAACCCTTTACGTAAAAATCTGCACCGCTTGGTTTAAATGATAAGAGCTTTGAACACTTAAGATTTAGCAAGTGGTAAAAATGACTACGCGTTTTCTTCATTACGGTAGCAGAATAAAGGTTACGCTATATTCACTTTCTTTACTAGTATTCACAGTAAGTAAATTCGATGCTGAGATTTCATTGAAAATATATGTTCTGAGGCTCTCCGAAAAAGAGATAGAGATCGGTATGCGTGTGTGTGTGTGTGTGTGTGTGTGTGTGTGTGTGTGTGTGTGTGTGTGTGTGTGTGTGTGTGTGTCTATGTGGCTGTAAACAGCATTACTCCAAACCAAGAGTAGATAAATACCAAAAGTTATTTGAATTGGTAGAGTTGGATTTAAACTTCAAATCTGCCGGTCTCCGTCCAGTTGCTTTTTCCATTGAGCTACCATGGCAACATGCCGGCATAACACTAAATTCTCCAATTGACTCATGTTTTCCCGATAAACCACTAGGATATCTCATATACGTACTGTTCGTAGCGACTTACTATACTGTAAGTACTTAAGTCCCAGACTTCATAGTTTAACCATTATTATGTCAATTGACGAAATATAATCTTTCTTCCACACTAGCCATATGCAGCGGAAGGTTTAGAAGGTAGAGAGTCAGACTGAAAAATTCAATGCCACTGCCGGGATTTGAACCACGGATTGAATGTTTCAGTCTGACTACCTGGTCAAACCTTGCCCTATACACGGCTAGTGTGGAAGAACAACTAATTTCCATCCATTGATCAAACATGATATTTAAGTTCAGCATCTTTTAAGCATGCCACAGGAAGAGTTTTAACAAAATACCCCTAACTGGAATTACCCTTTAGTTGTTTTCTCAAAAATAACCAATCATTTGGATTTAAATAAAATATGCTTTAAGATATTTTCATAACAACAAAAATGTATAACTTGAATATTTTAGGAATAGTTTGTGCTTACACATACACACGCATACACAAATATAAAAGGACGTTTTCCAAAAATGTTTTCCTTTTGATACAACAGTCCCAAAAATATGTATTTGCGGTGAAATCTCATATCAAGATTTTGGATAGAATGCAACACTTTCTCCACCTACTAGGAGGTAACGACTATGAAAATGGTTTTGGTCAAACTTTTTTATCTTATCTTTTTATTTTATCTTTACTGTGAACACTTGCTTCTAGTAGTCTTTAAAAGACTGAACAGCCACCTTTATCTGTAAGGTTTATTATTAAAGCTAGGAATGTAGATTATTTAGTCGAAATATCAAGTCAAAACAAAACTTAGGCCGTTAAAAAACATACTAAGACACACACATAAAGAAGAGAGGAAAAAGGTCCTACCTAGCATCCTTAAATTGAGATCTGAAGTGTTTACTATGTTCGGTTCTTCTCTCTCTTCCTCTCTCTTAGATATAAACAAATTATATATCAGAAAGATTTTATAAAAATGCAATTATCGTCATTGTCTTCTTCACAAACTTATTTCTGGTCTAAATGCCTAATACCACTACCTTAAGGGTATGTATGACTGAAATTTCATGAAAATCATGAAAATAACGACCTTTTCTTATTTTAATTCTATAGAATCATTTAGACATTCCCGAATGTGAAAAATGCATAATTTGCCTCCGAACGCCATTTTTAAATGCTTATTTAAATGTCAGTGGCCTTTAAACTCTGTCAGAGTCACGCCCTCTTTTGCCTACATCCACATTCTTTGTCTGTTTTCCGTTCTTAAATTTTCAATTCAAGAAAAGAAAAATAAGGCTTTCAGACAAAATAGTTCCTAAAATGTTGCCAATATATCAGAGGCTGGCTTCTACAACATTACTAGAGAGGTGCAAAACAGGAAAAACACAGAATGCCAATGAATCTTTGCATCATGTCATATGGAATAAGTGCCCAAAGGAAGTTTTCATATCAAAACAAAAATTGGATCTTGCTGTTATTAAAAGCATCAGTGAGTTTAACATGGGTAGTCTTAGGTCATTGGAGCTGCAGCAAAATATCAGAGGTGAAAGTGTAGTAGACTCAGCAAGGAAAACTTCAGTGCAGCGAGATCAGACTCGTATTCTGCAAAGAAAGAAGCGAAGTTGTGCAGAAGAAAAGCAACATCTAAAGAAGAAAAAGGTGGAAAAAGCGGCAACAGAGGAGAGGAAAAAGAAATCTGAGGGTCCAACCTATCAGCCTAGTGGATTTTAATGTGAGTTATGCAATCAAATCTTTAATGGCTGTTTTCTCAATGTTCACATTTTCAGCATTTTTCTTCCTGTAAAATGCTCCTTGCGATGCAGTTTTTGTACTACATTCATGAAATTTCCTACACAGGTTCAGAATATCATGAGGAATGGAAATTGCCCTAGGTTTTATTGTGAAATGTATATAAGCATATATTTTTAATTTTCAAACACAAAACTTACAGTTTTTTAGACAAAAAAAGAATATTTGTAAATTAAAACATTTTGTGACCTAAACTAAAGGAGACACAGAAAAACCCAGAGCAATGTCAAAAAGTATGTGTATTATGAACATAGGGTTAAAATATTAGACCAAAATTCAAAATATTTTGTCGCAAGGGACTTTTTTAGTGACGTAACAAAAAACATACAAAATTTATCATAATTTCTAAACTGCTGGAGAAAAATGGTTTAAATTTAGGTTATAACATGTTTACATAATACTACACCTATGGTGTAAATTTGAAAAAGCTAGCATTATTAGTTCAGAATTTGAAAATTTCAGTCATACATACCCTTAAGGAAAGTAAAACAGATATAGAGCAGAAAGGCTGAAGCAGGGAAGGAAGAATGAGAAGAAAAATGAGTTATGTGACTGATGCCTGCAGCCTAGTAAATAATAAATGTGAAACGCCAAAATTGATTTCCCCCACGCATCTAAACGCTTGACACTTGCAGTGGCTAACGTTAAACCTTGATCCCGCGAACTTACCTTACAATGTCCTTAACAGGTCCCTTGAAAGCTGTTCACTTAAGGATCGATCCAGAGGACTATGCCAATTCACACTTAGTGCCAAACATAAACAGGGATACGGAGTAATATTCCTGAAAGAAAGAAAAAAAACACCAGTTTTTCCCAGAGAAACTAAGAAGGCAATCGATACTCTACCAGTAGCGTGACCATAAGGGTGTGGCAGTATTGTGGTGGTTGAAGAACAGATGGCGTAAAAAGTGTGAATGAAAAACTGTTCAGCACGGAAGCACTGGCATCTCTATTCTTAGATTGGATTCCTTTCCAAACATATCATTGTTGAATAGAATAAATGTAGTAAAATTCAGCCCGCCACTTTTTCGTATATAAGCAAAGTGGTGATTGTCATCGGTTTTGCTTTTCTTGAGTTGGAGGGGGGTGCAAATACACCGTATATCTAAGGTGAACTTGTACATAAAACTCCATTCCACTCCCAATCACTTAGTACATGCCTCCCGGTGACTTGATGGTATGGTTGCATTCTGTGAAGGTCCCCTAGGAAGTAACGACAGTTTGTGTTATATTCAAAAAAGTATTTGCTTAAAAAGTCACAAAATCAACTCCGTTATTTAACCACCTTTGGAATCTCCTTATAGTAAATAGTCCATTAAACTAACATATTCAGGCACAGGTTCACCAAGCAAAGGACAAGAAATATTTACAGAAAAATGATGTAATTCATCCAGAAATACACCTCTATTTTTTACGAGTTCACTTCTCTTAATTCTTCAAGTCATCTGTGAAGAATAACTGACATCCACCGTATTATTTGTTCGCCATTATTGACCATTTTTTACTAATTTTTCACATTTCTTTACTTTATTACTGTATCTTCATACACTTCTTTTAATTCACTGTACATCTCTGCAGGTTTCAACTTCTGAGCATTAAAACATTCCAATAACGCTCTCTCAGAATCAGTGGAGTTTGTACCACAATTTCCCTAAATTTCTTCTCTACCATAAAACTTTTCCCGGATCCTAAACAGAACTCAAGATTTCTCTAACACGCATTTTTTCCTTCAATATTCATTGTCATTACTATGAATGCAACGCTACTGCATTAACATACTCAAAAGTGATTAAATTATTAGGGGATTGAGATATAAGGAAATAGAATTAATGGAGCTGAAGCAGAGAACGCGTAATATAGCAATTGTATGGAAATACACGCAAACATGCACACATATAAAGGCTAAAGCGTACCACAGAAATATATAATAATATGATTTACTCAGGATTGGAACAAACTACAAGAGCTGCTAAGCGACTTGCCATTTGAGTTGACAGAAAATGAAAAAGTAAAATAATAGGTTCTAAATGTGTAAGCGAAGGAACAGTTTATGTAAGACAAGTCTGAGAGAGAGAAATGATTAATAATAGCAGGATATACTGCCGCAGAAGGAAAATCTGAATAAACTAATTAATTTACGACACGGTTCAGAAAGTGATAAACAAAAATATATAACAAAACGGATTACATAATGTTAGCAGGAGATTTAAATGCAAGAGTAGGCAATCTGCCATTCCATGTGACATATATCGAGAAGAAGTTGAAATGAGAATGACATGGAGGGAATTTATAACATTTAACGAATTAAAATTAACTATTGGTTTCATAAGTAAAAGACACATAAATAATGTGCTGATTATTTATGGAATACGTTACAGTAAATAACAAGCCAAACATTCAGTTAAAGCGAAATCTGACAACGGAGCTGTACACAAATCATTACTTAGTAATTACAAATATTTATATTTTGGTGAACTGGAAAATGTTCGAAGATATAAGGGCTGCAACAGAAATAAGGAGATGTTCAAAACAAATTTATTACCTACAAGATAGAGCTTATAGGACTTTTTCTAACACCAAATGATACAATATTTAATGGGAGTTAATATATAAGATGACCTAGAAACAGAATACCAAAATCGTATATAAAAAATAATTCTAGAAACAATATGGGATGTTTTAGGAATTAGAAGGAATAATAAACGAAGGGGAACAATAAAATACTGCAATGAAGAAATAGAAGAGCCAATAAAAGATAAAAAGGAGCACTTTAAAATTTCCTAATCAAAACAGGAAAAACAAACAAAATAATACGCACATGGCAAATGTATCTTAAACCAAAATAAGGAAAGTTTCCAAGAATCATGCAATAAATGTACACAACCTTTATGGAAGACTACAGCTAGGAAAAGCATGATAAATTTTAAATCAGTGAAAAGAGATCAGCGAAATTATCATGTATTGTGCAAGATGAATGACCGAAGTGTTATAGGAAACTTATATGATGAAAATATAAAAACCTTCCAGACGTAGAACATGAGGAAAATCCAGTAGATATAACTTTTGATGAACTTACAGTGCAGGAAGCAATAACAAGCATTAAAAATAGAGAACCCCAGGAATGGATAATGTCCCCATAAGAAGTACAAAAATTGACAGATCTGATTTTACGGTTTCTATTATTGCATTGGTTAAATATATGTTGGAAGACAAAGAAAATTCCAAACTAATTTGAAACAGCTAGTTATATGCGCATTTAAAAAAAAGGCTACGAAATTTATGCAAAAAAGCAATCATTGGATACATCTTTTAAATATAGTATATAATACTGTCGAATCATTATTTCTAGAATTATATAGTGCGTATTAAAATAATACTGAAGTACGCATCAGTGAAAAAAATGGATTTAGAATACACAGAGCATGCAGAGACAATGTCTTTAAAACAAAACAAATAATAAAACATGAAGAGAATTTAACCTAGAACCATCTGGCTTTATCGATTTGGGAAAAAATGACAAAGTTAATCAATTGGAGTCATGGAATATAAGAAGAAATAGCCATCACACTTATTTAAAACTATAAAGTTTAAATAAAAATACCAAACGTGTAATTGAATTGATTGGAAATATATAAGAACAAACCGTGGCTTGAAACAGGGATATAGCCAATGATAAAGAAGATATGAACAGAAACCGTGTATCAACTTAATCAAACCTGTAAAAAAGACGTATGAATATACGTAATACAAAAACAAAACTAATGGAATTCCAGTGAAGATGTCCAGTAGGAAAGAAAGTAATATTAAATACAACATAGTGGAACAAGTATCTCTGTTGCGATGAAACTTATGACCAATTAACAGAAGAAAAACAAGACTTCCAAGCAGTCTATCAAATTACCAAATGAGCCATTAAAAATAAACCAAAGAGAAAAACACAATTAAGATTTTATACAGTTATGTCAGTGCCAGCGATACATAATGGGAATGAGGCATGTGCTGTAAGTAAAATAAAAAGAATCAAGCAGTTGATATAAGGTTTTTAAAACCATTCAAGGAACCTTACGAGAGGGAAACAAATTAGAAATTGGCCAATCATAGAAGAGCTGAAAGCATAATTATTATTAGAAGAAATAGAAAAATATAGAAACAAATGGGTTGAACATTTCCAACGAATGCCAGAAGAGAGAATAGCCAAGCAAGCCTTTCATTATAAATCCAGAGAATAAAGACAAGTTTTGTGACACAAAAAGATGGCTTCAGCAAAATAAAAGGAGAATGCCTAAACCGTCAAGAAAGAAGAAGAAGAAGAGGTGATGCACGTGTTTTGGCAAACATTATTGGATATGTTTTACAGAAACTGTGATAAAGATACATTAACTAAGAGATAGCATTTAATCGAATACTTTGTTTTGCCATTTTTCTCGAATCTCGAATCTCTTGAGGCCTCCCGTTCTGATTAAGTCACTCTGACTCAACATCTCATTTTTAGGTTAAATGGCTGAAGCTTTGGGATGTCGGGGTTGCCTGATGTGAAGTTGTTTGCTTTTAAAACTTCAACAGATAAAAATAGGTGAAAAAGAGTTACATGCCTTTAGACTTTTTTTCGTCAATACATCAATATCAGCGACTTGACACATGAAAATATGCTGATTGCAACATAAAATTACAGTTTAAGTACCATCACTTAATTGCAACTTTTGACAACAGACGTGGTAAATATAACAGACAAATGAAGTGCGAGGTCCTTCAACCATTGCGACACGGTAGTTCCCTCGTGGCGATCCTTTTATACCTTCTACAATGCTCCTGTTTATTTATGAATGTACTATCAGCTGCTCCAGTGGCGAACTACTAGCTCTTTTTCCTCGGATTAGGCATGGGTGGTGTGAGAATGAACAACAGTCCACAGATAACTTAAATGGAGTATAATGCTGAACTGTTTAAAGCGAGCCAACTGTCTAATTTCTGAACGAGAAAGTATGATTATTCAAGCATTAAATACTCTAATTTATAACGTATCAATCAATACCTATGGTGTGAAACAACCGTTTTCTTAATGATGATGATGATGATGATACGTAAATTGTTGAACGCTAAGCGGAAGGTTTCTTCACGGCGACCAGCATGTACAAGTATTCCTTGGAGTAAGAGGACCCACAGTACGACAGTAGAATCTAATAAACTGGCTCAGACAACGGCGCTTTTCGTTGCACCAGAGATGCACTTACTCGTTGACTCAAATTGCTAAAGCGTTCGCCGTTGGAAATTGTCACACAGTTCTAGAACAATCGAGCTGGCGAAATATCTAGCACAATCTGATATCTGGCGACAGCGCGTTCAATATTTAGGCCGGGGGAGCGCGCAGCTTATTTCTTTATTGGTCCGAAATCCCTGTGCCACATTTGCTGAATCACCATATGTTGAAATTTTGTGTTTGCATTACCCGAAATATTGAGGAAGACACTGTAGTGGGGACGCTATTATCTGTTTACACCACCTGGCTGGTGTCAGAGGGGAGAAGTGAAAAGTTATTGAAGTTATTGAAAGCGGAAAATATGCTACGCAAAGAAGCAAAACAAATTTGACTTAATTCTGATGTGAAGATTCCGATTCCTGCATATCAATTTCAGCTTCCATCTGTGGCGATGTCGTTTAAACGACGCATATCAACTGTTATGTCTATAGAACTGCCGTTGTCATCTCTGGAATCCATAAAACACTAAGGTATTTACTTCCTCTTCACCACTGTTATGCAAACTGTTATTTAAATGCGTTTAAAGAAACAGATCACACATTTTTCTATTTCTTGCTTCATGATATTCTATATAAATTCAATGGGGTTTAAATCGCAATGATAAAGCTGCAATCTATATCTTTGCGTTCCACTAAAATGTACCCATCTTCTTACATTTTTAAAACTAAATTCCATGTCCTTTAATATTTGTCAGTAAGTTTTCTATCCACCATCGAAATTAATTTTCTCATTTACTGTATAGAATAACTTCTTCACTGCTGATATTTCTTTAAGCACTTCGTAGTACTCTAAAAGAGTTCTGCAGACTACGCACTTACCGAAATTATCCATTTGAAATTTCTTTTAGCGATTACGTTGTTTTCTTGGAGCAGTAACTCGTGTTTCTGAAATACTTTATTGATTTTTTCAAATACTTTATTGATTCTTTTTATTGTGGCTTCACTTTTTCCTACTGTCGTAGACGTTTTAGCCACTTCCTTTGCAGAGGAAGAACTATCGTTTTGCTTTTTCTCCGTGTAGAACCGGAAAACATTCTGAATAATCCTTCTGCTTTGGAAGTTTACAACTCTCCGAGTTTACAACTCTTCCATGTTTTAAAATTATTATTAGAGACACCTACTTAGTGATACGACACTACGCTGTACTGCGGTACTCATGCGTCACAGGATTAACAAGTAGATTAACAAACTAATATGGGTCTTATAGCTAGGTAGCACAACACGCGTAGTTCCTACTATCACCACACATAAACAAAGCTGAAGCTATTTGTCCCGGGTAATCTGCTTTAACCACTTTCGATGCTTTTTGAGGAGCGTTACACTTTCCAATATGTAATTTGTACCTCTCTTCAAGTGTTAGATCATTATTTATGTATGGACAAACAATTAAGATGCAATTTCAGTTACTCTTCTTGAAACACTTGACCATCGCTTCAACCCAATGTATACCTCTTGTATATATCGAGATTTAACTGTATTGGAACACCACAGTGAGGCGAAAAATTATTAATTTTTAGATGAGTCGTATTTATTACACATCTGCTTCACTTTCGTACCTATTTTGAGGACATGTTTCGCAAATCATCATTTGCATCTTCGGCTCTTATGTGACTAAAGCTTGATCCAGTGGTGTGGGTAATTCTGGGGTTGCTGCTGCCATCTGTTGATTTAGTGATGAACTTAAATGTGGGATTCTCTTCTGGCGGGATTTCAAAGTACATTAGTTGGTTTTTATGTTTTTCTATGTATATTCTCTCCCATATGACGAGTTCACTATGTTTTTGTACGTATTTTAGTAATTCTGTGCTATCTTCAATTTCATGATTTTCAGACCAGAAATGAGCTGCTATTGCGGACTTATCAATATTTTTGTATCTTAAGTGCCTGAAGTGTTCTTTCTTTCTAGTGCCTATGTTTCTTTTTGTCCTCCCTATGTAAATTTTTTCACAGTCTTTACACTTAATCTTGTAAATGCCTGACTTTTCCTCTCGTTTTATCTTATCAGTATTATTACTGTGAAGTAGCTTTTTAATGTTGTAATTGTTTTTTGGTGCCAAAGTCAGGCATTTACAAGATTAAGTGTAAAGACTGTGAAAAAATTTACATAGGAAGGACAAAAAGAAACATAGGCACTAGAAAGAAAGAACACTTCAGGCATTTAAGATACAAAAATATTGATAAGTCCGCAATAGCAGCTCATTTCTGGTCTGAAAATCATGAAATTGAAGATAGCACAGAATTACTAAAATACGTACAAAAACATAGTGAACTCGTCATATGGGAGAGAATATACATAGAAAAACATAAAAACCAACTAATGAACTTTGAAATCCCGCCAGAAGAGAATCCCACATTTAAGTTCATCACTAAATCAACAGATGGCAGCAGCAACCCCAGAATTACCCACACCACTGGATCAAGCTTTAGTCGCATAAGAGCCGAAGATGCAAACGATGATTTGCGAAACATGTCCTCAAAATAGGTACGAAAGTGAAGCACATGTGTAACAAATACGACTCATCTAAAAATTAATAATATACCTCTTGTGTTTACAAGGAAATGTATAAATAAGTAATCATTTTGTTTCTTAAGATGCCGTCGTTTACCAGGATCATATCAGCTCTCCGAAATTTCCTCCTGCAATTGTTTTATGTCAGTAGATCTATTGACATGTGGCTGTTATGATCTTTGGATCAATAGGCCAGCGCCTAGCCAACTGAATCACTAAAACCGAGGAAATATGTAATAAAAGAATATCTGCAAACTATTAACTTCTATTAGGTATTGGAGTAGTTCATGGCAGAGTGAGTGAGAGATTCATATAAGCGTTATAAGTCGTGTTTACCTGACTGCCTCCATTTATTGTACGATTGTGAAACGGCATTCTTGTGATATTTACCTAAGGATCTTTTTTTCTTGCAAAGGTAATCTCAAAATTGATTTCTTATAGACTCCAGACACTGACATATTCTGGGCCTTTCACGTTTGCATACTCTGAATAATCCATAATTATTCTGAGGGCTGGCGGACCTCGTGTTTGTGCAACTGTGTGTGAAGGAGGAACTACTCACAAAATATCAATGCAACGCACCTGGTGACCTCTGCAAACCAACATAATGACAGGGAAGACGGTCGTTGGCCTTCCTTTGAGCTTGGTGATGTTACCGGACCTGTGCCTTAGGGCCAACACACTCATACATCATCTTGACCTAGAGAAATACCTACCGCAGAAACTTTCCCAGGAAGAGTTTGCAAGTTTCGGTCCTTTGGTTTGGAGGAAGTCAGCGAGCCGTCTCTAGGATTTTGGAGCTCTATCAAGCTCTAGTTTCCGATCCACATATTGTAGAATATTTTTTCTTTGCGATTTAAGCATCATCATATTGGAAACCTTTCTACTCTAACATTCTACCACAAATTAAAGCACACTACCTGTTCTCGACAAAAATATGACTTTCTGGTTAGTGTTCGGAGATATACCATCCAGATTACAAAAATAGTCCCACGCTATATCTTTTTATGTATTTATTTAAAGTCGCTTTCGCTGCTGAATCTTAAAACGAATTCAAAAAAAATATTTTGCATTGCAAATATTGTACATACTATAACTTCACAAAATGCTTAGAAAAATACGAAATTGATGTGTGGATATACTGCTAGAAATGTTTTCTACGTGGTGGATTGAGAGAGTATTGCATTTACTCAACTTTGACACTGAGATTTCACTGTAAACAAACTTTTGAGGTTCCCTAAAGCCAAAACGACATTTACCTAAACTGCGCCATAAATGCAAAGTTCATGATGTTTTGAAATAAAATCTTTCTTTATTACTTTAATAAATGCTAACAAGTACCCGACGTTGCTCGTGGTTTGACGCCTTACCCTTACAATTGTAGGCTAATGTACCTACATGCCCAAAAGCCCTGCATTTCTTTGAAGACGTTAAAAAATGATTACATAAGAAACTTAAAGAGATAATTAAAACTTTTGGGATACACTATAAATAACAAAATAAACGAATAAAACATCGTGAAAATACTATGGAGAAACTCTGTTGAAAACCACAAACAAAGTGGTCCTGAAGTGTGAGTTACATGTTGAGTTAAGAAACAGACTGTCACTTATATCACTTTTGCACAACATTAAGCAAACATTAACTTATTATTTTTACAATCATTACTTGTACATGAAGTGCAACCAACCCAAATTTGGTCACCAACAATTCTGGAATTATTGTGCAACTAACTTATAATAATGTTATACGATTTATTTGATAACTTAGCTTCCCAAAGACATCGCAGGGTTCTTAAAAATATTAACATTTGCTCTATCTTCTATTTATAAACATGTATGCAACTAATGACAATGCAATAATTAACTTATATATAAGTACTCTTAACAGTCCCAAATACCACAGTTTATAATAATGGTTTTCATTAATGCAGCTGAGTGATTTTCACGTTATCGTATTTGAAGCGAATTTATTCTGAGTAGCCAACATACATAAAACAAGAAAGCACAAGAAGGGAAATTATTTCATGATTGGTGTCAAAAGGAAGTCCTCGCTCACTCGCTGTTCTTTTGTTATTTTATGAAGTAGCGACAATTTCAGTAATTATTCCAATGTTGGCAGTGTTTGAACCACTTTTATCTTTCACAAAGATATAGATGATCTTGCGAATTGCTGTCCGTAGACAAATAAAATTCAACAATTAACTATTTCAAAGGGAGTGTCGAATTGTTAGTTAGACAGCAGTTTTTGCCTTTGTCAAAGGTTGTCTGTGCTAAGTTTAGCGAAAATAGATGCAATGGTTTAAAAGGCTTTGAGCATTCATGGACTGTACATTAAGTAGGTACGTTTAAAATCGAAGTGTGGTGTTGGATAGTAGGGTAATCAATCACATCTGTGATCCTAAAGACATGTAATTGTTTTTAAATATGTATACTGTGAGCCTAAAATTGTCGCTGAGGTCTCAGTTACGGTAAATTACTTACGCTTTTGAAGGGCTTATTCATTTCCGTGTAAATCGTAAGATGAATCGGATGAATTGCTAACTTTAGGCACGATGTTAAAGGATTATGTCTGTGGTGGATTTCCGATGCGTATAAGTACAAATGTTGCAGTTCTTGGAACCCTTTCAAATTAAAATATAAACAGCAAATTTTAAAAAATAAATTAGTGTTAGGTAAATTTTATTAAGTGCAACAAAGTATTTTGAAGTCACGTGGAGAAAAATTCGCTGTTAAGCTGCTATGTAAATGAGGTTAACCTTTATAATCATGTAGCATTTTAAAAGTTTTTTATTTTTATTATTACTAATTTGTATGAGATTATTATTGTATTTGTTTTGCATGAGCGCGTTATTTACAAAAATCTGCTTCTGACGTTAACAGATGTTGGTGCATATAACTAAATACAATCTTTGAAAAACTTTCAAACAACTTCTATCGCAGTTAACGTAACGTAGTAAAATAATAGTGAATAGATATGAATTCCAATGTCTGGACGAAATGTGAGTGTTATAATATAAGATTTTGTCAATGTTTATTTCTACCATATTTCTAATACTTGTGTGTACTTATAAACTCAATTCAATTATACTCTCTGCATCTCTTTACTGAACCAGATGTATTCACTGATAACCATCTTAGCCCTAGCTACTTTGACTGATAATCACTTTTAATTAATCTATTTTTCCAATTTGCCTCGGCCGCTAATATTCATTTTATTTATTGTTAATATACTGATTCTGTTTAGGTGTTTGTTGTTAAACCTCTCAGCCTTCTCACACTAAAATAGGTGTATTACATTTCTCTCTTTAAATCTATATCCCCTGCCACATATTATTTTCTCTCAAACTTTTAATCTCCATAAAATCATCTATACATCTAATTTATATCCTAACATCTAAAAATCGTATTGCCGGAGTAAAGCATATGCTAACAAAATATTATAATGATGTACCTATAGGAATCAGAAACATTGCGATACATTTTATAATTTTAAGCAATACCTGAAGAAATGAAACTAGAATTATGAATATGCTATAAAATAGATGGAGTTAATTTTAAAATTTTATAAACAGTATATTTAGGAGTTATTTTAATAAGGATCTATATTTTAATAAACACACCAATACGTCAGTACCGTGTGCCGGTGTACAACGGGATAAGAGCTGTAAAGATGCAGCTGAAGACAAATGTGCCCAGTTATATCGTGATCGGCAGCTACCGTTTATGGGTGTCATATGCTGGCCAACCCCGATTGTGTTATATCTGCCATAGTACAGAACATTTAAAGGAGCTATGTCCACACCGATCGACACAGTTGCGACCGGCCGAGGCGGTACCGAGGAACGACACGGCAACCACATCCGTGGCAGGGAGCGTGCAGAAGGAGGAAGACCAACCCATAGCTGACAATCCACTGCCGGCACTGGCGGGTGAACAACAACAAGAGGAGCCGACACCAGAGGAGCTGATCAGAGTGGAGAAAAAGGATTATGCCACCGTGCTTCGCGATAGTCCTGGGAAAAGAGGCATTCAGCACACCGCGAAGGGGAAGGAGCAGACCGGAAGTGCCTCACTGATGTCGGAGACAGCTACAGAGGAGGAGACACCTTCCAATGAAAAGAAACGAGTCAAGAGGGCAAAGACACGCAAAGCTAGTAAGGCAGAAACGTCATGGAGCAGCCAGATGGAACAGGAGCAGGAACTGGCTGCGTGTGTGTCTGCAGAACAGCCTGGAAGACAGATGTTACCACCAGAGCCCGCAACCACGACGGCAACAAACCAGCCAACAATAGCTGCTGCACATTTGGACAGCAGCGTCAGGGAGGAGCGAGACAACCAGCTTTCTTACAAGGTTTGCCGTACAGGTGAGGACAAGGGAAAGAGGAACTCGGAAGAGGGTGGAACGTCAGAGCCTGTGCAAAGGACCGGGTACCAGGCGGCGGGTGAAGGTGCTGTCGTCAGTCCGCAGAAGGTTACAACGGACGGGGCTTCAACTGCGCGACTTTCTGTGCGTGACCCTCGGCTCCAAGTTCGTGAAATGCAACAGAGTTACAAAGATAGTGGTCCGTCTACTGCCGATGAGGGCGCAATGGCGAACGGGGGAAAGCAACACACTCAGTTGGTGCGGAAAGATGCAGAATCGGGTTCACCGCATCTCACGGTGCAGGACTGGACACGGCAGGAGACGGCGTCTGATCTCCAAGTAAGGGAAGAGTCACAGCTGCAGACTATTCAGGAGTAGGCACTCAGCCAGCAACATACATCCAGCAGTGACAACTACCTTCATTAGGATGATATATTTAAGAACAATAGCCACTATAAATGTGAATGGCTGCAGGAATATAGTGACCCAGAAACTGCTCAATACTTTTCTGCTGGTGAATAACATTGACATCTGTTTTCTACAGGAAGTGAACACATTCAATTTGGATACGCTTTACTCTTATGATTATAAGGTGAATCTCGGCGTAGAAGGAAGGGGCACTGCCATTGTATACCGGAAAGGACTTCATCTACAGAATTTTCAGATGGACCCATCTGGCCGGATCATCTCAGCGACATTGGACGACACAGTGTTAATAAATATTTACGCTCCGTCCGGAACGCAAAATAGACAAGAACGAGAGCAGTTCTTTCAGAACGCTTTAACTACACATTTGTTGTATGGTAAGGAATATTTATTAGCAGGTGACTTTAATTCCACTCTCTGTGCCAAGGATCAAAAAGGGGCGCCCAATTTTAGCATCATGCTCCAGAATTTGGTGTCGCAACTACAACTGCAGGATGCATGGGAACTAAAGCATGGAAATGAGGTGGAATTCACGTTTATTAGGAGCACCTCAGCCTCGCGGATAGATAGGGTTTATATCTCGCCAGGGATAGTTACTTCTGTACACCGAATTTGCGTTCTACCTGTGGCGTTCAGTGATCATCACGCAGTGATCTGCCAAATACAAATTGCGGCCATTTGTGCTGAAGTTGCCGGACGGGGATACTGGAAGCTCAATAATTCCATTTTGGAGGATGCCGACGTTCTGGAGAAGTTTCAGACGAAATGGCAACGGCTACAATTCTCCTTTTGCAATGCATCTAGGAAGAGTGACTGGTGGACTGTAACGGCAAAACCGGCTATTCGTTCATTTTTTAAACAGATAGGCATTCTGAAGGCAACGACAAGAAAGGAGCGTTTACATTTCTACAATGAAGTCCTATGGGACTTGTATACGAAGCAACGGGAAGGTTACGATGTAAATGCCAAGATCAAGCAGGTGAAAGAAACTATCAAAATGCAACAACTGCAGCATCTGGATGGATATAAAATCAGAGCAAAGGTTCAACACCCACATGAGGAAGAACGGAATTCCTTTTACTATTTTGCAAAGGAACGAAAGAAGGGGCGTACCCGATGCCCACGTACACTTCAAGATGTGAACACTGGAAATACATTTACAGGGACCAGGTCTATCCTTCACCTTATAGCAGAACACTTTCAGGCTTTATTTCACAAGGGATCAGATGAAGGTACCCCACCGCGGTATGAGGCGTGGCCGCTGTTTACAACTGGGGTTTCCCAGGAAACGGCCGACTTACTCACCCGAACCATTACAGAACAAGAAGTATTAGAAGTCATACAAAAAACCAGTAAACATACGTCTCCAGGTCCTGATGGCCTTTCCTATGAATTTTATAGGACCTGTTGGCCCATTATAAAACGTGAAGTGATGGCAGTTTTGGTGGAGTTGTGGGAAACAGCGCAGTTTCCCGAAACGTTTGCAGATGGAATTATCACATTGTTGCCAAAGACAGCACAGCTTACTACTATGAAGGATTTTCGCCCAATAACATTGTTGAATGCTGACTATAAGATATTTACCAAAGTCATAGCAAACAGGTTGAAAGAAGCGTATACAGAAATATTACACTGCAACCAAGCGGCGATCTCGAAGCGCAATATCATTGTTACGTTGGGAGAATTGCGCGATGTCCTCATACATTTGCAAAGGGAACAGCAAGTGGCGGCCTTGATAAGCTTGGATTTCCAACAAGCATTTGATAAAGTGCAACATGCGTATTTATGGCAATGTTTAAAGGCGGCGAAATTTCCAATGCACATGATTAAAATTATACAAGGCCTTTATGGTACAGCAAAATCCCGGGTGTTATGGAATGGCTGGCTTTCCATTCCAGTACGAATAGGCCGGTCAGTGCGTCAAGGTTGCCCGTTATCAATGGGGCTTTTTTCTATAGCGTTAAACCCCCTAATTCAAAGACTGCAAGATACGCTACATGGGGTTACTGTGTACAATGAACGCTTTAAAGTCATTGCTTATGCGGATGATGTCACAATTGTAGCGACAAACAATCACGATATGGCAGCCCTACAGAATGGATTGGAGATATATACAAGGATGTCGGGTGCAACGTTAAACGTACACAAATCTGAGATATTATTGATTGGACAGTGGTTGGAACCAGTACAAACACTGGGAATGAAATGTACTACCACCACCAGGATACTGGGTATCTCTTTTATGGGAGATATGGAAGCCACTATAGTTTACAACTGGAGAGAGAAAATCAACCACTTGCGATACTCTTTATTGTTGGAGAGGGCCCGGAACCTGAATTTGATGCAGCGAATTTGGTACATACATATCTATGGTCTCAGTCAAATTTGGTACTCAGCGCAGATACTGCCAATTCCCAAACGTGAAGCACAGAGACTTGAGCAACTGCTTGGCTATTTCTTATGGACTGGGAAAGCCTACAGGGTGAGCAGAGAACAGTTACGATTGCCGCAATCCAAAGGTGGATGTGGACTGGTGGACATCGCCAAGAAATGCATGGCCTTATTAGGCAAAACTGCTGTCAGATCACTGGGTGGTAATGGTTCATCGATAGATGGGAGTTTCTGGCAGGATCAGATACAGCACGCTCAGAGGATATACCCGGGATTCAAACCCATTGTTAACCATCTGAGAAATCTGCTGGACACCAGTGCTGACCTCACAGTTTTTGAATCAACGAGAAAACAGTATCAGCTGCTCAATACATCGCAGTGTACACCCAGGATTGAAGAAAAAGAGAATAGAGAATGGAAACTTATATGGAAGAATCTCTTTAATAAAGTTGTTCCTACTGATTGGCAAGAGACAGCATATGAAGTATTAAACGAGACCATACCAACAGCGGAGAAATTATGGCGACATGGCCGTACAACATGTAACAGATGCCAAATTTGTTCACAAATAGACACATTGGAACATAGGATTGCGTCTTGCAAACAGGTGCATAATATCTGGATGGTGCTCAGAGACTTTATTGGAAAATGGTGTCCGCCGGAGTTTCCACCATGTCTTCGAAGGCTACAGAGACTGGAATTCAGTTTTAAAGACACGGCGCTCTACAGGTGTGCGATCTGGTTGGTAATGGGAACGTTACACTGGATAATGCAGAAAAATCCTGGAAATGTGGCATTACAGAGGGAATGGTTTGAATTCCTGCGAAGGGAACGTTGGAAGCTAATCACAGCGGGGCTCAGTGATTCTATGGAGCCTTATATCATCCGATTTGAGCTCCATCACACTGGTTCCGGAGTCAACTTCCATCCCAACATCTAGACTGGCTGCTTTCACTGAGCGCAGACGATCTTTAGCAAGATCAATTTGCTCGCCACAAGTTCTTAGAACAGTGTTCCTTCAGATAGTTAGGCAATCCTTTGCAAGGACTATCCGCTCAGATGGACGCAAATGTAAGAAAAAATAGACTGGCTATAGAAGCTCAATACTGTAGCCTCAAATACTTCTAACAAAATTTGAAAAATTGGCACCTTCTTAATCCATTTTATCATATTTCTGAGTGTTTTAAGTGTAATCTTAACACTGTACTTTTAACTGTATTAGCTTGACTTAGGTTGCAAACAACAGTTAAATCTTTAAAAAAAAAAAAAAAAAAAAAAAAAAAAAAAAAAAAAAAAAAAGACCAGGATTTAAAAAAGCATAGCATAATATATAGGTACAATAAATTTTATAAGGCGTTCTTCTGATACCTCGTTTAGAACTCTACAACTCAACAACATTAACCTGTACAAAAGGCAAACAAAAAAAAAAAAAAAAAAAAAAAAAAAGAGGTCCCGAGTTCGAATCTCGGTCAGGGTGAGTTGCCCCGATAAGGTTTTTTCGGGGTTTTCCTTATACTGAAAGACGAATGTTGGGTAGCTCTAAGCTCCATGGACCCCGGGTTCATTTGAGCATCATTTCATTCACCGTCCGATATGACGTAACATTGGAGGACGTAAATAACAAACAAAAAAAAAGCTCAAATGCCCACTTTTACTATCAACTCTCTAAAAATATTTATTTTGCAAACAAAACTTTTATTCAAACGTTTGGAAATATTCGTATAAAAAAAAAAAAAAAAAAAAAAAATACGTATAGTGTAGCATATAGAAATCTGTGATTCATTATTCGTAACTCATCCAATTTCAACGATGTTAGACTATTTGTTACATTATATGATTTATTTTTAAGATCCATACTCGAATATGTTTACGTGTAGTCCTTATTCCACCAAATTTATTAAACTTTTAGAAATTATTCAATACAAATTTCTAAGGTATGTGTTTCTAAAACGTATTATTTTCCTAAGTTCATATCATATGATTCATTGCTTCATTTATTCGACTTTAGAAGTCTATCACATAGGATAAATTGGCAGTTTTTGCTTTTCCTTTACAAATTACTTCATAATGTGATTTATGGCCCTAACCTAAGTCAATGAATACGTATTTACGTCCCAAATGTTGCGCCTAATAGATTTCGTAATATTTTCCTCCTCAGAATGTTAATAATAGTTCATATAAATATTCATCTACACATAGAATGCAGTCATTATATAATAAATAACATTCCATAATCATTGATATTTTAGTATAAAAATCAGAAACTTTTCTTTGTCTCTGTGATATTTATTACCATTAGTAGAATGACTGACTTACTGTTCTTACTTTGCCAACTTGTTTGTGTTTGTTTTTGTTTTGTTTTGTCATCATGTGTTCTGTAATTAATTTTGTGTTGTTTTTATACACTTTGTTCATATTGTAGATTTATAGTGAATATTGCACTTTGGGAAACCTGTAATATTCACATTAAATAAATAAATGTGTTGAAGTGAAAATTATTATTCCTAATGAAGATTTTATGTGTGTGAGAGTGTGTTCATTTCTTTTAGTTTTTATATTTTCATAAATATAAAAAGAGCTAAGAGATCGTGAGTGTGTCCACATGATTAAATAAATAAATAAAAATAAAGTCTAACTACAGCTAATCTAATTTTCCTTTTCATTACTTTCACGTTTATTATAGAACTTACCTTTTATTTATTTCTGAAACAGTGGTGAAATCCACTATGTTGTTTTGAATCATAATTTTTACCAGTCTCTGTCTTCCATCCTGGTTCTAATTCATTTCTAAAATTCTTCCTGGTCTTCCCGCACAATTTTTCAGCTCCTTCTTAAATAACTGCCAATTAAACAAATAATTCTTCCTTATTTTGATACATTTATACATCCATGAACACCAGAAAAAATCAGCTATACCTTAGCGAAACTTTCAATTTACACAACACGGCATCACTACGCGTGTTTTAAATCCACAATAGCATTCAAACTGGTACCATGCATGTTATTAACACAGCTGCCATTTTGAAGTGAACAGTTTAAAAGAGTAATGAACAAATGAAAGTTTTGAACTGAAAACCGGCTACGTCACTACGGCTTGTGTACTTACCTCAAGTTCAAGTGTGATGCTGTCCCAGTGTTGGACGGCGCACATCTGGCTGTAAATTTTCAAGAGGTGTCAGGAGGACGTCCTTGGGCCTTCCTTCAAACCTATGGTTAAGAACCATTGTACGTGCAGCTCATGCATGACGGTTGTATTAATATCTTCGAAATCCATATCCGCCAAACATCCGATTGTTTTCTTATGCCATTAGTGGTAACGTTTTCGCGCATGGAATTTGTTGGGGATTAATTAGCTACTTAAATTACTACAAGCTGGTTATTAAAATATGTACCCAGGGAAGCCACGAGCAATCATTATGGCACACGAACTGAATCTGGAAAACATAGAACTGTTACAATATCTACTAACAGCTTAAATCTGTCTAATTCTATGCTACTTGACAGAGATAACTTATCCACTATTCTTTCCCTTGGTTTAAATTCTAAACAACGCTTGCGTGGTTGGTTGACTGTCACTTCTCTATTTAGAAAATTAAAGGCTTTCCCTACTGAATATAATGCGATCACAAGGTTTCTTCTCACAGCTCTCAGATATACCAAGAATAATACACTGTTATTCCGAGCCTTATTTCACCATGAAATACTGCAAAAAGGAGACGCATTTCTTGTGTTATTTATTGATAACGTTTCTTTCAGGGCTTTTCGACGGTATTATTTTTATTCTTATGGGTTCAATATAATAAAATATGATTAATTTTAGTCTTTTTTTTTTTTAGTTTACGTCCTCCAACGTTAAGTCATATCGGACGATGAATGGAATGGGTGAAATGATGCTCAAATGAGTCCGCGGTCCATAGAGCTTAGAGTTACCCAACATTCATCTTTCAGGATAAGGAAAACGCCGGAAAAACCTTATCCAGGTAACTCACCCTGACCGAGATTCGAACTCGGAACCTCTTGAACGTGAGGCAGACATGCTACCATCACGCTACCGAGGCGGGCAAATTTTAGTCTTAAATAACATGTAGGTAATAGCTCATATTTGAAATATGGAATAGAGAAAAACGTTCAATTCTATAATCAGGATTTGAACCATTGTTCTTCTGATTTTCTTCCGATTGTTCTAATCTCCTGAGCTACCATGGCAACACCTGACAGGACTTAAAATTTTACAACTGCGAATTTACTCTATATTTCCATCCTTGTACTACAGTTTTTTTTTGGGGGGGGGGGTAATTTACGTCTTCCAACATTGTCATATCGGACGATGAATGGGATGGGTGAAATGATGCTCAAATGAGTCTAGGGTCCATAGAGCTTAGGGTTACCCGACATTTGTCCTTCATAATCAGGGAAAACCCCGGAAAAAACTTATCCAGGTAACTCACCCTGACCGAGATTCGAACTCGGGACCTCTTGAACGTGAGGTAGACACGCTACCACCACGCTACCAAGGCGGGCTTGTACTACAGTGATTATTGTGACAAAACAGTTATCAATAATTACACTAGTCAACAAATGCCAACATTTTGTCGTCTACATCAACAAAAAGAGGTAGTTTCTACTAAATTGAACCTTCTGGATACGAAAACGACAGTAAAAACTTTGTGACACGAAACATTTTGTGTGGCAGAGCTGAAAAAATTATTAGCAGAAGCAATAAAATATGTCCCTCTGTTTCTATGGACCGCATTCGGGAGGCCCGGGTTTGAACCCTGCGGCCGACCTATTTGACTCACGGGTTTCTCGGAGGTTTTCCCGGTTAAAAGGCGAATGCTGGTTAGGTTAATTACATCCCCCAAATTTCCTCTTCCTCAATTTCATCTTCATTAGCATTTTACATCATCTCTCATCTCCGCCGCCCTCTGTGTTCTCTCGCCTCATCCTTCCTCCCGGGGATGCCCCACTGTTTGGGGCTTAGGTACAATAAACCACAGGTTTTGGTACCGAATCCCATCCGTAGTTATCCCAATCAGCATAAGATTCAAATGACATAATTAATATTTAATTAAAACTCTTCATTCTGGACATAAAATGTTAAAGATAACACAGTAAAATAAAGTAATGCGTCTGTCACAACTGGTCTGCGTTATCGTTTTTAAGTAAGATTCTTAATTTATTCTTCATTTTAAAAATTTGCTTTAACTACGAGGGTGGTCTGAAAAGTTTCCGACCCTTACATGAAGATGGCAGCACTCGTAAATAAAAACTAGTGAATTTCGCTGTTCATCTGTTGACAGTTACATACCAAAGTTTCAGCTATTTCGAACGCTCAGTTGTTACATAACAGTCGTTTGAGTTGATGTGAGTGTTTTTATGAAAATGGACAAAATCGAGTATCGAGCTGTCATTAAATATTTGTTCTTGAAAGACAATAGGCCTACGTAAACCAAAGATGAGTTGGATTCTCTGTATGGGGACTCTGAACCATTATTTACCACAGTGAAATTTTGGGCAGTTGAATTTAAACGTGGCCGTAAAAATCTGGGAGATGACGAACGCTCGGGACGTCCAAAAACTGCAACTACTAATGAAAAAATCACCAAGGTTTACCAAATAGTGCTAGACAACTGCCCACCTCGGTAGCGTGGTGGTAGCATGTCTGGCTCACGTTCAAGGGGTCCCGAGTTCGAATCTCGGTCAGGGTGAGTTACCTGGATAAGGCTTTTTCGGGGGTTTCCTTATCCTCAAAGGCGAATGTCGAGTAACTCTAAGCTCTATGGACCCTGGGCTCATTTGAGCATCATTTCACCCATTCCATTCATCGTCCGATATGGCTTAACGCTGGATGACGTAAATTACAAAAGAAAGTGCTAAGACAGCCGCCGAAATTAAAGTGAGAAAGATAGCAGAACCTATGAACATGTCAAAAGAACGTGTTTTTTCACATATTAAATCAATATTCAGAAATTAGAAAGCTGTCCGCGCGTTGGGTGCGGCGTTTGCTCACTTTAAACGTGAATGAACATTTCCAACACTCTGTTGGCGCAATTTAGGTGCAATAAATCCGAGTTTTGGCGCCGATTAATTACTGTAGATGAAACTTGGATACTTCATTATACGTCCGAAACAAAAATACAGTCCAAACAGTGGAATGCAAAGGGGGCACCAGCTCCAAAAAAAAACACGCAAAAACTGGGTTTTTTCGGCTGGAAAAGTAATGGCGACTTTTTTTTATAGTCATGGAGTTATTCTAATCAGAAAGGAAAGGAAAAACCATTACATGAGCATACTAGGCATCATTACTTGACAAGCTGAAGGCAGAAAATGCGGAAAACGGCCACATTTGCAGAAAAATAAAATCCTGTTTCACCAAGACAACGCACCGTCTCACGCCTCAGCGGTTGTAATGGCGAAAATCCACGAATTACGGTTTGAATTGCTTGACTATCCGCCTTACTCCCCAGATCTGGCCCGAAGCGACTTCTTTTTGTTCCCTCATCTGAAATTTGCGCTTGGAGAACAGAAATTGTCGTCAAATGAAGAGGCATTCGCCTTCGTGAACAATTATTTTGCAGAGAAAAACACCGAGTACTATTTGGACGGGTTACAGAGGTGGGAGCATCGGTGGGAGAAGTGTGTAGAGTTACAAAGAGACTATGCTGAAAAATAAAAAGTAAAAAATCTCAAGAAAAAAATGTTTTGTATCTTTATTAGGTTGGAAAATTTTCACACCACCTTCGTAAGTAAGAAATTTGAAATGGGAGCAAAATTATTAAACGAAAACATATCCTGTAATAAATAGTAAATCCTGAAACATTATCTGAGGAACGAGAGTTATTTTTCACACTTACAGTTTTATTTCTTCCGTTTGTAGTGTGTGTCACTCTAACTGAAAACCAGTAGTAGTCACCCAACTTATGGGGATCCCATTTACCCTGCACCTGTGATCTAACTTCTGTATATCCTAATGGAATCTTACTGCATTTATCACTTACAGCTCCCAAATTCTCGGAGAAAAATCCAAACGTGAATAAAGAAAATGAATTTTAAGAGACATCCTGCATCCTAGATTTTTGTAACTGTCCTGGAGTTCCTGAACAAGTTATCTGTCCGTAATTTTGTGCTTTATTGTTCCCTAGGAATCCTTTCGCCACTTCCTGAAAGGATTTCCAAGCAGCTAGTTCCTTAGCACTTTGTTTCAAAGTTTGTGTCCTTCAAAATCCTACAAATTTGGGAGCCAAAAAACACTCAATATTTTACTTTTGCATCGCTAAGAGCTAGTTCCTTAGCACTTTGTTTCAAAATTTGTGTCCTTTAAAATCCTCCAAATTTGGGAGCCAAAAACACTCAATATTTTACTTTTGCATCGCTAAGTTTTGGAAAGTGTCTTCTGAGGTAAGGGAACGCATTTACATTTTTGTCCACAGCCTTAAGAAGGTTCCCCATTAGGCGTAATTTTATATGCAGTGGAAGTAATGTTTTATTTGCATTTACTAATGGAGCATACTTAACACTGAGCTGTCCTGGGGCATACTTTTCTCTTAGAGGTGACTCTAACAATGTAATGTGATCCATTATCTACTATCCAACAAGCATAGAAAGTAACAGTACTTTGTAAAGCCACCTTGCATTCCTAATAAAATGGCAATGATGTTCAAATCCACACATATACGCCACTTGCCATAACTACAAGAGCTGTTCAATAAAGTATGATCATAATTTTTTACGGCCATAGCTTTTCGCACTAAAATTCAATATTATTATATTCTGTTAGCTTAATGTGAAACAAACAGGCCGTAGTAGGTTCATTGTTGGTACTCCTGGTTCCCGCCTGTGAGAACCAGGCAAGTTCAGACATGTTCAGTATCGCCTACCGCTGCAACAGAGGTAACATGTAGTTAAAGTTGATGTTAGAGGAAGATCCGGAGTTTCTTTCAAACGTAATCACTGCTGATGAAACTTGGCTACATCATTTTGATTCTGAGAGCAAACAGCAAAGCTCAGTGTGGAAATCTCCTTCATCAGCAGCCCCCCAAAAAAGCAACAGTAATTGCTTCTGCTGGGAAAGTTATGGTCATCTCATTCTTTGATATTCATGGAATGGTTTATCAGCATGTTGTACCTGCACACACATCAGTAACTGGACAATATTACAGTGATGTCCTGAAAACATTGCGAGTCCATATCAGGCGCAAAAGACCACATTTCCATGAAGCAGGCTGGATGCTGCATCACGATAACGCGCGGCCGCATATTGCCAATGTTGTTGCTGAATATCTTGCAAACATCAACGTGAAGTGCATCCCTCGCCCTCTCTATAGTCCGGATTTAGCCCCATGTGACGTTTTTCTATTCCCTAACTTGAAGAAACGCCTTCGGGGGAGGCATTATCCATTATCAGAAGCAGTGGTGAAGGCTGCAGAGGCGATTTTGAAGGATCTCTCAAAAATGGTTTCTAGCATGTCTTTGAAGACTGGTAAAAACGTTGGGAGAAATACATCGCATTCAGGGGAGATTATTTTGAGAAGGACCATCAAAATTATGACGATGAGTAAACGTACGTTGTCAAAAAAGGTTGTGATTATTCTTTATTGAACAGCCCTCGTAACTGTATCCAGCAGAACGGCCATGCATTCAAATGCTTCCTTCTTTTCTACTGAATATGCCACTGGTATTGATGGCATAGTATTTCCGTTCTGGAGCAACGCCGGTTTGATGCTTAGCTTAAAAGAGTCAAACCTCCATTCTTCGGGGATATATTGAAATCTTATCTCATTCATTAAACCAACCATATCTCTCTATGAGAATTTTTCATTGAATAGTAGCCAGAAAAACTTACCATGGTATCAGAAAGGGAGAACTGGAAAAAAATGAATGTAAATTTAGCTAAGCAGGCGGAAAGATGATATTAAAGCCAGTGCATACAAATTTACTGTGTCATATGGGTAAAATGTATGAAAATGTATTTTTTTTTAAGTTTACGTCCTCCAACGTTAAGTCATATCGGATGATGAATGAAATGGGTGAAGTGATGCTCAAAAGAGTCCGGGGTCAATGGAGCTTAAGTTACCCGAAATTCGTCTATCAGGATAAGGAAAAACCTGGAGAAAAGAAACCTTATCCAGGTAACTCACCCTAAGCGAGATTCGAACTCGTGACCTCTTGAACGTGAAGTAGACACGCCACCATCTAAGCTACCGCGGCGGGCAAATGTAGAAATTGAGTTATTTGTAATTTGTAATGAAGTTACCAGCCACAATAACAGGTTAATAAGTAACTCAAGGTTCGCTTATGTGGTGATGATAAATGGAGTAATGTTTTCTTCAAAATCAAAAGAAATTTGAAAATAAAATGGAAAGAGAATTAAAAACAATAGGTATAAATGAAACTGTTGAAAGTAAGCACCACGAAATTGATACTGGAATTATTTCAGCCGAGATCCGAATTAATGAGTTTAAGGTGGTTCTCGAAAAATTAGATTGTAATTAAAAAGATGCTTCTAATGGTAGTAGTGTAAAAAGTTATAATGCAAATGGGGGGTGCTTAAAATATACCGGGTGTTAATGAACTACACCGAAGTAATTTCAGTGATTGTAGGCGTGACTAATATAAGCAGGCTGGCCCCGTAGTTCTGTCAGTAGAGCACCTGCCTGCTGTGCAAGGGGTCCCGTATTTGATTCCCGGCTGGGGATGGGGATTTTTCTCCAACCAAGACGATTCCCATCTTCCGCAGAGTCTGGAAGTACGAATGAGAGTGTGAATGTGTGCGTGATCTAATTAA
The DNA here is from genome assembly GCA_030765055.1 of Mantis religiosa. NCBI lineage: Eukaryota > Metazoa > Arthropoda > Insecta > Mantodea > Mantidae > Mantis > Mantis religiosa. The sequence continues at coordinate 114,217,691 of CM060954.1, read as the reverse complement.
ATATACAAAGTATAGTGCGATCCATATAAATCTGAACCATTTCAATAGGTCATAACTTTTGAAGCAATAATAGAATATACGTGCAACTTTGGGAAAATATTATACACAATTGGGAGATTGCATTACACCATTTATCTCTCAGAGAAAATGTTGGAAGTGTCCTACACAAGCATCTATACTTGTTTACACATGTCTCACCATATTCTCTGAAGTTTTACGGAGAGTATCCTCGTCAATGTTACTTATTTCAGTTGGAATGGAATCCTTGAGAACATGAATTGTCCGTGGCCTATTCTTGTACACTCTATTTTAAGATACCGCCACAAGAAAAAATTTGGTGAGGTTAGGTCAGGGCATCCGGGGGCCCACAGACTTTTAGGATTATTCGATTATCAAAGAAATTGTACAAGAGAATGTGTACAAGAATAGGCCATGGACAATTGGTGTTCTCAAGGAGTCCATTCGAACCGAAATAAGTAACATTGGCAAGGATAATCTCCGTAAAACTTCAGAGAATATGGTGAGGCGAGTGCAAACATGTATAGATGCTGGAGGAGGACACTTCCAACATTTTCTGTGAGATGTAAGTAGTGTAATGTAATCTCCCAACTGTGTATTATATTCTCCCAAAGTTGCACGTGTGTCCTATTATTTGTTAAAAAAATTATGGCCTATTGAAATGGTTCAGGTTTATATGGATCACACAATACAATCAACACAGAGTATACAAGTTAAGACCAACGATATGTTCCAAAGGAGAACGGCTGCCGATATGATCTTGCACTTAAAGGCGGTGTATAAATGGAACAACAACAAAACACCAAAACAACAACAATAATAATAATATAATTATTATTATACTTAAAATAAGTGGTTCAACAGTATTATAAAAGTCGCAGGCTTAACAATAGAACAATGTACTCTGGCTAATGCAACGCAAGTCGCTCTGAACCGATGTCTCGGAAGATAAAGCATGTAGTATTACATTGTAATGGGGCATGCTGCTCTGTCCTTTTTCTCAATAAAAATAAATTAATAATAATAATAATAATAATAATAATAATAATAATAATAATAATAATAATAATAATAATAATAATAATAATAATAATAATAATAATAATAATAATAATAATAATAATAATAATAATAATAATAATAATAATAATAATAATAATAATAATAATAATAATAATAATAATAATAATAATAATAATAATAATAATAATAATAATAATAATAATAATAATAATAATAATAATAATAATAATAATAATAATAATAATAATAATAATAATAATAATAATAATAATAATAATAATAATAATAATAATAATAATAATAATAATAATAATAATAATAATAATAATAATAATAATAATAATAATAATAATAATAATAATAATAATAATAATAATAATAATAATAATAATAATAATAATAATAATAATAATAATAATAATAATAATAATAATAATAATAATAATAATAATAATAATAATAATAATAATAATTTAAGCAAGCTAAGATAGGCAATCCATGGTCTGCGGCTAAACATAACGCAGTTAATTGCGTTCATCATAATTGACACCAGATGCTGATAAATCGGTATTTAAACAAGCTGGATGAAATTATTCGTTGAAAATGTCTTTAAAATTGCTTCCCGAGCATAGAAATAGTGATTCTTAGAAGCTTGTTATTGGCATTCTAAAGATTTATTGCCTCAAAGATCTCTCGAATCTCGAACTAATCACCTGCTAGTACGACACTGAACAACGATTAACTGCCTCCTTGCATCATGTAACCTACTCTAGCGGTACTGCCGTAACTGCTTTGGTGTCCCAAGCCGTAACACCGAAAACTGGTCTTTCTAAGATCATTGGTTCGGCTCCTGCCGTGTAGTTATTATTTTTTCTTCGGCTTTTTAATACGAACCCCAGAAGAAGACCTAGCTGCCCAATAGTAGCAGCATGTGAAGTTCTTCGATACACACACACACACACACACACACACACACACACACACACACACACACACACACACACACACACACACACACACACACAAGGAATTTTGGACAGAGTACGACAGTCCTTCCTTCGTCGCTGTCAACTTTGCATTGAATGCACAGGTCGCCATTTCCAGCAGTTCCTCTAAACCTGATATAAAAAGCAGCATTTATTTTTTTATTTTATGCAAGTTCGTTCACCGTTTAAAGCACCTCCACTTAGAAATGCAGCGTGTGAAAGCATTAAGCAGGATTCATCAACCTTTGTTAGAAAGAATGGTAATTAATTGCGCTGACTAGGTGAACATATTCCGTAAAATGCATGTATTTATACAAGAGTTAAAAGCTTAGACAAAATATTTAAAAAAAGCAACCAAACAAAACAAAAGAAAAACAAAAAAGTGGAGACTTGAACTCATTTACGTTCATTTTAAAGCTAATGCCATTCATAACCATTGAGCCAAAAGGAGTGCTCCGAAATATCTCTCCATGTTCGTGTCTTGTGCACTCAAGTGGTATCATCTTTCACAGTGGCGGACTGGCACTTCAGAAACTTATAATTACTTCCACATTTGAACCAAAAGTCCACAAGTCTCCTATCCCAAATCACTTTTTTTTAATATATCTTCACTTACTCTGAAAATATTTCGGTCTAGTTCATTTACATCATGTATATATAGTTGTATAAGTTATAGTGGAAGCGAGACCGCTGATTAAGCCCACACAACGGTTGAACCTACTCCTAGATGTAATTCACAGAATTGTGCTACAAGTTTATGGGGGTTTAATTAATTTCTAATGAGATCGATATATCTCTATATAAGGAACATGGTGACCAACCGAAGGAGTACATTTCCGACTTGGAATAGTACTTCATGTTGAAACAATTCCCTTCATCTGCAATCGCATTCCAGCCCATGTCGGTTCTTTAGCTTCCTCCTTTAACATTTCATGTCCTTCTCCATGTTCCCGCACCAATAAATTTTTTGGCATTAGCTTTCACTGCACCTATCCATTTGTCCTTAGGTCTTTCTCCTTGTCTTACCCACTATAGTCCTCCTTCCATGACTCTTCTAGGTGCTCTGTACTCCCCCGTCCTATAAATATGTCCAATACTTCAATATGCGTGGCCATATCACTATTCTTATATTTCTAATAAAGTACATGGTTAAGTTATCTAACACAGCTACAAAGATGCTTGCCAGCGCATTCTTTTCAAACACTTCTAACGTCGTCTATTTTCTAGGACACGACCCATGGTCCACTTTTATATATTAGAGCAATTTCACAGAAATCTCATATCAAGAGGAAAAACTTTAATTTATTTTTTCACTATGTTAAGTAAGGACTTTAAGGTACCTTATTTAATTGTAAAAGATACAGAGTTGCAACTAATAAGGCAATTTAAAGCTAAAACTCTTGGTGCATGAGAAAGAAAGTGTTTTCTATTGGTTTGTCTCATAAATCCGTTCGATTCTAGTTACGTGTTTACGACAAAGAACGCCTGCACTGTATGCCCGTATCACAAATAGGGCAACGAAGTTGCCTAATTATGTAGGGGTAATCTGTTTACATACGCAAGGTCATCGAAAGTAAAAAAGGCAATGAACTTTTCAAAACAAACTTTATTTTGTGCAGTATGCACCATTATTATCAATAACATATCTCCATTTCTAAGGAAGCTTATCAATACCATTTTTCCAAAACCTTGCAGTTTTCTGGTTGACGAACTCTTCTACGGCGAGTCTGCAATCCTGCAAGGAAGTAAGGCGTTTGCCATTAAGGAAGTTTTGCAGAGATCGGAATAAATGATAGTCGGATGGGGCAATGTCTGGAGAATAAGGCGGGTGAGGTAACACATCCCAGTCGAAATCCCGTAATTTCTGACGAGTTACCATAGAAGTGTGTGGTTTGGCATTGTCTTGATGAAAGACGACTCCACCATTAGATGCTAATTCTGGCCTTTTCTCTTCTAGGGCAACCTTCAGACGATCCAACTGAGAACAGTATTTCTCTGAATTGATGGTCTCCCCAGGAGGAAGAAATTCGTAATAAATAATTCCTTTCCAGTCCCACCAAATGTACAGCATAATCTTCTCAGGATGAAGTCCTGGTTTAGGAATTGAGAGTGGTGGTTCCCCTTTCTTACGTCATGACTTCCTCTTTCGGATGTTGTTGTACACAATCCATTTTTCGTCTCCTGTAACCAGCTGTTTCAGAAAAGGGGCAGTTTTATTCAGTCTTATCAGTGTGTCACAGATGGAAACGTGCGGAACCCATACATCCCGAAGATTTACGTAACCAAGTTTCTTTAGGTGCCTGGCTACAGTTGCATGAGATAAATTTAGCTCCTGACCTACCTCCCGAGTTGTTATTCTGGGGTTGTTCGTAATCATGTCCTTTATCCTTTCCTCATCCGTAACCACAGGTCGTCCAGAACGAAGTTTGTCTTTCACAGAGAAGTTCCCAGCTCGAAATCGAGTAAACCATTTTTGACATGCCCGATTCGCGACTGCATCTTCTCCGTAAACAGCACAAATTTTCCGTTGAGTTTGTGAGGCTGTTTTACCTTTACGGTAATATAACAGCATTAAATGTCGAAAACGTTTCTTCTTGCCTTCCATATTAACATTCACAAGTTACAACTCCACACTGTTACATCCACAAACTCGTACTGAAGTTTGGTTACCAATTCTTACATAAGTTGACCTATTTACCTTTGGCCGTGAGGTCGCTGTGGTTTGTGTTCATAGCATTCTTTTCAGTTATTGTATTTGTAAACAAACCCCATATTGCTAGGCAACTTCTTTGACGTAAAAGTAATGGGGGCATGCAGTGTTCTCAGGTGTTCTTAGTCGTAAACACGTAACAAGAATCGAACGAAATTATGAGACAACCCGATAGATTTAAGATTTAGAAGGCAAACGTTAGAATTGTGGCCAGGTCGTCCTTGATTCACGGTGATAAGCGCTACCAAATATGAATATTTTTAAACAGGTGTTATAGCTTCTTTTGTACGCACTGCAGATATGTGTCAGTCTGCAACGCTGAACATGGATAAAATATCATAGACGGTAAAATACGAGGGCTGTTCAATAAAAATGATCATAATTTTTACGGTCATAATTTTCGCACTAAAATTCAATTTTATTATATTCTGTTAGCTTAATGTGAAACAATCACGCCGTAGTAGGTTCATTGTTGGTACTCGTGGTTCACGCCTGTGAGAAGCAGGCAAGTTCAGACCTGTTCAGTGTCGCCTATCGCTGCAACGGAGGTAACATGCAGTTAAAATGATGTTAGAGGAAGATCCGGAGTTTCTTTCAAACGTAATCACTGCTGATGAAACTTGGCTACATCATTTTGATCCTGAGAACAAAAAGCAAAGCTCAGTGTGGAAACCTCCTTCATCACCAACCCCCCCCCCCCCCCCAAAAAAAAGCAAAAGTGGTTGCTTCTGCTGGGAAAGTTATGGTCATCTCATTCTTGGATATCCATGGAATGGTTTATTAGCATGTTGTGCCTGCGCACGCATCAGCAACTGGACAATACTACAGGGATGTCCTAAAAACATTGCGAGTCTATATCAGGCGCAAAACGACCACATTTGCATGAAGCAGGCTGGATGCTGCATCACGATAATGGGCAGCCGCATATTGCCAATGTTGTTGCTGAATATCTTGCAAAAATCAACGAGAAGTGCATCCCTCACCCTTCCTATAGTCCAGATTTAGCCCCATGTGACTTTTTTCTATTTCATAACTTGAAGAAACGTCTTCGTGGGAGGCATTATCCATCATCAGAAGCAGTGGTGACGGCTGCGGAGGCGATTTTGAAGGATCTCTCAAAATATGGTTTCCAGCATGTCTTTGAAGACTGGCAGAAACGCTGGGACAAGTGCATCACATTCAGGGGCGACTATTTTGAGAAGGACCATCAAAATTATGAGGATGAGTAAAGGAACGTTGTCAAAAAAAATTGCGATCATTCTTTATTGAACAGCCCTCGTAAATTAGCGATTAGAATTTCCTTCCCGATCTTGCATTAGCATTACATTACCGAAAAAAAATTCTGATAATTTTTTTTAAGAGTGGATTATCGAGAATAATGCCGTTACAGACTGGCATTTAACGCTTTGCTGCTTCCTATTACTCTAAGTTGATAGCTCTTCACAAATACAAAAGCAAGTATCTTGAAAATAGGACTAAATTAACAGCAGAAAGACAAGATAGCGTCTAGGAACTAGGTCGCAATGAAGGGAAAAAAATAGTCGGACTAAAAGAGGACAAGAAATGACAGGAAAGAACAGAATGTACGAACAGATGCAGCAAATCAGAACCAAGATGCATAGAAAGCAGGAAGAAAGAGATGATCTTATTATTATGATAATGCAGCAATATTTCTCGTAGATTTAGAAATCTTATAAGTTTGAGGCTGGAATTTTACTAAAGAAATGGATCAATTTTTGGTCAGGGGTAAGTATGAAGTATCAGTGACACTTCCTAACGTTGCGAATTCATTGTGAAATTCGTCACCCTTCCGGATCAGTGAAAGGAAAACAGTGAAGATTGAACAATCATCTCCACTACAGCAATGCAGAGAGCCTGGCTTTCCTCAGTTGTAGTGACAAAATTTGTTAAGTAAATCCTATACACATTATTCAGCTCTTGCATTATTCTCAAAGTATAAAAACTCATATGAAGCAACACTTAACAAAACAGTAGTTCTGGTGGCACTGCTACTTGATATAAACTGGAGAACACATATTAATATACCAAATAAATATGTTCTGCTTTAAACAAATTAAAGCTCCAGTTATTGTCGGGGTTGTCCTGTCTGTGTTGGTGTAAGTATGATTACCCACCCATAGATGTGCTGCAGCAGGGGCGGCTGCTGCTTAGGAGCATAAAAGCACGTGAACACCCAATATTTGTCTTGTAGAAACCCTTTTCCTCTTTTCATTCGTTATTTGTATTTACCGTGCTCATTGCTTAATGTGTAGTAGGTAGACGGTGATAGCATGAGTATGTGGCAACCTTGTAGGTAGCACACTTCTCTTATACTAGCACAACGTTTAAAGCTCTGCGCATGCGTAGACGACAAATGCTACAGCCCGGCATTGGTTGGGTACGCCCAGATCAGAGTACAGTTTCGAAGTGCACGTTAATTCACATTAGCAACGCCACAGTTCTTGGTCAGCTCTGGAAAGTGCTACTAACTATAGAGTTTAACTGCAACTATCTCCAAATACAAATAGTATTTACAACTCCTAGCGTTCTCAGGCTTTGCTTTGTTGCTTTATGCTGCTTTGAATACGGCATGTTTTTACAGTCCAGTTTCTAAACAGATGTTTTGTTTTAAACACTGTGATAAACTTGGAATTTGTAGATAATCAGCAGATGAGACAATTGTGAGTTTCTTAGTACATCAAGTACAACTAGTGCTTTAGCGCAAAACAATTGCTATTTGTTGTGTGCAGCGACCGATCGCAAGGTTTTTGTAATATTTGCGATTGTTGAACTTCTCTCAAGAGGCAGCTAGGAACTCGGTGGATTCCATTTTAGAAATAATATAGATAAAGTGACTTGCGAAGAAAAAATGTAATAAAGCGACTAGGACGTCCGCAGTCCAATTTGACAGTTAAGCGTGTTACAAGTATCAGAAGCGGGACTACAGGCGCAAATTTAACAATGTATAGACAACCTGTAAATTGCAGTATTAGAAATGCGCTTGTTAGCTTTTCGTGTCTTCTGTTTAGTTCTGAAGTGAGTTAAGTTCACCACTGGCACGACAGCCCTAACAGGACCAAGGCTTGCCAACCCAACTGTCGGCCTCACACCCACTTGCACACGGCAGAGGTGGACGATCATCCAACTGTTACGGAGAGGAGATATGGTCAGCATCTCGGCACCCCCAACCAGGAACGTGGGCTTTCGTGACCAGGGCTACTCACTTTCCTCACGATGCTGAGTGGGCACCGGTCCTATACCCGGGACCGCACCCCATGTTTGGGATCGAACCAGGGCCGCTCTCCGTGGCCAGGGACCAAGACATGCTACCTTAGCCCGCTACGCCACGGCGCAGGACTAGCTCTGAAGTGAGTAATTGGACAAAAGCAGCATGTGCCGACTTTGTACATCTTAGTGAAAAGATAAAGAAGCACGGGAATTCACGCTGACGTAAAAATGCATGTATTCAGTTCGCCATGTTTGGTCGTGTTGTCACATTCAGCAATGTGATAGGAATAGATACATTCTTTCTAGGCTAGAAGATTGTACAAAATTTTGTAGGGCGTTGGAGCTAGCACTCATTAGTAGTAGTGGTGGTAGCAGTAGCTTATAGTGCTAGTGTGCATTTTAAGTGCAGATCTTGTGAACACACACTTTTTTATTCCACGAGCCGCCACTGTGCTGCAGATATCTGTCTTGGGTTTGCTTTTACTATCTTTAGCTGTTGTTGTATTCCATATATATGTATATATAGAATGTTAATGAACTACACCGAAATATTTCCAGAGCAAGTGGAGATATCTTAAACAAGTAACTTGAGATCAGGGACTTATGGCCTGTTGGTTCAAATGTGGAAGTTACGGCTATAAGTTTCTGAAGTGCCAGTACGCCACTGCTAATGATACTATTTGAGTGAATAACACAGGAAATTGAGAAGACCTGTCGGAGCATTCTCCATGGCGCAATGATTATGACGTTAGCCTTCAAGTGAAAGTTAAACGTGTTTGAGTCTTTTTCAAGTTTGTGTCTCTTGTTTAATTTTTGGTTTGGTTGTTCTTAAACATTTTGTCTAAAATTTTAATTCTTGTATAAATGTATGTACTTCACAGAGTAATTTCTCCTTGTCAGTGCAATTAGTTACAATTCTTTCTAAAAGAGGTTGAATCCTGCTTAATATTTTCCCATGCTGTACATTTAGATGGGAACTGGTTTAAAAGCTGAACGAATTTACATAAAAGAAAAAGTTACGCCAGGTTTACAGGAACTGCTCCAAAGCGACCTGCGTTTGCAATACAAGCGGCCAACAAACGTATGTGGTACTCTGTCCAAGATTCTTTGTCTGTCGAATAACTACATGTGGTGCTATTGTTCGGACAGTTAGGTCGTCTTCAGAGGTATGAATAGGTGTCTCGTACATCACAGACTTGAGGTCACCCCAGAAAAAGAAATAAAAAAAGAAATGAATTAGTTTAGTTTATTTTCAATCATACAACATACACAGTTGCTGTTATTGAAGATCACGTCAGAAGCAATTATAATGGATAAGATACAAATAATTACAATGATACAATTTAGTGGAACCAGTAACAGCAATATTAATAAATGGTAAATAAATAATAATAATAATAATAATAATAATAATAATAATAATAATAATAATAATAATAATAATAATAATAATAATAATAATAATAATAATAATAATAATAATAATAATAATAATAATAATAATAATAATAATAATAATAATAATAATAATAATAATAATAATAATAATAATAATAATAATAATAATAATAATAATAATAATAATAATAATAATAATAATAATAATAATAATAATAATAATAATAATAATAATAATAATAATAATAATAATAATAATAATAATAATAATAATAATAATAATAATAATAATAATAATAATAATAATAATAATAATAATAATAATAATAATAATAATAATAATAATAATAATAATAATAATAATAATAATAATAATCCGCATAGCATGCTGGCCAAGCTACAGTTGGATTCCCCTTTCCATCGGACAGCATAAACATTATGAAATTATAGATGAATCGTATTTATTACACATCTGCTTCACTTACATACCTAATTTGAGGACATGTTTTGCGAACCCTCGTTCGCATCGTCTGCTCTTATGCGACTAAAGCTTGATCCAGTTGTGTGGGTAATTCTGGAGTTGCTACTGCCCTCTGTGGATTTTGTGATGAATTTAAATGTGGGGTTATCTTCTGGTGGGATTTCAAAATTCATTAGTTGGTTTTCATGTTTTTCTATGTATATTCTTTCCCATATAACGAGTTCACTATGTTTTTGTATGTACTTTAGTAATTTGATGCTATCTTCAATTTCATGATTTTCAGACCAGAAATGAGCTGCTATTGCGGAACTATCAATATTTTTGTATCTTAAGTGCCTAAAATGTTCTTTCTTTCTAGTACCTATGTTTCTTTTTGTCCTCCCTATGCAAATTTTTTTTTACCACCCTGGGCCACAAAAATGTTCCCAAAAATGTTCTAGTAATACAGTACAACACTGGCACCAAAAACACAATTACAACTTTAGAAACCTACTTAACAGTAATAATACTGATAAGATAAAACCAGAAGAAAAGTCAGGCATTTACAAGATTAAGTGTAAAGACTGTGAAAAAAATGTACATAGGACAAAAAGAAACACAGGCACTAGAAAGAAAGAACATTTTAGGCGCTTAAGATACAAAAATATTGATAAGTCCGCAATAGCAACTCATTTCTGGTCTGAAAATCAGGAAATTGAAGATAGCACCAAATTACTAAAAAATGTACAAAAACATAGTGAACTCGTCATATGGGAGAGATATACATAGAAAGGCATAAAAACCAACTAATGAACTTTGAAATCCCACCAGAAGAGAATCCCATATTTAAGTTCATCACTAAATCAACAGATGGCAGCAGCAACTCCAGAATTACCCACACCACTGGATCAAGCTTTAGTCCCATAAGAGCCAACGATGCAAATGATGGTTCGCGAAACATGTCCTCAATATAGGTGTGTAAGTGAAATTGATGTGTAATAAATACGACTCATCTATAATTTAATAAGTATTTCGCTTCACTGTGGTGTTTCAATATAGTTAAATTTCGATATAGCATAAACATCGTTTAAATTACAGTGTTATTGCACTGGTCAAGCTTCATGTTCTTAGTTATGAATTATGCTATTTCTTCCTATTAGGATTTACGTATTAAATACACGAAGAAAAAGTTAATTAGAGGAACTGAACCAATGACCCTTAGAGCACCAGTTTTCTTGTTATGGTTTGTGCCACCAGAGCACTTACAGAAACCTCACTAATGTAGGCTACATGATGCAAGAAGGCATTAACCGCTGTTCAGTATGGCACTGGCAGGTGATTTGAGATTTGAGTGATGTTTGACACATTAAATCTTGAGAACACCAATAACGAGCTACAGAATCGATATTTCTATACTCAGGAAGCATTTTAAGGACATTATAATCCAATAATTTCACACACCTTGTTTAAATACTAATTTATCAGCATCTTATCCCAATTTACATAACACAATATTACACAACAGCTGCATAATGCTTAGCCGCAGACCATGCATTGTCTCCATGGCGAGTATGATTGTTGGGCATATATTTTTGCACAGTTCATAACAATTTTTTTGTAAAATTCAGAAAACTGTAAAATAGTTAATAAAAGTTACTCAAAATTTGAAAGAGAAGAATAAGAATAGTTACAGGTAGGACAAATAGAACTCTTGTGTAGAAGTATTCAAATCATTGATATTGCCTGGTAGCCTGTATATATATATACATACTAGGCTGGTCCCTTAGCTCAGTCGGTAGAGCACCTGCCTACCGTGCTAGGGGTCCTGGGTTCGATTCCCGGCGGTGGGGGTGGGAATTTTGCTCCGACCAAGATGATTCCCCATCTTCCGCAGTCTGGAAGTATGAATGAGAGTGTGAATGTGTGCGTGATGTAAAGATTAAAAACCAAAGATAACGAGTTAACACCTTAGGTATGTTCCAAAGGAGAACGGCCGCCGATATGACCATAGTAGTTAAAGGCGTGGTATAAATGGAAGAAGCAAAAATATATATATTTACTAAGTATACACAAGTGGAGAGACAACATGGATATTACCCAGGTTCCTATTCATCTTATAAGACAGAATTTACACATTCAGTACTATATTACTAAACATCTGAGAGAAGTAGATATCATAATTAAAGCTACAAACATTCAATTTGGATGCATGGGTTTTCTAACAGCCATTTTCTTGGCACCAGGAAGTATGTTATTTGCCATAAGAGGTACATATTCTTAGTCACCTACATAGCAACTGTATAGATTGCTTATGCAAATTATAATTACTGTAGCAACATATTTTTGTGGAAATAATTCCTTATATCAGCACACACCTCTCACACCTTTTAACAAAGTTTGTATCCTCTCACTGTAAAGAAAATTAAATTTGGATCAGTAGAGGAATTACCCAATATCCAAAATTGGGAATTAACTTTACTCACATTACCAGGTGGTTGCAATTCCTAAACTATAGCTGTCTTACACAATTTTAATTTTAAAATTTATACAGCATTCCAATCCTAGTTTTCTGTAATTCCATTGCAAACTTTCTCAGTGTCTTCTTTGGACTTCGTTGTAACCTTTTTCTGAAGCTTATCCTTTGTGAGAATTGGTTTATTGAATTTTACCTTATCATTAAGAATGGATCTTGTTTTCCTAAATCTTTTCATAAGTTTACAAACTATTTCTCTGTGATGCAAGCAAACAGCAGAGAATCTATCTATAAATCATTGTTTCACTTTTCTATAAGAGTTTATAGTCATACAGGAATGATGCATGAAAATTCTTCAACATATGAAGAATGTTTTATTATCCTCTTTAAATTTTACATGTAATTTACACATCTTGGAGTTGATTATTTTTACCTCTTCCTATTAAATTTAAGATTCTGCAACACCTAAATAACTTTTGTATCATGTGACTGACTAGCAGGAAACAGTGTACACTCAGTGTATGGCAAACTCAAAAATTAAATTTCCAGTGTAACTCGAAGTAACTGCTACTTTCTTATTTTAAATAGAACACTGCATATTTGTTTACAAATGTTCAACAAGGACCCACATAGATAATTTTGTGTAATCCACTAGGTACCTTTAAATATAATAAAATTGAAAAGATGTTTAAGCTTATTAAGTAAATCATTTCTTTTTTTTTTTTTCTTTAATTTCATTGTCCTTTGTTTATGTCAATAACAACTTGTTTATTTGACTGATCAATATTAATATCTGTGGAAATTTATTTTTTGATATTTATTGATATAAGACTTGAAATGTTCACAGCAATGATTACTATTTAATGTTTTTTGGGTTAGTAGCCTGTTAAATTGATGAAATTGCTCGAAAATTGTAAGAAAACTTCCTGAAGAAGGCCACGGAATCAAAATGGCTGCAAACTCAAGCAATTTCATCAGTTTAACATGATGATGAGAAACCTTCTTGAGAAACCTTAACTAGATATTTATTAATGTACTGTTTTATAAGATCGAATGCGACATCTAATGTCTGATTTGAATGAAAAGGAAAATATCCTAATTTTCATTATGGTTACCCAATGAAACATTTATTTATTTATTTAATTATTTAGTAATGTGGACCCACATCACACCCAATTCTATACACATTGGTGATAGGTATTGTAAGAAAATTTACTGAAACCTAAAACCCTTTCAAGATCAGATGTCTGAAAAGTGCAATTGATGAGAATACTTCATTCGATGTTTTCCTCCATGTGCCAGAAAATCCAAACTTTCTGTAGATACTTTTGGATTTTTTTGCACACTGAGGTAAAGTCCCAGAAGTATCTACAACAAATTTGGCATTAAGATCCAATATGCCAAAGTCACATGATGAAAATCCTTAAAAGAGCCAAGTAACATCATTATAAAATTCAATTTTTGCATGAAGTTTCATGGGATGATCATAATTTCAGTTGGTTATCAAAGGATAATCAATTTTGTGAGTTAATGATGGAGCTCATTAACAACAATCCAGCTTTTCTAATGTATTCTCAGATAAAGCCATATTTTGAATGAATGAGTTTGTCAATAAATAATAATAAATTTAGCTCATAAACTTCCCATAAGGGCAATGGCCTCTTGTTTACAGAGGGATAAGCTCTTGTAATTAGACTCCAAAGGCAAACGAATCCTTGGGAGCTTTGTCATGTTGTTGCTGCCTCTTCTTTTCTCTATTCCTATTTTCCACTCTTGTATCATTTCCACTCTCTTGTCCCCCAAACACTTCTGCACTACACTTTTCACATATTACACTTGCTACTTGTTAATTCTTTCTTGCTGCCAGCTCTCTCCATACTTCTCTGTTTCTTGCCACTCTTGTTCACTGACCTCCCGCTTTGATTCTGAAGTAGTCTGCTCATCTGGTTCTTTGGCACCCCACATTTCTTCATCCTTCTCTTAGTTCCCACATTGTGGTCCAGTGTATCCATTTCTGATCATCCATGCATGATATGTGTCTACCTCCTTTCCAATTTAGATACCTGCAATTTTAATCAGATGACCATGAAACCTGTTGAAAGAGCACAAGTAAATAAAAAATTTTAGGAATATTTATTGATAAAAATCTCAGTTGGAAACCTCACATTTTGCCATTACCCTGTATATATTTATATGAACCAATTGTATTAATGCAAACACGCATCAAGGATTTTACCATAAATTCTGAAATTCACTGTTGTAACGCAAGAGATAAAAAAAAAAAAAAAAAACTACACATATCCCCACATAATAAAAAATTGTTTGAAAATAGGTTCCACTGTAGAGGCATAAAATTTTACAACAAATTACTTATTGAAATAAAAAATATAAATTCCTTTCCGCGCTTCAAAAAACATCTCAAGCAATTTTTAATTGAAAAATGTTATTACTCAACTGATGAGTTTTTGCATTACTGAAGTATTCACTATAATCAAATGTTTAAAATACTGGACGAATCCACAACATTTATATGTTAAATTGGATGAATAAAAAATTGAAATTGAATTGAAATATCTCTCAGAGAAAGTATAAGTAGTGCTATTTCCAAAAATGCTGTAACCAGTGGTCCATTTAATATACAATGATATCTTTCTTTATAAAGATTATACAGAACTCAAAAGGTCTATGTTTAGGGGACTTGTGTAATCATCTGTATAAATCATGTTATTAAAGCCTCTAATACTGCTTATGGAACTTTGGAAGGCAGCTGCAAATAGAGAAATTTTGAAGTCTGGTTTCATTACACAAAGCTTTGTGGTATGTGGTAATGACCAAGAAACAATAGCTCCACCCAAGGCAATGCTGCCAGCTAATGTATTTTCTGGACCACAACACAAGCAGGTTTAGAAGGTAGGAACAATTTCAGTTACAACAGCCTTTTAATTACTTTACTTCAACATTCTATCTTCTATTAATTATCATTAATCCCCATCTTTTTTGTAGTGGTATACCTTAAAAAAAAGTGCACTTTTAGTTCTGCTTACAATCTTTATGGCACAACCAAAACAGAACACAGTTTTGTTAATTCTGAAGAGAGAATCTGATTATTCACCTTATACTCTCTGGTTTGGTCATGCTTTCAGTGGAATGACAACATATTATACAGTTTCCTGACTTCAAAAAATGGGTGATTTAATGGATAGGCAAGTAGATTTTTCTTCTTCAAATAGGTAAGCTTATTTCTTAAATGAAATCTCACTGTTAATTATTTGTATAAGAGCTGAGCATGTCTATTCTTTTATGTGGCAAACATTTCAATCACTTAAGTTAATTGATGTCCTGCGCTGTGGCATAGTGGGCTAAGGCAGCATGCCTTGGTCCCTGGCCATGGAAAGCGGCCCGGGTTCGATCCCACCCATGTGGTGGGGATTTTAGGTACCTGGTATAGGACCGGTGCCCACTCAGCATCGTGAGGTAAGTAAGGAGCTTACGCTAGGTAAGTTGCCCTGGTCATGGAAACCAACATTCCAGCTGGGGGATGCCGAGATGCTGACCACATCTCCTCCCCATATCGGTTGGATGATCGTCCACCTCTGCCGTGCATAAGTGGGTGTGAGACCGGCAGTCGGGTTGGTAGGCCTTGGCCCTCTATGGGCTGTTCGCCATGGGTTATAAGTTAATTGATGGAAATTAATCATTTCTTTACATTAGCCATATATAGGCTAAGGTTTTGGATAGTTAGAGTTAACCTGACAAATTCAATGCCATGGCCGGGATTTCCACAGAGATACATGGTTCAAATCCTGGCCATGGCATTGAATTTTTCAGGTTGACTATTTCAATCGCTGTTTCTGAAGTTGGGGATTTCACCAATTTCCTCTTTGTGAATGGAATGAACAGCTAAGGAATTAAGGCTATCATGGCCCACAATGTTCCTAAGGAAAGACTTCATTCTGTTCAAAGTACTGAAACTTCTCTCTGCCTCAGCTGCTGAAACTTGAGTTGTTAATACAATTTGCAGCATTTTGTGTACTTCAGAAAACACTTTCTCCAAGGAGTGTCATGTGAAAAACCTGAGAGTTCACTGACTGAAGGGATATCTTTGAATTCGTCATTATGGTGAATCACTGACTGTTCATTTTTTAACTTCCTGTAGGAAATTATGGAATTGTAATTTGATGCACATTTTCTCACAGTCACTAGGGAAATGTTTTATGAATATAATAAATTTTTTTAGATCAATAACCCATAAAGTAGTGATTATATGATACTGTTGGAGTTGTCCTTTTATTTGATGGACCACTGTGTCACACACTTCTTTAGCATTGGAATTCAGGCTCACTTCAGAACCGTAATTCGCTCGCTTTCTTGAGGAGCAAAGCTATCATCAACCTGGTATCTTCTATTGCTCTTATGAATTTCAGATACAGCTGATTCAAGATACTGTAAAGCATGATTTCCTACTAAACTATAACAGAAAATATTGTATTATTAATTTTTAGATGAGTCGTATTTATTACACATCTGCTTCACTTTCATACCTATTTTGAGGACATGTTTCGCAAATCGGATGAATTCATTGCAGATATAGAATTAGCAGTAGAAGGCTTGGAAACCATGGACAAAAATATAATTAGGAAAAAATCATCTCCTATATTGAAAAACTTAATAAATAAAAAACCAGGAAAACATTTGAAACAAATTAAGATAATTAAATCTCTAAGGAAAAAGGATGTAATCTTCTCAAGGGCTGATAAAGGGAACAAAATAGTAATTTTAGACACAGCTACATACAAGGAAAAAATGTTAGAGTTACTACAACAAAAAGAATTCCAAGAAATAGATTCTAATCCACTCAACCGATGCATAAAAGATGTACAAAAAACCATAATTAATAGTAAAATTTTAACAACTGCAGAACAAAAAACTATCAAACCGGACAACCCTACCCTTGCAAGACTATATGGTTTACCTAAAATACACAAACCCAATATATCCATGAGACCCATTGTAAATAATATAAACACTCCTACTTACCTTCTGGCAAAATGGCTGTCCAAAAATTTCAGTCCTTTCCCCAATTCCATACTCTGAGCATAAAAAACTCTTTAGACCTGGTAGAAAAAATTCAAAATCTTAAACTAAAACCTCATGACACTTTAGTATCCTTCGATGTCCGCTCCCTCTTCCCTAGCATTCCATTAGACAAACTTTTGATTCAACTGAAAAAATGGCTAAACTCTATAAACCTAGATATCAATGCAATAGAAGAATATTTGGCAATGACTGAAATATGTATACATCAAAATTATTTTGTTTTCGATGGAAAATATTATAAACAAATTTCAGGATTAGCTATAGGAAGCCCGCTATCACCATTTTTGGCCAATCTGTACATGAGCTTTTTCGAAACACATATAACTAAAGCCTTCCCTCATATTTTTAAAACATGGTACAGATACGTGGATGACATCTTTGCAATAGTGCCCTACAAACAAATAGATGATGCTTTGAAACTACTCAACCTGCAAGAACCCAGCATACAATTCACAGTGGAAACTGAAGAGGACTGTACTCTACCTTTTTTGGACCTTAAAATCATAAAAAGCAATGAAAAACTATAATTTGGTATCCATAGAAAAGCAACACACACAGATAATTACATCAAAGCAAATAGCTTCAACCCAATTCCACACAAACATGCCACCATCAACAGTCTCACACACAGATTAGTAAATCTACCCCTCAGCCAGCAAGAATATCAAAACGAATACCATCAAATCTTAAAAACTGCAATTAAAAATGAATAAGGAAAAAACCTTGTAGATAAAAAACTAAAATCATTCAAACTTCAAAAGAGATTAAAACAGATCACAGCTCTCACACCAATAAAACAAGAAATTAGATTTGCTAAATTTACTTACCACCCCTGGGCCACAAAAAAGTTCCAAAAAATATTCAAGAAATAGAATATAACATTGGCACCAAAAAACAATTACAACATTAAAAACCTACTTCACAGTAATAATACTGATAAGATAAAACCAGAGGAAAAGTCAGGCATTTACAAGATTAAGTGTAAAGACTGTGAAAAAATTTACATAGGGAGGACAAAAATAAACATAGGCACTAGAAATTAAGAACACTTCAGGCACTTAAGATACAAAAATATTGATAAGTCCGCAATAGCAGCTCATTTCTGGTCTGAAAATCATGAAATTGAAGGTAGCACCGAATTACAAAAATACGTACAAAAACATAGTGAACTCGTCATATGGGAGAGAATATACATAGAAAAACATAAAAACCAACTAATGAACTTTGAAATCCCGCCAGAAGAGAATCCCACATTTAAGTTCATCACTAAATCAACAGATGGCAGCAACAACTCCAGAATTACCCACACCACTGGATCAAGCTTTAGTCGCATAAGAGCTGAAGATGCAAATGATGATTTGCGAAACATGTCCTCAAAATAGGTATGAAAGTGAAGCAGATGTGTAATAAATACGACTCATCTAAAAATTAATAATTATGTCACTTCACTGTGATGTTCCAATACAGTAAATCTCGAGAAAATATTGTGTTTTTGCCTTCTTATTGCATAAATGTAAAATTATTCAGTTGATGTGCACCTAATCATTTAATTTCAAGTTTTTCTTCTGCCTTTAATGAATGAAATAATAATCCACTCTATTCATTTTAAAGCTACACTAGTTTGTCCACCAAACAATTAAGATTCCAATAACAACCACACAAATGCTAAGCTGAATGCAGTAGGCCGCAACCAGCAAGTCCCAAGTATTGCTAAATGCGATGTATGAAGAGTAGAGTATGGGAGCAAGGATGGTATAGACACATGACTGTCAAAGTGTATAGAGAGGTGAGGAGTTACCATGAGCCTGTATAATCTGGCCCTTTGCAACAAGGAGATTGATGAGGTTGTTGTGTACAACACTTTGGGTTGTAAGCTCTGGTAGCCATTAAGAATCGTGGTGTAATAAATTATTGTTTGCAGTGATTATTACAATTGAATAAAATACAAAGTAACTTTGCTTCAAACTAAAAAATGGCTATAAATTGTGTGATATTATTGGTGGGGCTCATACCCTTTGGACCTTAATGATAGTCTGTCCCTGTTATCTATTATGGGAATTCAGTATCAGTGCTTTTCTTTAATAGATGTAACCCCTCTACTATCTTAACATATTTTGCTAAAATCAATGGTCTGCAATATAGTAGATGACAACACTGTGCTATTAAAGTACATGCCAATGTTACTTTGAAAGTTAAGGTATCAAATTTAGTTCAGCACTGAAGAGAATAATAATACTATGCAAGCCACTATTCTCTCGCTGAAGAGAAGAAGGGTATGAGACACTAAGATTTTTCTAGGTTAATCATTTGAGGCATAAACCTACAGCATTCAGATCAACCCTTTGTTAGAGTTCCGTTTATTGTGCTTCGAACCTGGGTGGAATGAAATGGAAGATTTGAATAAAAAGTTGCAATGAGTTGGAAACATCTTCATCTATGTGCCTAGTAATCTGCAAGTAAGAAAGTTTTTCACTTTCTGAATTCTCACTGGATTTATTTTCTGAAAATCTTGGAGTAATTAGCAAGGAGCAACAGTAAGTTTCCATCTAGGAAATGTAAGGATATGTAAACAAGGTCATCAAAATGGAAAACTACTGCAGGATGCCACATGTTACATTCTAAAATCTCATACAAATATAAAAGCAACACACTTAGCTTCACCACCAAGAGAAAAAGCAAGTAAAGCACAGTTTATCACCAATGGACTATATAGGTACTGTAATGTACACACATATAACATTTGCTTTAGGACATGTTTCCTTAGTAAGTTTATACTAACATGCAATGCATGTTGAAGAAAAATAAAATATGATAGAGAAAACTGAGTTCAGTATTCATAAAAAGAAAGTCAACTTTAACAAAAATTCAAAAAAAAGCTTTTAAAACAATTTGCAGGCCTCTGCTATAGGACACAAATATAAAAAAAGGTGAGCCTTATAATAATTTTATATCTTGAATAATTTTATTCTGGGTCTCAAATAAAATTCAGATTTCTACTGATAAATTAAATCTGAAACATACTGAAATAGAGCATCAGCTTAATAATTACCAATAATTTTGTATCTACATGGATGTGAAAATATACATGCAATACACAGGAAGTGTCGAGAATGAGAGAAATTTACCAAATTTCTTATCTCGATTTATTAATAACACATTCTTAATCATTACAAAGAGATGAACATTAATTTTGACAAAATCAACAGAACCATGGCAATTCAGTACCACAAAATGACGCTGTCCTTAAACAACATTCTAACTGTACCACCTTTTGATTGGGAGTTCAAATGACAAATCAAAACACAATCAAATTTTCAATCTTTTCTCCTCAGTGGCATATGAATTATTCTGCCTCTTCTTGTTACAGAAGGTTTTTACGAAGAAGATGGATGTGAATCCTTGTCACCATTCTGGCTAATTATCTTACTTCTTAAGTCTTCAGCAGATGTACTCAACTCTAAAGGAAGATCCATTATACAGGTCTAGTAAGTTCACCAGCAGCACTCTTAACCTTCACAACACTAACTTTACCATCTCTGCCAGGATACACTTCAGTTACAGATGTATTTTTTTATCTTGAAAAGTGCAGAGCGATGTGCAGTGGTATCTGGATGAGTCCACCTCAGAACGGTTGCAACTGGAGGGGAGGGCAGTTCAGTTGTGTACCAGTTGCGAGCAGCTAAACAGGTGCAGAGCTACTCGGTAACACTACAGCTTGTTTCAAAATGTGCTTGTCTCCTGGTTCCAAGAGGGCATTTATAATAAACGCCTCCTAGCAGCACACTAGGAAATAAAGTGCTACATTTAAAAACACGAGAAGTAATAACCAATATCTATAGATTTATAAAAAAGGAACAATGGTCTGGGTCAGCTATAAAAATCTGGGGAAGGGTATCTGGGGCAACAGTTGTGTCTGAAAGCAGTTTAGGAGAGTTATTAAGGAAAGGAAAGCCATTGGTGCCAGTGCAACAACGTCCTTCTCTATGCCCAGTAAACAAAGATTAAGAACATGCACAAAATCTAATTTGGATGTTTTAGTTCAGAAGTAGTTAGGTGAACTATGAATAATTTTTAAAGCACAGAAAAACAAAGACCAACTTTAAAGATAGTGCTTATGAAGCTAAAAATTCTACTGACTTCCAAGGCAGTGTCTGAACATTAAGAAGAGTTCTTTTGAAGCTAGGATTATTTGAAAAAAAAAACACTAAGCGTGACAGACAAATTTTAATCGAACATAGCACCATGCATGGAAAAAGGCTTAAGTATTTACAAAATATTTGGAGACATCGAAGTGACATTTATATAGTTTATATGGATGAAACATATAAATACAGCACATACTGGACCATATGCCTGGAGTGAAATACGTTACAGGGACTCTGCAGCGATATTGAAAGGCCTACAGTTGTTTATCATGCCTGCTGGAGGAGAACAGGGTTTTGTTCCAAATGTCTATGTACTATTTAAGATCCAACATAGATCTTACCAAAGTAAGAATTACAACTCAGTTTATAAGAGCTGCAAAACTGGCTTTGAGAATGAAATTTGCTTTTAGACACCTTATGCACCGCCCTCCCCTCTCGTAATCTTACGCGTGTGATGCATTATGGCGATATGTGCACTATCCCCACCACAGTTGCTACTCATCCCTACCACGCAGGATTCCTGTCAAGATAAAATAATACATCTGTACTTTGGTTACGTATTCTCTTATTAAGATCCACCTTATCCAGCTGTTAAAGGTCAGGAACTTCTGAATAAACCTTGACAGTTTCTTGAAGGAACATTGCTGGAGTTAATGGTTGTAAATCCCTAGGAACTTCAAACACACATGTCAATGGTCTTGAATTCACTACTGCTTCACATTCATACACCACAGTCAGCAATTCTTCATAATGGAGAGCAGCCTGTCCAAGGATTCTCCTCAACAGCCTTTTCACCACTTGTATCAATCGCTCCCAGCAGCCTCCACACCATGCAGCAGTGGGAGGATTACATTTCCACTGAGTTCTTGCTATAACAGTCTCACATTCAATCTCTTTCCAGTCAATGCTATGCAAGAAATTGTTCATTCCCACAAAATTTGTCCCATTGTCACTGTACATTACTTTGGGTCATCCTCTGCGAGATATAAATCTTCTCAGTGCCAGCAAAAAGTCTCTTGTAGATAGAGAAGTACAAGTTCTAAATGAATGCCTTGATATACTGCACAAGTAAACAAGACAATCCAGCTCTTCCTACCATCCTTCAGCAACAGAGGCCCAGCCAGGTCAAACCTTGATATTTCGAATACAGCAGCATCTCTCGCTCTATCTACTGGGAGTGGCACAGAAGCTCTTTGAATTCCCTTGGTTTCATGTGGCTTATATGGAATGCATTTTGATATTACTCTCTTGATAGTCCTCCTTCCTTTTAACAGTTGTATCAATAAGGCAGCCACTCCTGTATCACTCATTGAAATGTGCTCCTCATGAATAATAAGTTCAACTAATTTATGCTTGCTTGGGAGCAACATTGGAAATAAAAAATCTTCTTCGTCTGCACGTTTAGGTATCTTTGTTTTTATCCTTAAAATTCCTTCTTCGTCTTTTTGAACATTCAGGGTTTTCAAAGCCGTGATTAGTTCGAAAGTGAAAACCTGTTGCTGCAGATTCTTGACTGGCTGCTTCTCTGCTCCTTTCAGTTCCTCAACAGTTAGTTCTTGACTGGTTTCTGGAGATTTCTTTCCAGCATTCTTGATAAATCTTCAAATCTGTACGGCCATTCTTAAAATGTTGTTATACTTGGAAAAGCATCTGCAATACCAAGGTTCTTGATTGGTAACATCAACTTACATTAGACTTTCTTTCAGAGTTTACTTCCCTTTCATTGACTGAACTGTCTGAGTTTGGCTAAGTATCCTCATTCTTCCTTAACCATTCAGGACTCTCCGACTATCTGGATTCTAACAATTTCTTTACTGAACATCCATGAGATGGTGAATCTGCTGGGTTGTCTTGTCCTGGGATATGGTGTCAAGTTTCACTTCTAGTCAATGAACGAATTTCCTGTATCCTGTTGTTAACAAATGTTCCCCAACATTCTGTTCTATGTAGCCAACACAACACAGTTGTAGAGTCAGTCCAGTAGAATTCCTTGTAAATTTCTAGACTTAATGACTTCTTTCCTGATGCAGCTAACTGTGCTCCAATACAGCATGCCAAAATTTCAAGTCGAGGCATCGTTAAACCCTTTAAGGGTGTAACTCTCACTTTTCCTTGAAGAAGTTGTACAGAGACTCTCTCTTCATCATGACATCTCAAAAAAACAGCTGCTGCATAAGCTAAACTTGATGCACCACAAGAAACATGTAGGTCATATGTCTTGGCTTTCTGAAGTGATACATATCTTGGAATTTTAACTTCCTCAGGGTCAGAAATTCCTAAAACATCATGCTTCCAAATGTCAGAAATACTAGGTACATGTGTCAGCAAGGTTGTTGTTATAGTAACCTGATTACTACTGTTAGATATTTCAGAAGTTCTTCCCATCAATACCCAACTGAGGAATGATGATAAATTAATCATCAACATTACAGCAATATCAGTTCCTAAAAGAATTTCTATTGGCACTTGATCTTCCCCAACATCAGTGAGGAAAATGTTCTTTCTTTGCAACACTTTGAGATGTGGACTTGACTAACTGATTACAGTTATTTTTCCACAAAAGTCTGGCTGATCCAACACTTCAGCATTACAAGAATAAATCACCCTTCACATTTTTCAGCTGTGTATTGTAACATTTGTGTTTTACTTTCTTTGAAGTAATTCCATCAAACAGATTATATGCTAGCTTCTCGTATTCTTCTGTTTTATACTCCACCTCTTTAACGTACTCGCTAGGATATATGATCTTTGAGAACCCTAGTTGATAAGTGCTCTCACAGTTCCGTCCCTTTTGTTATCTTCAAGCATGACCAGTAACGTCTGTAGTAAAACTCTTCCCTTCTGACAATGACTGGATTAAATTGAACTCTGTTTCTCATCTTTACAATGATCAACTGCTTTGTGTTTGTCTTATAGACCAATGTTTCCTGCTGCATATTAAACATCTCACATTAGCCTTGCAGTCCTTCGCTTGATGTCTTCTCTTAAAGGAAACGAAGCGTGCTTATGCTTCTTTTCAAAAGACATTTTCTATGCCTGAAAGCAATCCTTGGACTCGTGAGCTCTTTCACAAAAGATGCAAATCAACTTTTGTTTTGCTTTAACCTCCCCTGCAAATAGCTCACTTGCTGTTGCTATAGGTTCATGCTTCTTGGGCCTTCTTTTCTCCAGTTTGTTAACATCTTCATAAAGGTGAAATCAAGTTTTTGCCAAGCATATTCGCTCTTTCCCTTCTACTTCATTTTTCAGACAGGATAACAACTGTTTCATCTTCTTATTTTATATATCTCCCTGTTCACTTTCTCCAGGGTCATCTGATACTGAATTCCTGAGCAAAACTTGAAGCATATCTTCAGGGATACAAGACTCTACCAAAGGAAATATTGCAGCACATTTGTCTGAAGTCATTCCTACAGATTCTAGTGTCATATAAACGAACAGTATCACATTTATTTTGTCCGTTTGTTGTATTCTCTAAACTAACCTCAGAAGTTCTCTAGCATAAAATTCAATAAGAAGCCCCTTGCGACCGAATGTCTCATAAACAAGATATCACTTTGGAATAATTTTCTGCAGTAGGAGGAAAACTGTCAACTATTTCTCTAGCTCTTCTGCCTTCTAAAGTTGCCTGAATAAGGTAGGTACTGAAATGTATCTTCGTTTTCCATCTCTGGACCCTCATGTATGTGTTTGAATTGACTCCAGAAGCTTAACCAGCCTTTCACTTCACCTCTGTATTTTTTCAGTTCTATCTTGGGTAACTTTAACTTCTTACAGGATGTTGGAGATGAACAGGTTGACAAATTCCGCTCACTCTTTGCAGTTACCTTGTTAAGAAAGATTTCTACTTCCACATTGGCACTATCCATTTTCTCTTTATATTGCTCCACTGTCATATACTCAACTTCATAATCATCTGTTTTGTCTTCAGAATCGAACAGTTTGGGAACAATTTCTTCATCTAATCCGCATAATTCCACATATAACCTCTCTAAAGTTGTAAACTTTATTCTTATTTCGGTTTCTTTAGACTCCTCTGTTAGAAAGTTCATCAGCAACTGTAACAATAAATGATGTTCGCACTAGTTTGCGTCTTGCTAAAAGCATATCATTGTTCCACTCATATGTAATTAGCAATTATAAGCCTTACCTTACATTTTTTTTACTCTGCAATCACGTTGGGGTCACCAAAATGTCGAGAATGAGAGAAATTTACCAAATTTCTTATGTTCCTTTATTAATAACACATTCTTAATCGTTACAAGGAGATGAACATGAATTTGGACAAAATAAACAGTACCATGGCAACTCAGTACCGCAAAATGGTGCTATCCTTAAAAAAAATTCTAACAGTACCAACCTAACAGGAAGTTTTACAAAATAACCCTGGAGTTACCAAGAAGTTCACCAGATGAAGTAACACTAGCAAAACTAAGGAGAGGGGAACAAAAGGCAAACTGACAGAACACATACTGATTCAGAATACAGCTATTACAGAAAAATTATATACCAAAAAGGATTTAGGGTTGTACAGGAGAAAACTGAGAATAAAGAAGCTTAAATGCAAAGTTACAGACAACATGTAAGCAATATGAACTGGAACATGAGCAGAAAGAAACAACAAAGAAGGGGTTTCTGGAGTAAATTAAAACAAGAATGGGGGATACTGAAAAGAAAGAAAATGTAAGCAGTTGCAACGAGAAAGGTAATTAATAGATTATAGATATTTAAAAATGGAATGGGGTAGGGAAAAATGTACTTCAAAATATGCAAGAAACAAGCCAGAGTGGTGAATGCATGGGCAAGGACAGATTAACTAATTCATTAATCTGAGTGGCTCTGAGAAGGGAAAGAGCTGCACTAAATGTAGTAACTATAAAGAAAATTATAATGAAAGCCTGAGCAGTAACAATAACATTATAAATTTGGCTTTATGTTCTGGAATATAATGATACAGAAAAAGGAAGAGAGCCTTTAATATAGAGAAATAAGAGTTAGTAGCTTAGTGAATGCATGTTTTCACTGTTGGCAACAACCGCCATTTTCCTAGCGGATGACGACCACCCAATCACAGTTTTACCAATAGTTGTACTGCTTATATTGTAGTTGAGTTTTCAATGTAGGTACTGAAAAGTTTTGTGAAAGTCATTCAGCATTGTATAAATTAAACTTGAAGTGTTCAAATGGATAACTAGGGAGTTTATTCTGGCACAGTTCAAGAAAGTGTCTGATCTTACAATCTCTGGACCTCATTTCTATACGTGACATTTTTGTATGTCCAGTAGTTCCTTTACCAGTAAAGAAATGTAAAAGGTTGTTACAAAGGACGAGTAAATAATATTATTCACGTGAGGGTTGATATTGCAAAGCCAGCCATAAAAGCTGCTGGGTAACGCAATCATTTCTTGGAATAAGAAAAAGCTATCTGCATTTATCCGAGTTTATTATTATTTATTTTCAATCATACAGTATACTGATAAATATCATGTTATTATAGATCACCTCAAAGATGTCAAAATAATATCCAAATAATTACAACAGAAATGCAGCAATAGTAAAAACAATATTACATACAGTAATAAAAACAATTATATCTACATACAATGTAAATAACAAGAAATGAAATTACATACATAGCATATTTAGTTCTACCAGGTGGGTCCAAAAAATCTACGTTGAATTATTTGCGTTTAATAAATTAATCAGGGATGTGCTTTCATCATGTTAGTAAAAAATGAAAACACATGTAATATATTATATTCACATGACTTTCTCCATCCAAGCTTCTACAAATTGTTCTTAGAAAAGTTTGTTTTTCTCTTGTTTCTTTGGATAAAGTCTGTAGAAAGGCCTTGCACATTGCACATTTTTTGTTCTTATCCCGGGGATAAAGTGATATAAGCAGTAATCAGATATTTAAAAAGCAAACCACTGATTGATGCATTTGAAGTATTAGTTCTCCTTGAATGAAAAAGGGAATATGAACATCGAAGTTAAAAATTGAATACCTTTAAGTAAGTATCTGGGAATTCTGATCAACAAATTATAATATATCGGAATTAGTTAACTTTGCAAAACATTATTGTAATTGACATTATTTGTGTATTTTAACGAGTTCTACAGCTTCTGTGCAGTAACTTTTCATTTATCTCTTAAATAACTTCATGTTTGCCTGACAGTGAATAGAGACGTTAAGATGAGAAGCTTGAATAAACCTTTTCGATTTATTTTAAACATTTTTTTTTCTAATATTTATTATAAGTTTGAAATGATAATTCATTTGGGGGATCCGGACTCCCTGAACCCCGTTTAATTACGTCCCTGAGTTCTACATATAGGCTATTGTTACCACAAAAAATATTTAGAGTTAATTTTGTGCTATGGTTTAAAAGCTATTCAGAATCATAAAAACAATGTGTTAATAAATAATTTTTACCCTTTTTACAATTGATTTATATTAGTTATTCTTTTTAAATCGGTTGGTAGTGAGCTAAAGTACAGACCCAGCATGAATATTTTTATTTCCGAAGGTACACCCTGTATGAATTTAAAAAAGTAAAAATTTGGTGTATGTGTAAAATGTATGTGTACATCGTTGTTTAGTTGAGGGGATTTCCCAGACCTTTTGAAATACATAACAACATAATTTATATATACACAAATCAATGGTAGAAATTTAAATTGTTTAAAATGGTCTGCAAGACTGGAAGTTACTGATTCTCGCTAAAACTCTTACAGCTCTTTTATGTAGTAGAAAGATTTGCAGGAAATACTTTTTTTAAAAGGGAACCCCATAAAATTGCCCCATATTCTAAATGCGAGTGACACTTCAGCGTCATAAGTGACCACTGAAATGAAATTTGAAATTGAGTATTCTAATTTATGAGTGCTCTTTAACTACTGTAGTCTCAGTGTGTTCTATATTGGGCATTAAGATGGCTTAATTTTGCTCAAATGCCTTTATCAGGCTTGAGGTCCTTTTAAGCGGCGCCTATCTACGACGCGGACAACCAATTTTACTTCCCTTCCGAAGAAAGTAATTTTTACTCGAAAAAAAAAAATCAAGTTCCTTCACCGGTCTTGAACCCGCGACTTCGGGAACTAGAGGGTACAAGTCAAAGAGCTATTGAACTTTTAGGTTTTGTGCCCTAAAACTACATTTTATTCCTTCGTTGAATTGAAAGCCATGCTGCCTGTTAATCTAATGAGCACGGTGACATGTATGATATACAAAAATTAAACGCACACGTTCCAATTAATTATTTCAAAATAAACTGCTCTCTTTTAACACAGTATGCGATAATGATTGCCTTAATGATAAGGTGATCTGTATGCTAGTTTCCATATCCAGATGTGCCGTGTTCGATTCCTGGCTCAAGAATGATTTTTTTTTTTTTTTTTTTTTTTTTTTTTTTTTTACAAGCCTAAGTTTATTCAAAACAAATTCTGAAATTCATATACACAACACTAGAACAAAGAATAATTTATTTGTGAAGTCACACAAAACAAAGATGTATGAAAATAGTTTCACATATGCTGGCTTACATCTTTACAATAAGCTACCTGAATCTATAAAAAAGATTGAATCACAACATCAATTTAAGAAATTGTTATTAAACTTCCTTAGAGCCAATAGCTTCTACAGCGTGGATGAATTTTTAAATTTGTAAATATTTAGTTAGCTACCTTAATTATAAATATTGTACTTAGTTTTTAGTTTTTAATTTGACGTGTCCTATAACATGTACATGTTTTAATGGATGAATCAATAAATCAAATCAAATCAAGGTTTATTCCTAATTTTCCTGGTATTTGGAAATATGAGTGACAGCTTAACTTAATGAAAAAACAACGTATAACCAACAATAAATAGAATTCACATGATTGTCATTGAGTAATTGTTCCAAAGGTAAAACCTGCATACCTTGGTTGTTAAAGGCGATGTACAAAAATACGTACATATGTTTTATTTACATTATTGTATGCTTATGTAGTGAAGCGGAAGAAAGATTAACTAACGAGGACGCCATATAGCAACGAATGACAAAAGACTGATGTGTTTCAAATAACGTCACTGCGTTTTTGTTTAGATTATCGTTTAGATTATCGTTTAGATTAAAGCGCCATAAACTATTTCGGTAGCCTTGATATTCATACGATAGTTTTCGTCATTGATAAGATTGCTGACGTTTCTTGTTTACTTGTTAACTTGATTCAACTATTTTTCTTTGTCTGTAGGTAATTTGCTTTGTCATGCTATTGTTATGTTCCAGAAAGAGAGCCTGAACATTGAGAATTGAAAATGCATCTTGATTAAGAAGGAGCAGATACAATAGTAAATGTTTGAAAGAATAATCTGTAGAAGAATAGGAGCGAAATGTTCGTGAATACATTAGATATTTTGTGTACATCGCTTGTCTCTTGTGGTTATGTGCACGCGACATAGCGACAAGACGATTGTCAATATGAATTATTATAACTTAAGTATGAACACGACAAAATGAGTATGATGAAAGTTAGACTTAGCTTTGATTCCCGTACAAAAACGGGACACTTCTCTTTTTACTGGTCTGTCCCGCATCTCCATTGGGATCGCCAATAAGCTCCTATTCCCTTGACACTTTCTTCCACTTTTCTTGTGGGAAACATTGTATATCCTATGGAAAGATTGAGTCAGACTGAAAAATTCAATGCCATAGCTGGGATTTGAACCACGGATCTGTTAGTTGCCGTCCAGCCGCTCTAACCCATGAGCTACAATGGCCAACGTACCGATATGACATTAAATTCTCCAACTGACTCGTGTCTATCTCGGAAAAGTTAGGAGTTCTCAAAAACACATGAGACAACTACCGTAATTGCGACTTACATCGTGTAAGTACTTTAAGGCCCGGGCTTTTTATAGTTAACCACTATTAGGTCAATTAATGGAAATTAATAGTTCTTTCACATTAGCCGTGCGTAGACTAAAGTATGGAAACATTGAGTCAGACTGAAAAATTCAATGCCACAGCCGGGATTTGAACCATGGATCTTCTGGTCTGCGTCCAGCCGCTCTAACCCTTGAGCTACTATAGCCAACGTGCCGATATGACACGGAAAAACACGAGTCAGTTGGAGAATTTAATGTCATATCGGCACGTTGGCCATAGTAGCTCATGGGTTAGAGCGGCTGGACGGCAACCAGAAGATCCGTGGTTCAAATCCCGGCTATGGCATTGAATTTTTCAGTCTGACTCAATGTTTCCATACTTTAACCTACACACGGCTAATGTGAAAGAACTGTTTTCATTGTATATTTTATCTCAATTATTGTCGTTGCTTGATGCCTTTTAAGTTACTTTCTCCAACTTTAAGTCATGTCGGGCGACAAATGAAATGAGAGAAATGATGCTTAATGTTACTATCCACCAACACAGCCCTGGCAACATTTCTCCGAAAGTACAAAATAATGGTTCCTACCATCCTTACGTTAACACACCTATACATAGAAATACATTAGATGGAACAGCTTTTCTCTTTCACTTTGGTGTTCTTCACAAAGGTAGGGGAAGTGGGGAAATGATTTCACATCTGGTGAGTACTATTCGCCAGACCTGTGACCTTAGATACTGTCTGCCTACCACAAGAAGGCAAAGCAGAGGAATGTGTAACCTAATCACTTTTGCTGTGTTTATGCTTGCTTTCCGGATTTGTTATGGATGCTAAGTTCATGTATATGTACATAGTGTTGTCACATGACTCACCCATGTATAATACTATTACCGCAGTCACTGAAACGAGCATTAGATCTGGCAGCATGGGTAATATTTGCACTCTCATACATTCATTTCGTAGTAAACAGATCCACCTGCCAGAGTAAATAAACAGTTCAAGCCCCTCTCTCCTTCGTTCCCTGCTTGTCTTCTTGTGGTGGTCAGACAGTAGGTATTGTAGCTTAAAATGATGAGGAGAAGAAAGAACAGTAATAACGTCTGGAAAGACAATATTTCAGCTACCCTGATGTAAAGGTAGCGTTTTAAACCGTAAAATAGTTGCGTTACAGTCGGTGGAGTCAGCATGCCTAGTGGTTAAGGTAAGCAGAGTTATAAAAGAAGTATTGAGTAACATAGCATAATGTCGTAATCAGAGAAGTTGTAGTAGTGGTAGTAGCGGTGGTGGTGGTAGTGGTAGTACATAGAAAATCACAGTTGTCTTGCATTAAAGCTAAGGAATGGATATTTTCCAAATTTGGCCTCCTGGCCTCCCCAGAATTTAGACCCACATCCGCCACTGGTATTAAAGGTGGTTCAAAAACTTAAACTGGGTAAATTAGTTTCATAGAATATTAGTTGAATATTTTTACATGTTTATTTGGTAAGGACCGGACTCCTATATTACTCAGGACATTTAGCAATGCGTATGTATGGACACACACGACTGGACATTGAAGATCTGAATGTCAGACCTTCGGTCTCAAGCCAGATCAGGGCTAGGCCCTCTACTGGCAGTGGAGTGTTTTGTAAGGAAGGATAATATGCGGTAGAAGATGAGGTTGGAGTTATATATAAGCCATCTGATGAGTTATTTTATGTGCCTAGAAGCAGCCTCGGGCGTTTGTAGCGCTCTCCAGGATCGATGTCGTACTCACCTAGACCGCGGATGAGGGAGTTGAAGTTGTGGGAGAGGTTTTTATAGAAGGAACGTGAAAGGGTATGTATGTAGTCTGTTACTGTGGGAATACGTAGGTCACGTCGGATAACTAGATTGGGGATGTACCAAGGGGAGTCTGTGACAATGCGAAGGAATCGGGATTGTAAAATTTCAAGACGGTATAGGTGAGATTTGGCTGCTACTCCCCATATTTCACTGGCGTATGTGATGACTCGCCGGAGTACTTGCTTATACAGGAGCAGTATTGTAGGCAGAGACATCACTGATCGTCGGTTACAGAGAGGGTAGAGCATACTCATTCTTTTGCTAACTTTATTAGCCACATATGTAATGTGGTCTCTCCAGATCAATTTGATGTCGAGTAGAACACCAAGGTAATTAACGTAAGTTTTCCAATGGACGTCCTCACCAGCAAGGCGAATTGGTGGAAGATCCGCTATTCGTCTTCGAGAGAAGGTGATGGCCTGGCTCTTCTGTGTGTGGACGCGTAGGCGCCAACGTTTGAACCAGGTGGTGAGGAGGTAAGCATATTGTTGAATTCTGCGAGTACACAGGTTGAGGTGACAGCTGTATCGTCAGCAAAGAAATACAGCGAGCAGGGATGGTAGGGTGTTGATGTATAGAAGGAAGTTTTTTTTTTTACGTCCTCCAACGTTAAGTCATATCGGACGGTGAATGAAATGGGTGAAATGATGCTCAAATGTGTCCAGGGTCCATGGAGCTTAGAGCTACCCGACATTCGTCTGTAAGGATAAGGGAAAACCCCGGAAAAAACCTTATCCAGGTAACTCACCCTGACCGAGATTCGAACTCGGGACCTCTTGAACGTGAGGCAGACATGCTACCATCACGCTACCGAGGTGGGCAGTAGGAAGAGAGTGGGTGCCAGGACACTACCTTGGGGAACGCCAGCTCTAATGGGCTGGGATGAGGATAAGATTCCGTCTTGGGAGACAGCAAAGATTTTGTCAGTGAGGTAGGAGTGAATGAGATGTATTAAGTAGGAAGGGGTTTGGTAGGTGATGAGACGGGAGAGTAAGCCTTCGTGCCATACGCTGCCGAATGCTCTGGTGATATCTAGTAGGGCTGAAACGAACTGCTTCCTGTTAAAGGCTGTGTAAACTTCATGGACCAGACGAAGCAGTTGGAATGCTGAGAGCGAAAGCCGAATTGCTCCGCTCGGACAATATTGTGTCGATTCAGGATAGTTCTTAGTCGACTTAGAATAAGCTTTTCCATCAGTTTACTCAGAGTAGGTATGGATTGCTAGCGCTGTTACATAGTTCTTGATCAGGCCAGTAGACGTAGTTCTCCGTTGGCCAATAATAAACAAATCAATTCTGTGCTGTGTAAATACTTCTTGAGTACCCGCATAATCTATAATGGGTTAAGAAATATCATAGATT
Source organism: Mantis religiosa (assembly GCA_030765055.1). Lineage (NCBI taxonomy): Eukaryota > Metazoa > Arthropoda > Insecta > Mantodea > Mantidae > Mantis > Mantis religiosa. The sequence goes on along the minus strand of CM060954.1, from coordinate 114,184,094 downwards.
TATTCTTTAAAATTAATGTCAGTTGTTACATTGTTCGTTTTTCGCCGCTATGTTTCCTGGAGGCTCAAATTTCACTGCATGGCGAGATTTCCTTCCAGTGAGCAATACTGCTGCACTAAGGAATTCCGCACAAACACGACCTATCCGCTGATTGGTTTTAGGAAGCACGTGGTATTTCACGGGAGCCGTTCGAGATGAAATAGTGCTTGTGTTTCATAAGAGATGGCGCATATGCTGATGTGCGAATTGAGAAAGACGAAGTAACCTTAAAGGGAAAGTTGAATGGGTTGAATGTAATTGTTTGCGGAACAGAGATGGAATTATTCTGCGCTGGCGTATTAGCTATTGTACAAGGTCATTTAAAATGTGAAATTGCGAACCTCCTTTTTGACGTATTATTTATCAGTGCGGGAAACGACACGTGATCCTAAGCACGTTGGGCTGTTCTCAACACAGAAATCAAGGAGAAGTCTGCCTCTAAGTAAGTGTAACGTTAAGCTTAATAAGTATTTGTCATAGTTGGGAAAGAGCAGTGACAATTTATTTCCTATAACAGCATCAACGGTAGGACATTAACTATTGAAGGTAGATGTTGCGACTGATGTTGATATTACGGTTAAAAGTTTCTTATACTGCAAACGCCGTTCTTACATTTACAATTTAAACGAAAAGTTTACATTGTTATTTTCACTTGACCCATTTGCATCTAATGAAAATACGAACTTTCTGCCGACTGTAGTGGGTAGAATCTTAAAACTAATATAAATGTTATTTTTTAATGCATAATGGTGTTGCAGAATTAGCTGTCATCCATCTAGGTGACATTTCAGTTATTATTAGAAATGTGTAGCGTTTCATTAGCAACCAGATAAATATATTTAAATTGTTAAATATATAAATCGCGTATCAATAAATACACAAAGTTGGTGGCAATCTAGCTCTATAACTTAGATTAAGAGTTATTTCCATTTCTAAGTCAGCTACCTAACAATCTTTAATTATTTTTACTATGCATATTTTAACTCTGTCATGGGATATTATTTTGTGGTAGCTCAGTAGAAAGTAAACAAATATTTATACTAATAACCGCTTCATATTTCTTATGCAAAAGAAAGTTATAAGAATCATTTCTAACACACATAGCAGATGCTCTTGCAAAGATCTTTTTAGAAGATTGAAGATATTAATTCTTCTTGCTTGTATATATTCTTGATCCTAAAGTTCTTTATATGCAATTGGTCCTCATTTATAACAAATAATGAAATTCATAGAATAAACACTAGACCATACAGACTCTTCAGCCCAGCGCTGATCTTTCTGGTTCCACAAAACTGTATATTATGAAACCAAATATTAAACACTTCCTAATAATCTTAAATGAAAGATTGATAATTTCAGTGCTTTTAAAATTGCTGCTAGAGAGTACTTGTGCTCAAAATCAATTTTGCAGAAGAGTATCTGAATGACAAATTATCTTGATGATGCTTTGTAAGTAGATTCTGGCTGTTCTGATGATAAATCTGTGCCAATTTAACTTTGAATCCATTAAAGCTATATGTTTATTGAAGAACTGGCAATAAACACATCTATTGCAAATTCAGTATAAAATGTTGAGACATATTGGCCAAAGTAATGTTTAAAAAGGTGAAACTACAAAATTGTATTTCTATGTAGACATTTGCGACTCTTCTAACTACAGAGTACTATTTGATTTTGTATCTTAAATTATTCTTTCCTTTTTTCTCATATTGCCTATATATAACGTGTCTTATTTTCAGTTTTCAAGTGTAAATGCTATTAAATTGTACACTTCTTTAGCATTTTCAATGCTTGCAGATCTTAGTAGCTTCTAGTGAACTAACTGAATGCAAATCAATCTAATCTAATCTTATCTAATATGTCATCCTGCCTATTGATTTTCCTCAAACAGTTTTGTTACTTGCCTAAATAATTTAGTCCATTCTTCATGATTAATAATATCTTTTCCCCATAATATCACTTAGCATATTGGACTAATTCTTCAATTCTATTTCTCTTCAGCAATTTTAGGTTGTCACATTCCAAAATTGTATGCCAGTTATCATTTGTTATTAAGTGGACATTTTATCTATCTCTCTTCATGCTGTCTGTTAATAACCTCTAATTCTATAGCTAATGGAAAGATAAATTCGGGAAGCACTCCTTTCTTCGTCATATATCTAATTGTAAATAGTTTTCTTTGTCCCAACTGATTTTAATTTCATCTATAAGCAATGAAACTTTGCTATTAAAATCAATAAATATTGTTTTCTTTGTAATTACAGTTCAAAATTAATTTCTTTCCAAAACAAATTTCCATCACTCTTTAGCTCTTCAAATTTCTCAAACTTTTTCTTTTTAATTTAAAATATGTTTAATCATATTACGTCGTGATTAATCCTTAGCTCTGTTTTCAAATACTGATGGAAACACATTGCTGTCAGTAAAAGAATGTCCAATTTTTCTTCATCAGAATTTTGAATCTAAACCAATATTTTGGTACTCATATTTTCTTAATGTACAAATTCTGTTGGTATCTATTTCCAGTCTAATTCTAACTCTCTTATTACAATGACACTGGGTGAAGTTTAAGGCTGAACAAAGATTTGTTTAAAGCTGTTGTATCGACCATGTGCATGTACATGTACATATGTCCATTCCTCCTCTAATATACAAATCTTAGCCTCCTACAACATTTTAGTCTCACCTACTGCCAAAGGCATATTCTGGATTTTCATAAAGTGCATGCTAAACTCCAGTTTTTAAGTATAAATACTTGATATAGGGATAGCTCTACAATTGTTTATTGAACTCTGAATAATGCAATAATGGACTATTATGAATTATTCATTGTAATTATTCATTGTAATTAATAAAACTCAATATTATTGACACCATCTGTGAATTACCTGAAGGACATAGAAATGGTTTATATTTCTTTGAATATTTAGTGCCAAGTTTTTACCTGACATCATTTGGGTTTGGCCCTAGCCATTTACAATCTTTTTTTTTCCAACCTACTTTAAATATGCCTTACATACTAAACACACAATGCCCATTTTTACTCACAACTTCTCTCAATTGACCATTTCCATTTTGCTCTTACATAACTAAAAAATTCACCTAATTTGCCGTACCTGATTCAAATTAGTAAACATTTTCTTTATTGTTACAATATTAATAATTATCAACCATTTATCTCTAATTAAATTTTTCGTCCATTTGTCTGTTCCTCTGCATTCCCACATAATGTGCTGTCTGACTGTCACCACATATTGGACAGCAACCCTTCATTACATTGATCCTTTGTCCTCTCAATTTCTATACCCATATCCATTTCCATATCCATGGTACCCATGCGGTACCATGCTATTGCTCCTCTTTCCCTTTTATTACAGACTTCTAAATACTTTTCTAATCGTAATTCTAGCTCTGTACCAAACATCCAAAAAGGGGGAGGAAAAGAAAACATCTTCTCCATTCCACTTCTGCCCAATTGCTTGATGGTGAATGTCCTCAAATCTAGTTCTAACTTCTTTCCATACTCCCTGTGTTATACTATGTCTATCCATCCATCTCTAACTGTTCTTTTACTCTTCTCAACCAGACATCCTGACGAATGCTTTTCTTGAAAAGAAGGCAAAATTTTAATAGATTATCCTCTGGTAACTGCAGTAACCTGTACCAGTATTTAACCACTTTTTCCAGCACCATTCCTTTCTTGCTACTTTTTTCCATTTCTAAAAGTACTCCTACATTAGCTGAATTCTGGGGTACCCCAACATAAGTTTACAATTAGTTCTTAATATAAGATCCAATTTTATCCACCACTGTTATGAACCCCTCATTTTTGTACTCCATATCCTTTCCTTGACCACTAAGGCTGAATACAGTCTTGCAAACCATGGTATCTTCATCATTTGTACTATATATAGGAATTTTCTTAGTAAACCTAGTGCTGATTGCCCGCAACTAACAACCACTAAATGAAAAGACTATTTGTAGTCAGATTTTTGACACGTCATCACTTACATTTTTATATTATTGAGGGACTAGTTTTTTAAGCTGTTGTGTCCATTTTCAGCCTCTGTCCAACTATCATCTGTTGTCTGCTGTCTTCTCTCTTCATAGTTCCACCACCAGCGAGAAGAGAACATAACAGACGATAGTTGGATAACGGTTGAAAATGGACACAAGGGCTTCCGAAACTAGTCCCTCAATAATATAAATATTTAAGTGACGAAGTGTCAAATAACCGACTACAAATAGTTTTTTCAATTAATTTTGGCGTCATTGTTACTAAATTCCTTCGGGCATGCATGACCACTAGATTGTTTATATATATTGTCACCCGAACGTTGGAACTCCCTATAGAACCGGCTGCAGTAGGGACAGGCGGGAAGCATTCAGACCATGCCTACCCATTTGTCTCGTATCACTAACTGAAGGGATGATTAGGAGAGCGCTGCGAGCTCTGTACCATCTCTTTCCCTTCTCACCAGACGTCTCGAAACCTTGGGATAATTGTGGGCGCTGTGAACCTTCCAGCAACGGCGATCTTCCCTATATAAGGCCTGTAGTTGGCGAGTCAGTTCAGTTCTTGGCGAGCAGTCGTGAAGAGCGCCGAGTGAGTGGCCGGACTGGAAGACTGTGTACGTGTATTAGAGGAGTTGTATGTAACTGTGAGCATGCGATGGACCTGTGACAGACGAACTGGTGAATTGTAATTGTGTACGCTAAGTAATTCTGTGTAATCGGCAAGTGTTTCAACTGTAATTCGGTGGAAATAAAGAACATTTTGAGTTTGTGCAAAAGGACTTTTAATTTCACGAACCCACAAAGTCACAATATTTGCAGATCATTGTAAAATAATTGAAACTGACATATTTAATTTGGGTGCAAGTAATAAAATGTCTGCCTATATATTTGTACATTATATAATGCAGAAGAATTTGTATGAACTTCCATATTACATTTATTAAATTATTAGATGAGTTATATTTATTACACATCAGTTTCACTTACATACCTATACTGAGGACATGTCTTGTGAACTATCGTTCGCATCATCAGCTCTAATGTGATTAAAGCTTGATACAGTGATGTGGGTAGTTCTGGGGTTGCTGCTGCCATCTGTTGATTTTGTGATGAATTTAAATGTGGGGTTGTCTTCTGGTGGGATTTCGAAGTTCATTACTTGGGTTTTATACTTTTCTATGTATATTTTCTCCCAGATGACAAGCTCACTATGTTTTTGTATGTCCTTTAGTAATTTGGTGCTATCTTCAATTTCATGATTTTCAGACCAGAAATGAGCTGCTATTGTGGACTTATCAATATTTTTGTATATTAAGTGCCTAAAATGTTCTTTCTTTCTAGTGCATGTGTTTCTTTTTGTCCTTCCTATGTAAATTTTTTCACTTTATCCTGTAAATGCCTGATTTTTCTTCTGGTTTTATCTTATCAGTATTGTTGCTGTTAATTAGGTTTTTAATGTTGTAATTGTTTTTTTGGTACCAATGCTGTATTATATTTCTTGAATATTTTTTGGAACTTTTTTGTGACCCAGCACACAATTCACAGTAGAAACCGAAGAGCACTGTACTCTACCTTTCTTGGATTTTAAAATCACAAAAAACAATGAAAAACTGGAATTTGGTATACACAAAAAAGCGACACACACAGATAATAACATCAAAGCAAAGAGTTTCAACCCAATATCACACAAACATGCCACCATCAATAGTCTCACACACAAATTAGTTAACCTACCCCTCAGCCAGCAAGAACATCAAAAAAGAATACGATCAAATCTTAAAACCTGCAATTAAAAATGGATATGGAAAAAGCCTTTAGTTAAAAAAATTAAATCATTCAAACTTCAAAAAAGATTAAAACAGATCACAGCTCTTTTGCCAATGAAACAAGAAATTAAATTTGCTAAATTTACTTACCACCCCTAGGCCACAAAAAAAGTTTTAAAAAATATTCAAGAAATATAATATAACATTGGCACCAAAAAAAAAACAATTACAACATTAAAAACCTAATTAACAGCAACAATACTGATAAGATAAAACCAGAAGAAAAATCAGGCATTTACAAGATTAAGTGTAAAGACTGTGAAAAAATTTACATAGGGAGAACAAAAACAAACATAGGCACTACGAAGAAAGAACATTTTAGGCACCTAAGATACAAAAATATTGATAAGTCCACAATAGCAGCTTATTTCAGGTCTGAAAATCATAAAATTGAAGATAGACCAAATTACTAAAAGATGTACAAAAATATAGTGAATTTGTCTTCTGGTAGAAAATTTACATAGAAAAACATAAAAACCAACTAACAAACTTCAAAGTCCCACCAGAAGACAACCCCCACATTTAAATTATTCACAAAATCAACAGATGGCAGCAGCAACCCCAGAAATACCCACATCACTGGATCAAGCTTTAGTCACATTAGAGCTGCCCGCCTCGGCAGCGTGGTGGTAGAATGTCTGCCTCACGTTCAAGAGGTTCCGAGTTCGAATCTCGGTCAGGGTGAGTTACCTGGATAAGGTTTCTTCCAGGGTTTTCCGTTATACTGAAAGACAAATGTCGGGTAACTCTAAGCCCTATGGACCCTGGGCTCATATGAGCATCATTTCACCCGTTCCATTCATCGTCCGATATGACTAAACGGAGGATGTAAATTAAAAAAAAAAAAATCACATTAGAGCTGATGATGCGAAATATTTTTCACAAGACATGTCCTCAATATAGGTACGTAAGTGAAACTGGTGTGTAATAAATATGACTCGTCTAATAATTTAATAATTGTTTCGCTTCATTGCAGTGTTCCAATACAGTTAAATTTCCACATTACAGTTTATTTAAATGTGAAGTCTGCATTTCTATTTTGAGTAGTAAATTCCTGTGTGAGATTGTTGTAAAATCAAGTCAGTAATTTCAGTTCTTTGATGGATAATATTCCAAAGAACTCCATTTCTCTTGTGATTGGGTTGTTCTGACATAATTATATTCATAAGTCCAAAAATGGTCTCTCTATAATTGCAATGATGACCGGTATAAATAGAATTAAAGCAGCTAATTGGAAAGTTTCATTCAAAAGTATGAATATTATTTGTATTCGTGTAAGGTATCAGTAAACATGCTAGTAGTCTTTACCTTTGGTGTTGTTTATCTATGGTATGCAAAGGCATTTTGTAATTTAGTCAAGTATTGTTAAATGTGGACATGGAAACTCTTTCGCAAGGGTACATATAATTTATTTTGTGGCTTGTTGACAACTGTGAGCTATTCTTAATATGATACCGCTGTAAACAGATAAGATAATGCTGAACCTTTGATCAGCTAATAGTTGTTTGACTTTGGGTTTATGATAAATTTATGCTTGTCAATAAATGACAAACATTCCTAAAGCATTTGTAAGCGTAATGATAATAGTGCTTCATGCTCAGGTAAGTATTTTAACAAACTTGTTGTATTTTTAAACTGGTAAAAGGTGTAACTGCATAACATTAGTGGAAAAATTGACATGCTGCGTGATAGCTAAACTTGATAAAAATTTAATGTGTATAAAGTCTTAGACCCCATTCACAATGAAAGTAAGCACAGATGTATTATAACCATAAGACTTTACACCCATATTATTTAATGGAAGCATTCACGAAGTCATGTAACGTGCTGCATAATGCAAGAGTTTGCAAGCTCCAAACTTTATGCTTGCATTGTGTGCATAAAGGAAAATCTCCACATTGCCAGCTTCTGAACAATTGTAATGGATGCCATGTACTACTTAATCATGGTGTTTTTCCACTTGGTTGTGCAGTGGCATTTTAAATGCCAATGGCATATGATTGTTCTTTGCTTGTCACAGCACCTATGTTCTATTTATTTTTTAAGACTGCATAATTTCATATAGGATATTGTTTATTTTCAAATTGAAATTTAGAACTCTCATAAAGTTTCCACTTGTAATTGATGGATCTAGAAATCTTTGTCAACTTCCTGCATGAAGCCTATGGTTACATTGTATCTCACTGCATGCACTTATATTAAGTTAGGTTAGAGTTCAGTCTTCATTGTGAGTGGGACCTTAGACTTTCTTTTATAGAAATATTTGGATTAAAAATATAACTTCTTGCTAGGAAGCTTGTTCCCAGGTACTAGTCTATATTGTAGAAGGAAAAGAATTGTTGTTAAATTGTCTTTGTGTATACAGCTCTCAAAACAATAACAGATTTGAAAGTAATGAGTCGGTAATTCAAACACAAACATCACTTAAATAATAGAAAAATCAGCAATAGCCCACCATTTCTGGTCTACCAATCATGAAATTGTACCAAATATAAAACTATTAAAGCCAGCCAGTAATGCAGTCGAACTCGATGTTTGGGAAAAGTTGCTAATTATAAAAAACAAACAATATACTTTAAATTTCGAATTGCCGCCTGAAAACTCTCTTTGGAAGTTCATCTCACAGACAGCAGATGCCGCCACAGACAAGCAGCTCACTTCAGGAAATCACAGATCCAACCAGTCGGATAACTGCTGATGATGGGGACAAACCGTTCTCTGAAACATGTCCAAGTAAGGATAATTTAAGTGATGTTTGTGTTTGAATTACCAACTCATTACTTTCAAATGTTAAATACATCACTGTTTCTAACCTTTTGCTTCAAAAAATATTAACAGGTTTATTTGCTCTTTTATGTTTTATTCAAAACTCAAGAATCTGTAAACCAGACTATAATTATAGAACTGCTGTGATTACTTTTGTTAGTAACATTTTGTTTCTCTGCTACTAAAGATTTCTGAAATTTAATTACATTATCACTGGAATTCATATACAGCCTTCTTAAAGATAATCTAAACTTCAAATGTATTCTATATTCTGATTTCTAAAATCTTGCAAATTACACTTTTTCAAAGAAGAAGAATGGACATGTATATATATACAGATGGCTCATTTGTAAGTGATGATGATGGATCTGAAGCAGGAGGCACATGTCAGTTTTTCTGCTTTTATAAAAGTATGGGAAAACCACTACAAATTTTGACGGAGAAATTGTTGCAATCTACCTTTCTCTAAAATATCTGTTTGGCTACAAAAATGTAAAAGCATTGTTATTTTATTGGATTCTAGAGTGGGATTATCCAAAAACAGAAAAAATAAGAGAAATTCATTGTTTGGTTAAATTTAAAAAAATTCAAGTAAGAATATGGTCTTCCAGTGGATTCTTACACACTATGGATTGACTAACAATGAGAAGACAGACATCCTAGCAAAAAAAGGGAACAAAATTCAAAATAAGATACTATCAAAAGTACCATGGAATCAGTTAAATGTATCATGAAGAAGAGAAGGAATATAAAACTAAATTAACCACAAATATATTACATTTCAAAGGAGAAAAATTCTTTAAAAAAATTAAAACTAATTCCTGAATTACCTCGAAAACAGCCATTGCCATGTTCAGACTCTAGACATGACTCTCTCAGCAAACATGCATAAAATTTGATTATCATCATTTCTAAATTGTCTGTTACGCAGCAAGGAAGAGGAATTGACCTCAAAATAGTGGAAGACAAGAAAGAGAAAAGCTTTGTTGCTAAATATCTGAGCATTAACTATATACATATATACACACCTTTTTACATTACATCCCAAACATAGCCGATTTATCAACAACCACAACAATGAAAATAGGATGGCAGTGGCACCACTGCAACATATGGAATAGAGATTATTTGGGAAAAGCCTAAGGTTGGTGACCTTAAAAGAATAGAAAAAATTAAAATAATGATTATGAAATAGATACTAAGAGGAAAAACAGTGCCATCCTGCTTGGTATATGAACTCATTAGGGAGATGTAATTCATATAGGTTATCAGATCACAGCATCTGCTACCACCCACAGGACCTAACCAGGAACTAGTGAGCAACAGAGAGAGGAAGAACAGAGAAATAGAATTCATCTTGAACACAACACCAGAACTAGACAGAGATGCCTGCCCCAGATACATGTCATAACCCTTGCAATACATAGATTTCACCACAAAATATGCATAAATAAGAAATTTCATGGACTTTTCAAGGATTGCAAAAGTGTGTATGTGGACAGAACTGCAGAAAATATCACATCCTTTGAGAAGAGAACAAAATCAATAACAATCACAGCAGATATTAAATGTTTAAGCCCAACTCGAGTGCATATTTCCTGTTAAGAAAAGTATAGTTTTTGAAATACATGTCAACTTTATGTGTGTGAAAAGAAGGCTAAAGTTTTGTGAATTGAGTCTTGCATATTTGGTGTGCAGCAAATGAATTTATAAGGGAGTGTGCAGTGTACTGAAAGAACTGAAACTAAACTAAAAACTGAGGGAGTTAAAATGTTCTAAGAGATGCAATACAGAGGTTCATAAATGTGACAGTCATAATATTTTTATTTACTGTCTGCTTAAAATATGAGCAAATTTTTTCCAGCATTTCTTATGATTCAGACAAAAATCACATAAGAAAGGAAACGAAAGTGTAAAATATATTTTAAGAAATGAATACAATTTTTCTTAATTGAACATGTTATATTTACCTACCTCAATTACTTTTGAAAAATCAGAACATGTGTATGGAACATGAGCTGTCAAGGATGGACAAACCAGATATTTAAGAAAATATTCAGAAAACATATCATTCTAGCATCAAAAACAGCTACAGCATACAGAACTTTTCCACACATCCACCACACTGAGAGTTCAGGTATTTATCAGATAATTATTGTGCAGACTATAATCAAATATAAATAGGTAAGACAAAAAAAACTGAAAAGCAGATTAAAAATGTCTCTGATACATAAAACATAACAGACTGAAAAATCAGTCTTGCAGCACACTTTTGGAGCAATCACCATGATATTATCCTGAAAGTCAATATCTCTAGGACACAAGATACCTAGCTCTTAGTGTGAGAAAACATCCAAATTACAAAAGACAGGCATAACATTATAAACAAAGAAATCCTGCTATCAAACCAGTTTAGCAAGCTCATATCACCACCACCAGAGATCTCCATCAACTATACAATTAGTTGGTTGTTAGCTTAGAATGGATGAGGACAAATGTTCCATACACATGTTCTGATTTTACAAGTGAGGTAATCTAAACATAACCAATGTTCACTTAACATGATTAACCTCATGTTCAAAAACTTCCAATTTTTTGTGAACTTTTTTTTTTTTTTTTATATATATTTCAGTTAGGTAAAGCATACCATAATGCATGCATTGTTACATAATCAGTGCTACAGGCATAGTCATTATGTCAAATTGCAAGCAATTTAGGATAAAGGCACCATTGTTATATATAATGACCTTCCCAGAACAGCAAGAATTCAAAACAAGTTTTCAGCAATTTTGTCTTTCTTTTGGTGGACGTTTGTTTTTATCCTCTCATTGTGAGCAATACTAGGTGATATTGAATGAGTTTTATGGCTCAGTTAGGGTCAGTTATCTGGATAAGGTTTTCTTCCAGGGTTTTCCCTTATCCTTGTAGACGAATGTCGGGTAACACTAAGCTCCATGGACCCTGGACTCAATTTGAGCATCATTTTACCCAATTCATTCACTGTCCGATATGACTTAACGTTGGAGGACGTTGAAAAAAAATGCAAAATGTCTCTCTCCTCACTTTAGTCAAGTGGACAAAGAGCCTTACTTTCAAGTCTACTTCCTGTGCCATTTCTTAGAGTAACTATCTGATATATGGCCTCAGTATCAGAGTTGCCTTCCTGAATTATTTGGTTACCATGATTTAATTTGGAGGTGGTGTTCGTGAGATTGTGGACCTAAGTTCTGTAATTTTGTTACACATAATTTTGATGTGCTAAGCAAGTAACTTTAATGGCGTAGTCACTTCTCTAACCATTTTTTTAAGTAGCTTTGAGTATAGCTATACACAAAAGCATAAGAACTGTAGCCCTCTGGCGAGAAAATCTGCAGGGTGTTCTGCTCTGTGGAGGAGTGAGGGGGGGGCGGGTTAATACTTTCTGGCAGCTCATTTCATAAATGATCTACTACTTATATTAAATGCATTGTGCAACATTGATATCTCGGCATTGTTAGCATAAGAGTGCATGTGCTTTAAGATTTGTGAAAGTCTAGCCATGATTTTTCTCAGATAATTGCTAGAGTAGTTCATAATCAGCATATTTCGTACAGCCATATTCTCATGAGACGAACACAGTAAAGTGCAGCCTGGCTATGTAATAACCAGGTTACATTTAAAGCTCTAAGGCACATTCTATACTTGTGTGAGACTAGCTTATAGGAAACATACTGTCTTTGGTAAAATGCTTTTAGAAGCAGAATAATTTGGAACCAGATTTGTGTTGTATTCCTTGATAAAAGGATAGTGCAATAAGCCCAAGGCTGAAGTGCACCTGGAGGAATGAATGAAATTTGTATCAGAAAAAAGACAAGACAAATAACTTTATGGTGATTTCATTCTCAATTTAATGGCCATAGAGATTATAAAAATCCAATAGAAATTGGAAATCTTCCACACTAGCTGTGTATATGCGATAATTTGAATAGGTAGAGTCAGATTGAAAAATTGTGTCATAGCTGGGACTTGAAACACAGTTCACTCGGTCTCCGTCCAGTTGCTGTTAACTATTGAGCTACTATGGCCAACATGCCAGCATGACATTAAATTCTCCAACTGACGTGTATTTTCCCTGGTAAACCACTAGGGGCTCTCATACACAGAGATAGATACACACCTTTTGTGGCAACTTACCATGCTGTAAGTACTTAGGGTTTCCCAGACTTCATAGTTACCACTATTAGGTAAATTCATAGAAATTAATCATTCTTGCACACTAGCCGTGTGTAGGCAATAATTTAAATAGTTAGAGTCAGATTGAAAAATTCAATGCCATAGCCAGGTTTTGAACCATGGATCTCCTGATGCATATCTCATTGTATATGAGAATCCCCAGTGGTTCACCAGGGAAAATACGAGTCAGTTGGAGAATTTAATGTCATGCTGGCACATTGGCCACAGTAGCTCAATGGTTAAGAGCAACTGAACGGAGACTGGGAGATCCGTGGTTCAAATCCTGGCTATGGTATTTAATTTTTCATTCTGACTACCTATCCAATAGACAAATTTAGTATATTGTATAAGCAGGGAAATACATTTGCAAAAATCATCTGCAAATGTTTATATTATTACTCTTCTCTATACTAAATTCTTCCAGATTATAAAAGGCATTTATCATTAAATATCATTTTATTACCTTTATGACTAGTTCAATATTTATCTTAAGTTTTATTTCTTAAGATAGCTTATTATGAAGTTCCTTTACTATGTTTTTATAGTGCCCACTTTCTGTTTAATGTGTCTTTATTTGCAGATCCAAATTAATTATCATTGTTTCATAAGTTATACTTCCATATACCATAATTTTAAGGCTCTTCTTTTTCCTGTAAATATAAAGATGACAAACTATTCACCTCAAACTGCTTTATTTTCAACAAAATTGTTAGCTCAATGCTTATGTACTATCAGTCTGCCTTTTACACATAAGCAACACTTCCAAATGTCTCTACAATCTTCAAGTCTCTAGCATGCTGCCATAATCCTTCTGACTTACACACAGGTCCACCTCTAACACGAAGGTACACACCAATTCTGAACACTGATATTCACGTGTAATCTGGTTCACTGCTGGTTTCACATCTAGGCAATCCTGCACTCAGCATGAAGCATCACACTGTTTTCATTACTACTTTACTGTAGTACTCAAACTAAGTGAATCACTATTCTGACTGTGGCCAACTCACTATTGAGTCTAACGGCCTTGCATTAGCTTCTATATATCTGGAATTGGAAGCCTCTGGAATTGCAGTCGTGGAAGTTCTTGTTGCACATAATAATGTGACTCACTTCCTGACGCCAACTGACCTTGTGCGTGTATTTATTTCTCACGGCAATTTGCTTCCTCTTTGTGAAATAGCCAGTGGTTGATCTTGAAAACATGTCACTTTTTCATGGCAGGCTTGCATAGTCGTCTAGGGAAAGGTGACCCGGTGTTGGACACTTAAGCCTCTTTTTATTTTCATAATGACTTTGGAATATGTAGAATTAAAATTAAAACTTTTTTTTTAAACACATGTTTGCATTTGTTTTATTCCCTGTTAGTATTGACGGGAGAATTTAAAACATTTTTTAATATGTTTCTCCAATTGAAAACAATTGAAGGTCTGAGTATTATAAGATTACTCCGTTATTGCAATTTATCCCTATTACTTTTATGAGAAATGTCACATTTATGATAAAAGGGATCCCCTTAAAACTGGCACATTTTCAATGGCCCCACCCCTTGCATATGCGGCACTGTGTCCAGTCTACAATGCTCTTTTTTGCCACAAAGGATGCAGGCGATTCTTCACATGAAAAACTCAGTGCCTTTCTTAAGGTTAAAATTCCATTCTGGTTTCCAAGCTTTTTCCTTAAGTTCAAGTTTTCAATAGCTTCATTTGAGAGGGCAAAGTTTCTGAATTAGGCTTACACTTGGAGATGGGTTTTGATTAGGCCTATTGAATGTTCAGACTTAGTGGTCGAGGAAGAGAGGCTGTGTATGGTGAAGCTTAAAGAAGTGAATGTTGAAGTGCATGACTGTGGCTCAGATGATGCCTCTGTCTGCCTATGTTAGATATTTGAGGAATCTTCAATGGTTGTCTGTGGCAATTCTGTGGAGGTAAAAAAGAAATCTAAGTCGTTAAAAATGTTGTGGTTCAAGGGCTAAATGCCACAACAAGAAATTGACATAATACTTTTGTTAAATTTAAAGGGAGTTGATTAATGACACTAAGCAACACTTACTTTTAAATATTCCCAGAACATGTTTTAGAGACTTTGCCTCCATCATCAACCGGACATCGACTGGTTCTCACTGGTGTAGTTGGTGATATTTTGTCATAGGTCTCCTCTGGTGGCGGTTCGAGGAACTTACTGAACAAATCTTTCTGGGGGATGTTGAAATTGAATACTTTGTTCCTATTTTTTGAAATGATGATTTGTTCCCATGTGGATAGTTCTTGTTTTCCTGATGTATGTTTTAGTAGTTTTGGTTCTTGATTTATGTTGTGGTTTTTTCCCAAAAATGTGTGGCAACTGCTGATTTTTCTAATTGTTTATATTTTATGTTCCTAAAGTGTTCCTTTGCTCTTGTTTCTAAATTTCTTTTGGTTTTTCCAATACAAATTTGATATATACTAGATTTTTTGTTAGATGGAATGGCATCTTTGATGCATCTAGTACATAGTACAGGAAAACAAGAACTGTCCACATGGGAACAAATCTTCATTTCAAAAAATAGGAACAGAGTATTCAATTTCGACATCCCTCAGAAAGATTTGTTCAGCAAGTTCCTCGAACCGCCACCAGAGGAGACCTATGACAAAATATTGCCAGTTACACCAGTGATAACCAGTCAATGTTCGGTTGACGATGGAGGCAAAGTCTCTGAAACGTGTTCCGGGAATATTTAAAAGTAAGTGTTGTTTAGTGTCATTAATCCACTCCCTTTAAATTTAATTTATTACAATAACACTGTTTTCAACACTTCCAAGAAAGGAATTGTAATATTTTTGTGCTAATTTCAGGAATACATATTTTCTCAGTGGCATAGATGACTTAACATTCTTATTTGATCATACAGTGCATCATCTTCCTCTTTTGAAAAAAGGGCTTATAACAGTATCCAAGGCATGCATCATTTTTGTTTCATTTCCAGTAGGAATTAATTTGTCTCTTCCCAAATGTGCTTTTAGGAACTTAACTGCTCACTTGCTTCCCTAATGCTTAGTTTACTCCTTACTTCAACAATTGCTAATTGCATATTTTCTACCATCCATTTTCCTCTTTTTTATCCCATAGTCGTCTGAAACAAACAAAATACAAGAATGAATAAGAATGAAAAGGTAGATCAGACTGAAAAATTCAATGCCATAACCAGGATTTGAACCACAGATCTTCCAGTCTCCGTCCGGCTGCTCTTAACCATTGAGCTACTGGGCAATGTGCCTGCACAACATTAAATTCTCCGACTGACTCATGTTTTTTCCAGTAAACCACAAGTAGTTCTCATAAACACATAAGACATATCTTGATGGCGACTTACTATGCTGTAAGTACTTTAAGGCCTGGACTTTATGGTTCAGTAATAGTGCTATAAACTAGAAAGAATTTAATGTTGTGCTGGCATATTGGCTATAGTAGCTCAATAGTTAAAAGCTGCAGGACAGAGACTGGAAGATCTGTGGTTCAAATTCCAACTATGACATTGAATTTTCAGCCTGATGCTACCTTTCCTTCCGTACTGCGTCCTATACACGGCTAGTGTGAAAGAACAATTAATTTCCGATCAATAAGAAACTTAAAAATACATTTGTCCAATAACATGTTCTGAATTCATGTCCAATATTGGGTACCTTACATATAAAACATGAACAAGTCACCAAGCATAACATATTTCAAGAAAAGCAATGTCATCATCCATACTTTTACTTTAACATACAGTAAATAGTTTTCAGTACTTAAAATTCTTTACATGGTTTTGAGGGATTTAGTAGCTGTGATGTCCAAATTAATTGATAAAACTATTTGTAGTTATTTTTCTATGTCACTTAGATTTTTATTTTTGAAAGACTAGTTTTGGGAGTTGTTACTTCTATTTTTAACCTGGGGCCTTTGAAGTAATACCAGTAATAGTGTTGGTGGCAGCATCGTCAATCCTACTAGATGTGAATATTAAGAACAATCAACTCACCAAATTTACATCAACAGTTTTTACCTAAACATGACACATTTTTGTAGACTGTTATATGTGCAGCACTTCTTGTGGAATGATATCTGACTCTTATGTACTCTTCTGCAAGCCATTTGACAGGAAAATCCTTTAAATACAATCCATTAATAATCACAAACCTAAGAGAAGCCAGTGTTCATGTTGCATTCAATTCTGGAGGTTAGAGAGAATATTATTCCGTTCACAAACCCACTGTCACATTCTGTAGAAAATGCTGGTATTGTTCATATCTTTTGCAAAATTCCCATAAATGTTTTACAGTGAAATCTTCCTTTTTCACCTGTTTGAACTGCTAAAATTCTTAATGGTTTCTACAAAAATATGGAGCTGTCACTGCAATAATCTAATTAGAAATGTATGTGTTAATCAAATATAGTTTGAAATTTTTGATTAATTGTGAAATAATAAATCTGAATATTTAAGCAAAAGAAGGTTGTGGCTTTTGAGTTTTTTCTTTAGGGTGTTGTTCACCTCTTTTGTGCATTCATTTGATGCTGAGCAGTTTATTTCTTCACAGCTAATAAGAACATAAGGCTAATATGGAGGGACTTGTAATTACTTTTTTACATGAAGTCCAGTTGTAAATTTAGATCAGCTGTAGGTGTAAACACAATTTGAGTACACTTATACTGTCCATCCAACACAAGAAGGCAAGGCAGAGAAATGTGTAACATAATCACTTTTGCTGTGTGCATGGTGTTCATGCTCGCCGTCCAGATATAATACGGATGCTAGGTTCATTTAAAATACACAATGTTGTCTCATAACTCAACCATGCATAATACATATCACTTCCATTACTGAGCATTAGATCTGGCAGCGTGGGTGACTCATATCTACTCTCATAGACTCATTTCGTAGTAAACAGATATACTGCCAGAGCAGATAAACAGTTCAAGACCCGCTTCCTCTTCAGGCACTAGTGTACCATCAGCCTAGTATCGGGAGTTAAAGCTTTTCAACAAGCTTCCTCTAATTGTAAGAGAATTTTCACAACAAATGCATTTTGCTTTGTAGAGGAATATGGAATGTAACATTCGTAATTTGAATTTGTGTAAATTTATATATATATATTTTACTTCAAATGTTAAAATAAGACTGATAGACTCCTGCATTTAAGTAAAGTTTGCATTCTAGTATTACTGCATAAACATTCTTTATTGTTTGGTGAATTATATTGCATCTTGTGAAAGAACCTTAATAGTGAATAGACTCTCTAACTGTTATTGCAAAGAATATTCAGATTTCTTTTGTTCTTTCAGGTGCTACAACTCAAATAGAAACAATGGCCACTGACAGAATGAAGGTGATCTTTGGGCATCTGCAGAAGGGCAATGCTAGAACTACATTGTCTGTATCCTTTAATCTAGCATACAAACATATTTATAATTCATAGTGTTGGTGTTTTGAAACATTGGAAATAAGTATTCTCTGACCATTGAAGTTTTTTATAAGAATATTAACAAGAGTTTTTGTTGAGAGAATCCCTTTTAACTCTGTGGCAGAGATTGCAAAAATTTTATTGTATTACTAGTGATCAATTAAAAACATTAAAAAGTATTATACAAATAAAAATATTTGCTACTTAACGACCACTTATCGTAAGAAGTTGATGTTAATACTTCTATCTTCTTTTTAAAAAATTGATTTCATGGACATTTGCCCACATCTTCAATCAACACACTTCAATAACAAATAATGTGGGCAAATGTCCATGAAATCGATTTTTTAAAAAGAAGATATAAGTATTAACATCAACTTCTTAAGATAAGTGTACATTAAGTAGCAAATATTTTTATTTGTATAATATTTATTACTCCACTGTAACTAGCTTCATTTTCTGTGTAATTAAAAAGTATTTTCATATTAAAAATGTAACTTTTCTCAAAATTACTTCTTTTGGAAAAAAATAATTTCACAATTTTATAAGTTAGAGGCATTAATGTTATTTACACCTATGTACTATACATACATTGCTTTGCCTCTTATAGATTTGTTTTTAATTTTATATTTGTCGCTTTTAATTATGACATTTATGAATGCTACCGATAAAGTGGTTATATGTTCAAGAAGAGTGATATAAAATTAAAATATTATTACATAATTTTTGGAATAATCATAGTAAAGAGAAGCTCTAAGGCAAAATGTTCAAGAAAAAAGTCAAGCACCTTTTGTTAAAACATAAATTTTATAGTGTGAATGATTTTCAAACTGTAACCTGTTTATTGTTTATATAATTTCTTCTGTTATGTGTATGCTGTAAAGAATATTATGTAAGACTCCATATATGTTTATTGTATATCAATAGGTGAATAAAAAATTCTGTTCTATTCTATTCTCTAAAGTTTTATAATCAGTAATGAAGCATCCAATAATATGGCATAATTTTGTGTAGTAGATGTAGTGGTAGTGTGACTCATTTTAAAACTTCATCAAATATTTATTTTATATATTTATTTGTACTAAGTTCTATATGCCCAGGAACTAACTCAGGTTCTATTCCAAGCCATACGAGATAATAAATATTACTTATACATCTGTTGTTGGTAGTTCGTACATTGCTGTTACTAACTATGCTAGATAATATAATTATCATTGATTGCAACTGCATATTCTGTTTAAATTTGTTTTAAGACAAACCATTTTTAAACACATAAAATTGTTTTGAGGACATAACATTTTCACTATTATCTTCAAATTCTGGTTTTACTGAAAAGAAATATAGGATGGCGGGTAATTGGTAACAGAAACCACAAGTGAAAAAATAAAAATCTATTGTTGAATTCTATCACAGCTTTCTCTGCCAGTTACCAACTCAAAGGTAAACATTATGTTTTATTCTACTCAAGTAAAAAGTGATTCTTCTATTCAGTTTATTTTTATCACAATAAACCTGTTTGCCTTAGCTGATTTCATATTAGGTATTCTTCCAAGGTTACATAAGATGCAGTAATAACTCTACTGCAAATATTAATACATCACTCTCAATGAACAAATTCTTGTTACTAGAGAAACTATGGCTGAATATATTAAATTGTAGCCAAGGTTTTTGAGGTAAACATATAATCACCATTGTGTTTATATGTTATATTAGGCTGGGATGAAATTCAAGTAGTTTGTTCTTCATGCCAGTAGTTCAAACATATAACATTTTAAGTTAATTTTCACACTAGCTGTATGTATGCTAAGGTTTTGGATAAATAGGTTTTAAAGATCTGTTGTTCAAATCCCAGCCATGGCATTGAATTCAGGAGATCTGTGGTTCAAATCCCAGCCATGTCATTGAATTTTTCAGAATGACTCTATTTATAACATTTTATTCAAAATTATTAGTGCCATTTCTTAGGAGTAAACACATTTTCCTTGTAAATAATTTGGAATGGCAGAAAACTCGCTTAGAATCTTCGTTTAGTCTTTGAAAGATGCTGGAGTTATATAGTAAATATATTAAAAGTTCTAAGGCTTTCTCTGGAATTGTGGGCCATGGTCTACTGGGGCCCTTCGTTTTTCCCACGCTGTAGATGTCTGCCACAGTCGCGAATAAAACATCTTTGAAGGAAAAGGAGACCTATAGACCACGGCCCACAAGCCCAGATTATACTAAATGTAGTAAAGATAAGAATGTTATTAACAAACCTGATTCAGAGAGGTATCTTGTTTCTCCAGTGCACAAATGAAATACTATTTCATCATATCTCTGTAATCAATATTTCAATTTGAATCTTTCTGATTTATTTTATACCACTGTTAAGAATATTCGGTGCTGTTTATACTGATTGTTGTAACAGTCATATCTAATTATCGCAATCATATCTGATAAATTCCTGAGAAAATACAAATGTAGACTAATTTTACATTTGAAAGAAATTAATTGTTCTTTCACACTGGCCGTGTGTAGGCTAAAGTATGCAAAGATAGAGTCAAACTTAAAAATTCAATGCCATAGCCTGGATTTCAACCACGGATCTTCTGGTCTCCGTCCAGCCGCTCTAACCCTTGAGCTACTATGGCCCACGTGCCGACATGACATTAAATTCTCCAACCTACTCTTGTTTTTCCCGATAAACCACTTAGGAGTTCTCATAAACACATGAGACAACTACCTTAATGGCGACTTACAACATGTAAGTACTTTAAGGCCCGGGCTTTAGTTAACCACTATTAGGTCAATTAATGAAAATTAATTGTTCGGTCACACTGGCCGTGTGTAGGCTAAAGCATGAAAAGGTAAAGTCAAACTGAAAAATGCAATGCCATAGCCGGGGTTTGCACCACGCTCTTCTGGTCTCCGTCCAGCCGCTCTAACCCTTGAGCTACTATGGCCAACGTGCCGGCATGATTTTAAATTCCCCAACCGACTTTTTTTTTTTTTTTTTTTTTTTGTGATATACCACTTAGGAGTTCTCATAAACACATGAGAACACTGCCTTAATGGCTACATACAACGTATAAGTACTTTAAGGCCCGGACTTTATAGTTAACCATTATTAGGTCAATTAATGGAAATTAATTGTCCTTTCACACTGGCCATGTGTAGGCTAAAGTAAGGTAGCTTTCTCATGTGTTCATGAGAACTCCTAGGTGGTTTACCGGGAAAGACAAGAGTCGGTTGGAGAATTTAATGTCATGTCGGCACGTTGGGTATAGTAGCTCAAGGGTTAGAGCGGCTGGATGGAGACCAGAAGATCCGTGGTTCAAATCCCGGCTATGGCATTGAATTTTTCAGTTTGCCTCTACCTTTCCATAATTTTACCTTTATTCGCCCTTTTCTTTTCCTTAATACCTTTTCTTCCTTTTCCTTTCTTTTCTTGCACTATTATTATTATTATTATTATTATTATTATTATTATTATTATTATTATTATTATTATTATTATTATTATTATTATTATTATTATTATTATTATTATTAATTAACGGTCATAGTAATAACAACCAACTTTGTAATTTAAAGAATTTGACAGGAAAATAGTGTTAAATGTTCCTTTAAAAATTAGGTCAATATAACAAATATATTAACATTTTTCATTATTTGAGGATCAATAAATGATCTTTCATTTCAGGTTCAGTATTGAAGGAACTATTTTGGTAGCACTACCAGTGAAAGGCATTTAACATATCCATTTCTCTTTAAATATATTCTTTCACTGCATCAGAAGACGTACCAAAGCCTCTGATGAAATGGAAATTTCAGATATAATGAAAATGAAGCATTAAAGAACATTCTGAATTGATTATAGTATTTTGTTACCTTAATAAGATTTAATACAGATGTCTTTGATTTTTTTAATAATGCTGTTGAGATGCACACAGTCCAGCAAGGAAACCTTGTTTGTCAGTCAAAACTAAATAAGGGAGAAAATCTATATTTTGAGAAAACCTTTTTATTATTTGTATATTAATTGTATACTTCTCAGCACATAAATTACTCAAGTGTTCTCTGTTGTACTATTTAGTTATTTTTAAAATTTGTTAATCTCTTACAATTAAGGTGACTTTGGAGATGATTCCATAATTTGAAATGAATAAGGTAATTTTTAAGATAGATGCCAGTACATGTGTTATGTACTGTGAATTGCTCTATGTTTTCATTCTCTCTTTGACCAGTGTACTTGTTTTTGCTTGTTGACTTGCTGCATGACATTGAAACAGGTACAACAGGACAAACATCTTGAACCTTGACTGAGCCCCAGTTCTTGCCTCCAGGCAATATTTTTTGTATGTCATGTATGACATGAAGGCACTCATGAACTCATTGCATGTAGTTCCAATGAGTTCATTAATTTTCCACATTATGTATTTTAGACTTTGAATAAATTATTGAGCTAGTAATTTATATATTTGGTATGTTCTTAACAGCTAACATAGAAATTAGTATCAGCAGAGGTTTGTTCTGTATGCAAATATTTATCGGTTTTAAATATCTCTAAAATATTGCAACTGTGTTGATTAAATTTTTTGAAGTTACCTGTTAGTATTCGTCCAAAGCAATTAAAAATTTCTGCCTATATGGAAACCTTAATCAGTATTTACTTAATGTACAGATCAGCATTTCTCAATTTTCTAATTCACAATCAATTTCCAAAATGATTATATTGTTGTCAGTGTAAACCTGCAAAAATTGGGGTAAACCTTTGCAAAACACTAGAATGTTTTCCTTTATTTCCTCAAAAGAAGGAACTTTTATCTGAATTAAGAAAAAAAATTATAGACACAAGAACATAGTTATGGCAATATCATTGAAAGAAAACTCGAAACATTTCTCCATAAATTTGTATTTTATTGTCACCGCGACAAGCCGGAACTGGGCGCTTGGGCAGGAGAGCTGGAAGCTTGCCAAGAGAAAGAGACAAAGAGGTTCCAGAATTTTCTGTCTTTCTCTTGCCGCCACAAATGTTATCGAAAGGTCTGCAGCTTTCTAGAAACAGTGGCTGGGGATATAAAAATGCGCAAGGTGTTAGAGCAGCAGTTATGTGATGGTTATTGGGACAGTGGACATTTGAAGTGAACCGCAATGATTTCTTTCATTTGTTTACATGTGGCAGAGCACCGAGTCAACCTTGAAGACAACTGATTGTCAATTTCACATCATTTTACTGCAATAAAGAGTGTTCTAAATTTCTACAAACTAGTCTTTTGATTCTACGTAACCCTTGCAGTCACATTATAAATAAAATGTTACAGATACTTAATGGTATCACAGTACACATGTATTAACCTTTCTGGAGATTATGTTGAGAAATAAAGATTTTTTCTTTTGTGAGACACAGGACTTATCAGCTGCCCTCGTATATAACTATCCCAGGATTGTAAATTCTTCACAGTTCTCAGCACACTAGTTTTGCAAATACTTATTTGTATCATTAGTTGAAGTATTTTCAGTTTTTTCAGGTAGATCAAATTAAAGCTTTTCTTCAAGGTACTTTTTATATCAAGTGATTATAAAAATTAATTATTAAGACTTTGGAACTAATGTTCCTATGTTGCTCAAATTCGTAGAGTTGTTTCCGTTAAGCATATCAACATGTGATTAAATTGTGATACTGATAACATTAAAAGTATAGAATTGAACATTTTAGTCATAGATCACCTTAAGTATGAATTATGCGAATGTTTTAACTGAATATTTTCCAAGTGAGTAGGACCTAGGATTCAACTGATTGGCCATCAAAATCTCTGGAAATCTATGTCCATTTTTGTTTTTATTAGGGATGTTCTTAAATTTAAGTTTCTTTTTTTCAATGTGACACATGCAGTTGACAACACATTCAGTTCAATAGGGAGCCTTTCTAGGAATTTGATACAAATTAATTATTCAATAGTAAAATGTACTAAGAATTGAAATTTATATTACAGCAGAGTGTAAATATTGCAGACCAACAAAATAGGTGGACTATTTACAAGAGAATATTTTAAAGTTTTGTGCATACTGTGGTTTGCCAATTTCTGTAGTAGGGTAGCTATGTGAATTTGTGATGACTGAAGAAAATTATGCAACTGTGAAGATAACATTTTTTACGTTTATTATTCTTTCCATATTATGAAAGATATTTACCTTAACTAAGAGTCAGATGGTAGAAACAAGTGCAATGACCTCTGCAGTGACTCAAGGACAGAACTTTCGTTACACTCTTGACAATGCACTCCTAAGTCAAGGCCAAAGGAAATTTTATGAAGAAAATGGTTATCTTGTGATACCAAAACTTATAGAAGATGATTTGATAGATGAATGCAGGTAGGTTTGTATAATATAGGAATATTAAACAAATTAAAAACTTGATTAATGTGTGAGGAGAACCGCAAGTAAATGCTTCATATGAAAATTATTTTTCTTCCTTCTTCTAATTGTTATGTTAAATAGAGTAACAAAGGACAGCACATAGATAAATAAACTTTTGTGTAATATATTGTATTAATAATTGCTTCTCAAATACTCCAGCATCTTTTCCACCTAATTGGCAGCACTGTGAAATTGCAAAAAATTTTGAAAGAGCCATATTTTGAAGACCTAACAGCCTATTTTGAAAAGTGCAATATAATGGAAAACTTCCAGCGTGGCTTTCTTAAAAACAGATCACCATTACTGCTATCAGGCACTTCATTCAAGTAACTGTAGAAAAGATTCAAAGTAACAAGGTTAGTACCCTATTTTTTATTTATCCAAAGCCTTTGACTATGTGGATCACAATATGCTTTTAAATAAGCTGGACAGATATGGGGTTAGAGTTGTCCCCAAAGAGTTAATTAGCAGTTACTTTGTTGGCACAAAAAAGAAGACTAAAATTATCCATAAGAATGGCAAGTTTGTTCAAAGTGTAGAATCCATAATAGAAACAGCTAAATACGGGATATCCCAAGGCACAATGCTAGGTCCATTATTGTATATACTTTATGTTAATGACATAATGCTCTCTAAAATTGTTACTTATGCTGATGATACTACAGCTACTTGCTGGGGAAAAAACAGATGAAGAACTACTTAGAAATATGAAGAACTCCACATTCATTATTTTGAAACTTTGAATTTGAAATGTAATGTCCAAAAGACAAGAATAATGGGATTCAGTAGGTCAACTAAAAATTTAAACAATTTTAGTCTACAAGTTCGGAGTACATTAGTTCAAAATGTTAACATACCGAAATTTCAAGGCATTCAGGTAGACAACTGTTTAACATGACTATGTATATAATATTATCAGTAGATCAATATATTTACTGAGATATTTCCAAAATTATGGTGATGCTCAAATGTTGAAATTCATATACTTTGGATATATATTAATATGGCGTAGATATGGTGTAGAAATATGAAGAGGGGGGAGGTGCTGCTAAAACCCAGATGCATAAATTACTTATTTTGCAAAAGAAAAGCATCAGATTGATATATAAGATGACAATACTGAAGTCCTGCAGAGTGCTTTTATCATAAGCTTTTAACCATTTATTCTCCGTATGTTTATAGAGCCATACTGTATGTAACAAAACAATTAATATGACAGAATCAAGTACACAACCATGATAAAAGAAATAACTGCAATCTCTTTAGATGAAACACAAATACAAGTTTCATGGTAAAGGATATTGATACAAGAGAAACAATTCTATTTAATATAGTACCAGTAGCTCTAAAAAAATTGGTTACAGCTTAAAAACACATTTTAAAAATAAGCTAAAAGAGTAATTAATAATTGTTAGTATAATTTAGATGAATTATGGCCAGTATAAGTAGTAGTAAGTATATTACTTGTCCAATGTGAACTGCAATGTACAAATGATTTACTGGATCAATAAATATTATTATTATTATTATTATTATTATTATTATTATTATTATTATTATTATTATTAGTATTAGTATTATTATTAGTATTATTATTAGTATTATTAGTATTATTATTATTATTATTATTATTATTAGTATTATTATTATTAGTATTATTATTATTAGTATTATTATTATTAGTATTATTATTATTATTAGTATTATTATTATTATTAGTATTATTATTATTATTAGTATTATTATTATTATTAGTATTATTATTATTATTATTATTATTATTATTATTATTATTATTATTAGTTAGTTTTTATTCATCCTTTTGATCATATTACATGATATAGGACACGTCAAGTACTTATAACTAAAAATTATACAATATACATATATACAACACAAGTTTGGAATGAAAATTCAACTGTATGTACAGTATAATGATAATGATAATGATGATAGTAATAATAATAATAATAATAATAATAATAATAATAATAATAATAATAATAATAATAATAATAACAGTTCACTTGTAGTTAACATATTCAAACAATTCACCTATTCACAATTATTATTATTATTATTATTATTATTATTATTATTATTATTATTATTATTATTACTGCTGGGCACTCATTGCAGGCATCGCTTGAGACATTGTAAACTTGGTGCAGAATAGCTTCTGTATTACTTTACTTTTCTGAGCGAAATAACTGAAACTGAATTTTCACTGAATACATTGAACATAGATTATTTCACTGTCAGTATTCATTTTGTTGCTATCTTTGCATATCAAGCAAAAACATCCAACAGAGGTACTTGCACATGCATATTTATTATTTCATAACCTTATGGCAAAAAATCCTTAAACATGGTATGAGTGGGCAGCCAGATAGCTTAAACGTTGACTCTTAGTTGAAAAACTGTAAGAGTGTTCCTCTCTGTAGGATAAAATAACAAATTATCCATACGAAAATCACATATGCTAATATTTTTCCAATTTTCTTTATGAAATAATGCACATTACTTGATAGTTTATTAGTGTGACAAAATAGACATATTTTTGTTTATTCATGTACAATTTCATACACTAACTCCTATTGATAGCCAAGAATATTTAATTTACTGAGGCCCTAAATAAGTTTAAGAATTAGTACTCTGTTTAAAGTTATAATATTACCAAAAAATTGTGTTGGAGATCTTTAGACATACTTTGCATACACCATTTTTAGTGAGGTATATGATTTAATTCTAACTGCACACAGTTTGTAAAACTTGTTGTAGCAGACAACAATCTTCTTTGAATGATTATTCAAAATTTTTCACAAATGCAACATTCTGCAATATTTTGCTGCAAATATACTGATGTAATATATATATATAGAAAAATGGCCTTGTTCTCCACTGAATAATACTTGTAAACTAACAATTAAATCCACTTTCAAATTAATTTGATAGTCACATCAACTATTTTAGAAGTTCTTCATAACAGAGATAAGAAATTGGCCATAAGAACAAGAAAAATGTCATCTAATGTGTAGGTACATGTGGTTCACATCCTCTGTAAATAAAAGGCAGCTGCAAACAGCTTATTTTTTTATAGAAATGAAATTGTCAGTTTTTGAACTTGTAACTTAAGTTTTTAGAACACTTAAATATCCTGCATCATATTCTCTTGCTCTTATTACAGGCAAAGGTTTGTAGGCATTTGTGAAGGTACCATTCCTAAGGCAAACATGACTCTGATGAAGGAGAAGTCCTTGGCTAAATCTGGTGCAAAAGGAGAATATCTTTACTACAAACTGCAGGATATAGTCTGGGATGATGTGCTCTCCAAATACATTCTGCACGACAAGGTCAGCCAAGTTTTACATTAATTATATCAGCCAAATGAACTTAATTTATGTTTAACTCTTCTTGGCAACAATTTGCAATGTCAAATCTTACTCTTTGATATGAAGAAAATTATTATCTTATTTTAGGAGATTAAGGCAATTGTGCAATTTAATAATTTGTAAAAAATATGAAGAGATTAATGATCTGTGTACATCATTTTCTCTAATAAGTAGGAACTTGTTTTGGCAATAAATTGTCCCCATTTTCAGTCTATATTTATGCAATGAATCACTGTAGATATTGATGAGATATTGATGTAGGCAGTTGTAGCCTTCATGTGGTGAGCAACTTGCTGAATAATTTTTTTTTGGGGGGGGGAGGGCGGGGGTGCAATTTCAAATTTGTTAATCTAGGAATGGATGGCTCCATTTGGAAAAAATAAAGAAAGTTGTGGAAAATAGAATTATGGAACACATAAGTCAGTTGAAATATAAACAATCAGAATTATCAGTAGTCTTACTCATAAATCATGCTGCTGCTATACTTTTAAACAAAAAAGTTATTAAGGATGCAACAAAGCTAGAAAATGATAGATGATATTAAAATAACTGAATTATTTAGTACATATTCTCCTGAGGCTCCAAATAAATTTGTAGAGTTAATTGTGGTGCAGGAGTTAATCAAATAGTGTAAAGAGTATAGAAGTGTGTAAGTGTTAGGTATACTTTAAACTATTAATGAAAAGGAACTAATAATTATAGCAAAAGGGTCATTAGGTCTGTATGATCTTTCTGTTTCAGTAATCAAGGATTTTATAGAGGAAATGCCAAAATCATTAATGAATATTTATGACACTTCATTTGAGACAGGTATTCCCAAATTAATTTAAAATGGCATAAGTTAAGCCTATTCAAAAAAATGGGCCTTAAGATGAGTTATAGAATTTCAATCAAGTACTTCCGCTATCACCAGTTGCAAAGATTTTGGAAAGGTTAATGTAGAATAGATTTAGTATTTTTCTAGAGAAAAATAAACTTCTCACATATGCACAACATAGTTTTAGGCAGAGAAAATGTACTGATTCAGCCGTTTACTCCCTAGTTAATTATCGTCATGAATAGATACAGAAATCAATATGTTTGTTCCTGGATCTTACTAAGGCATATGATCAGTCATAGTTTACCACTAAGAAAGAGGCATATGGTACTAGAGGAGTAACCAATGTCTGGTTTAAATCATATTTATTGCAACAATCACAAATAATGGAAATCATAAATCTTATAAAGAAAAGTTAGTATAAATAATACAAATCTATACAGTTAAGGCTAGTACAGGGGGTGCTTCAGGGATCTATCAAGCTACTGCTTTCCTGCTTTATGTAAAAGTATCTATCATTATGTGTTCAGGAGAGTGAAGATGTGTTATTTGCTGATGATACAAATCTGCTGTTAAAAGCAATGAATCAGATCTTTCAGAAAAAATTAGTGGTAATCTAGTGAAATTGATATCTCTAAGGTTGGTTTAAGGGAAATAGCCTGCTAATAAATACACAAAAAGCTATTGCGATGAGCTTTCATATAAGCCATCGTAGAAATATGATAAAACACAGAAGTAAAGTTACATAACAATTCATAACACTGTTTGTAGTTGGTTTTTCATACTATGTCACTTAAATTTTAATTTTTTGATATTATACAATATGAAGATGAAACTTAATTCTTGGAGATAATTATCACATAAGATCTAAACTGGGAGGCACATGTAATTATGTTAATCAGGAAACCAAATGTGGAATGCTGCATTTTAAATACCTTGAAAGGAGTAGCTATTATACAGATTATTAGAAGGACATATTTTGCACACATCCATAATCATGAGAATAATGTTTTGGAGGGGTGGATTTCATCAGAGATGGAAAAAGTATTTTATTTGTAAAACAGAGCTATTCAAATAATGGCTGGTGAAGCAAGTAGATCTTTAGGCAGGTAGTTGTTCAAAAAATTAATTCATGACTGTAGTGAGTATCTACAATTAGAAGTTATCATATCTCAGTAATAAGACATCAGTTACCCGATAACCTTGAGTTTAATGTTATAGGACAAGGCCAAAAGAAAATATACATGTTCGATATTGTTGGACAAACATAGTCAAAAACAGTATCTATAATCTGGAATAAAAGTGTTCAATAGGCCGCCTCTTATTATAAAAATATAAAAAATGTAAATCTCAAAAAAAAAAAAAAAAAAAGCTTAAAACATATCTATTAGAACATTAATTTAATCCGATTATGCAATATGTAAATGGATAATTTTGTGAAAAAATTATTTGTAGTCGGTTTTTTGACATTTTGTTACTTACAGTTGTATATTATTGAGGGACTAGTTTCAGAAGACATTGCATCCGCTTTCAATGTCTATCCAACTGGAAATTTTGATGTCACTGTTACTAAATTCCTCCAATCATACATAAGATAGTTTTGTGTATTGTAAATACTTGCTAATTACAATGTGTGTGTGAGTGTACGTGTGTTTTATGAAATATTTGCAAACCCTTTTTGTTATTAGTATTGTACTACTATAGTTATTGTGTTGACAAGTACATTTCATATATACATGATCTTCAGGAGGATATAAATGAATATGAATATAATATATAGGAAAGTAAACTCCATGAATGCAACACTTGCATTGCATTCCTGTCATTTTGGAGAAGAATAAACAAACAATTCATCTTTGAGTGTTGTTAGGTGGATGTATTTTATTTTCACTGTACAAATATAGGCTTTTTAAAATATATGGTAATTATTCACAAGCTTTCTTCATTGTGAGAGAACTGAGAAAATGGTGCAGGCAGAGGAGCACTAATATCCTTACCTCTCAAACGGGCAGTATATTTCTTATTCTTTCTTTAAACAATAGCTCCTACAATGTTTATTGTACTTGTTGTTCACCTCTGTCCAATATTTAGGGAAGGCTCAGGTGTGTGGTGCTACAGTAGTCTCATTGTCATGGCAGCGTTCTGCTACTTCTTTACAAGAAAAATAAAGGCATCAGAGTGTCTGTTTGTATGCAAGAAAAATATTATTTATAGGCTTTTATATAAGGATAATAGTTTAAACATGACCTTGAAGGTCACTACCCTTTTATTCGTCAACCTTCATCTATCAGCAAAAATCTAAAACCGTACCCAGAATGTTGAGTAATGGTTTAGTGGATGAATGAGTTTGGTTTAAAAGCAGTTGTAGCAATAAAGATCCTTCAAGGATCACAATTTCTAGTACAAGTTACATAGCATTAAAGTGTGAAGCCTCATGTGGACATGGAAATGCTTTTTATGTGGTGTTTTCTACATAGTGTGGTGTACATTTACCATTGGAATATATTTTGAAACTAAATATTATGTCCAAAGACATTATTATAATTTGAGAAACATTTCATAGTAGAACAACAGATGGAGTTAGAAATAAGAAGGTATAGTTTTGCTTCAAATACTGGGTAAGTCAAACTGCTGTAATTTAAGTAGGAAACAACAAGCTGCAAGGCTTAAAATATTGATAACTTCGGCAAATTTCGTACACCAGTAAAAGTTGTCTGAACTTATCTATATAAATAAAACAAATTTGGATTAGTTAGTTATTTATTCTGCAATTGGAAGTGAAGTTTAAACACAACACAGTTATAATTAAATTAAAGATGATTTTTTGATGCGCAAACACGTGACGTATAATTGTCCATTAGAGAAACAGAGAAACTCCAAGTTCCCTTGATTGTTACACCAATGACGTTATTCATTAGCTTCTTCACAGTTAGTCTCGTTCCATTGCACAGTCAAGGTTGGTTAATGTTACACAGCATGATTACAACTAAACCTACTTTAATTTTAAATTGTGAGGTGGGAGTCTAGGCAATTTTAATGAATTGAAAGCTCTGTGGGATAGTTGACTATGTCATCCTGGTTTATAACTGTGTCAACTGATTTGTATGAAAATTACTATCCCGGAAGAAATAAACTCTAGAATGCAATTCTGACATACCAACACGACTATTAGCAATTCTACATCTTGCTGCTCATCAGTGCAGTCAGCACATGATAGCTCACCACACATATGACTTCTACGACCTAAGTCAGGTTGTCTTCTCCTTGGCATAGCAAAATAGTTTCTGTAAACTTCACAAAGTCACAAAGGAATTCAATTAATTTTGTGTCAGTTCAGTTCACATTCACAGATTAACAAATACAAATAATAAAGAAGTTATCCAAGGATTCACCATACTTGACTAGAATTATCTGTGGTCAAATATTTATATGTTATAGTGCGTTCAAAAATTAATCTTTGTCTAATCTTCGAAAGGTGTATCATGATGCTACATAAAAATATTTCAGTCTTAAAAACAACAATAAACGTTATTTAATAAAATATAATAAATGAAATATCTTTGAAGAATTTGTTAAGGAGTGGAATATTTTTCTACTTTATAATGCTTTTGTTCGCTGAAAATAAAAGAAGATGTATGTGTTCCGTAGAAGCTATGTGTACTTGTATACTTCATTAATAACCCAGTGTATCATCATTTCAGGTCTTTTTTTCTCATCTTTTAAACCTTCTTTGGACTTAAATACTTCAAAACCAAAATTAGGCAAATCGGTTCAGCTATTCTCGACTTTTTCTGAGAATAACACACACACATGCACACTCTTAAAGCATGCAGAAACTTTTTAGTGTAGTTTGACGTTGATTAAAATAATATTGTAAAACTTGATTCCCATAAACTAAACATCTTTTCAGAAAGTGTAATGATAAACAATTGCTAGGTCATCTTTATGTCTAGTATTGTAGTTGTGTTTGTCAGTCGGTTTCTAGGAAGAAATTTAATTTTCTTAAGCACAGGAGGTTTGGAAGATATATAAGGTAGGGAGAGTTAGGATGTTTAACTGTGTAAATGTTTTATGATAAAACTCATTGCAGGCTGGCCCCATAGCTCATACAGTAGAGCACCTACCTGCCATGCTAGGGGTCCTGGGTTCGATTCCCAGCCGTAAGGGTGAGAATTTTTCTTCGACTAAGATAAGTCCTCATTTTCCCTAGAGTCTGGAAGTATGAATGAATGTGAATGTGTGCGTGATCTAATGACTAACACCAAAGAATACAAGTTAGCACCTTCGATATGCTCCAAAGGAACGGCCGCCAATATGACCATTGTAGTTAAAGGCGGGGTATAAATAGAACAAATAAAAAAACTCATTGTATTCAAGAATACAGAGGTATTGAACAGCTTTTCTCTTTAATATGTATAGTGATCTTAAAAACATGTTCTTAGTCACTATTGTAAGCAGTGTAATGAGGTCACTAATGCACTCATTCTTTCCACATTAATAATCATTCTGTTAATTGAGCAATTATTAATTTACAGCTGTTGGATTATGTGGAGTGTTTCACCGGTCCAAACATCATGGCAATGCACTCCATGCTTATCAATAAGCCACCAGATGCAGGCAAAAACACCTCGAAGCATCCACTACATCAGGTGAGTAACAACTATGTCTGACTGAGCGTCAAGCAAGAAAAATTGCTACTATTATGTTAACCAGATCTGTGTACAGGCTATAGATAGGTCCTTAGAGGCCCCAATGCGAAAGGACCAAATGAAACCCCTAGCTGTAATTTCCGAATGTGAATTTGGGAGTTTTAAATCTTATTTATAAAGCATCACACAAAGTTATCTTTGTAAGTGCACCAACGATTATGCATACATGCTAGTTTTAACAAATCTGAATAACAATGGTAGTGTACAATGTGATGTTAGTTTTGAGACCGATATATAAACGTTCAAAGCGTTCAAATGGCGCTCCGATGTTGTACTGCTGCATGCTACCCCGGCTCTTAGTTTGGGGCCCGCGACTCGCCACGCACACGTGACACTTACAGCACCATTTCTCATCGTCTGCTCGGAGCCTCAGCCAGAAGTAACGCTGTCGGAGTTTGTCGATCGGTTTGCTCTCAGGTGTCCTGAAGCACCGGCGTGCACTTCCTCCAAGACTTCCGTGACCTTACTTTGGGGAAGTACCAACTGCTCTCTCTGCATCTTCCCATCCTGTTATTTCCATACCCGGAACAGCACGCTCTCTTTGATCTTCACTGAGTCCCATTGGGTCCAGTACAACTTGTATGTGGCACTTCTTGGTGCATTGTCCTCTGAGGTTGGTTTTGTCCCTGCCTTCACTTCTCTCAAGAGTGGCCCCAAGTCTGCATCCGCCAGCTGCTCCCCCTCAGGCCTGCGCTATCCCAGCCATTCGCGGCTGCTGCCGTGACCCTCTGACAGCTGCGGCATGCTTCTTCTCTTCCACTCTTGTGCATTGGCCACACTCATCTGGGCAGGGTCTTCGGGACATGGCGTCTGTTGCCATGGCTCTTCCCTCTATGATGTTCAGAGGTGAAGTCATACTCTTGCAGCCTCTGGACCCAACAGGCTGTCTGGCCTTTCAGGTTCCTAAAGTACAATAGCCACGTGAGGGCGGAGTGATCAGTCCTCAAGTGGAATGGCTGACCATACAGGTACTTGTGAAAGTGTTCCAAGGTCTTTACCACCGCCAATAACTCTCGCCGGGTGACGCGGTAGTTCTCTGCCTCGGACAGCGTCTTGTTGTAGTAAGCTATCACCCGCTCGTGGCCGTCATGGACTTGGGATAGGATACCTCCAATGCAATGGTCTCAGGTGTCAGTGTCCACAATAAAGGCGCTGCCTGATTGTGGGAATACCAAGATAGGAGCACTGCAAAGTGTCTTCTTCCGCTGCTGGAAACCGCCTTCGTCGTCCTCCGTCCACGTAAGGCCGGTGTTCCTCTGTCAGGTGGGTGAGGGACTTGGCGATGTTGGAGAACCCCTTTATGAAGCTGTGGTAGTAACTGCACAGGCCCAGGAAGCTACGCAGTTCGCGCTTATCCTTTGGCCAAGGACAATCTCTCATGACCTGTGTCTTCTCCGGGTCTGTGGCCACTCCGGTTGGTGAGACTATGTGGCCCAAGTAGTTGACTTCCTTGCGGAAGAGCTGGCACTTCTTCGCATTCCGCTTCAGGTTGGCCGCCTGCAGTCTCTGTAACACCTCGCTCAGATTGTCGAGATGGTCCTCTTGCCAACGATGATGTCGTCCAGGTATAGCAGGGAGGCGTAATAAGTCAGTCCTCTCATCACGGAATCCATGAGGTGTTGAAAGGTACCTGGCGCATTGCAGAGGCCAAAGGGCATAACTCTGAACTGCCAAAGCCCTTGGCCTGTTGAGAACGCGGTCTTCTCCTTGTCTCGGGTCCAGAGCTACCTGCCAGTAACTGGACTTCAGGTCCAGGGTCAAGAACCACTGCGCACCAGCAAGCGTGTCCAGAGTGTCGTCAATCCGGGGTAAGGGGAAGCAGTCCTTCCTGGTGACAGCGTTCAGCAGAAGCGTAGCTCGCCGTTCTTCGTCATCAAGACTACAGGGGAACACCTGTCACCTTGGCTGAAGACGCGCTGGTATTGTCCCAATAGTTATCGAACCTTCTCCAGCTGTTCTGCGGTCAGGTGATCGGCTGCCCTCTCCAGTAAGCCTTCCAGCCGGGGCCCCAGGTGTTGCGTCGTTCCCGGCTCCTGGTCTTATCGATTGGCGTTACGCTGACTAAAGGCTCGCACGTCCCCAACTCCATCCCGGTCTGGATGTCGTTATCGGTGTCCGTTGGGTTGCACAGCCTCACCGGCACCTCCTTTCGGCTCGGCAACAATGTCCTGGCTACACAGAGCCCGTGCACGGGTGTATTCCGATCCAGCATCATGTTCTTGGTCTGCTGGCCTTCTAGTCGCGCTGTCACCACCACCTCACTTTTTGCGGGGACAACCACGTCCTCCCTGAGGATGACCCTGAAGATTCCAAGGCGCTCTTCGGGTTGCCGGATTATCACCCCTTCTCCATTGAGCCGCAGGACCTTACTGCCGAAAACGACCGTCGCCTCGTGGCCTCTGAGGGCATCCAGTCCTAGTATCACCTTTAGACACCTCCGCGACGAACACCGCGACGCACGGCACTCCGTCCGAAGGTCAGCTTCAGCAGAGCCTCCTCCACAGGCAAGATGTCGCCCGTTGCCGTCACAAGCTAGTATGGTCGGCTCGGGTTTCTCGTCGGCAAGCCCTTGGCCACGTCAGGTGTGATGATGGTCACGGCTGCCCCGGTGTCCACCAGCACGCGGCACGGCCTCCCCTTCACCCAACTGTCCGCGATGCGGCTGTCATCCATACGCCGGCTGACGGCGCGCAGTGTCACTCGAGGGGATGGTGGTGATGGCGCTGACGTGCCCCTCGCCACCTCGGCCCTTACTCGTTTTCCGGCTGCTCTCCCTGGTGTGGGCAGTCTCTCTCCAGGTGTTCCGGCTGGCCACACCCCAACACACGCCACTAGGTCTTCGCCGGCCTACCTTGGCTGGCCTTCGGTCATCAGAGTAGCGGATACTCCTTGTTCTCGACGTTGGGGTAGTCGTCACCTTGGCCGCCTCCATCCTCAGTGCGGCCGTTAGCGCCTCGTGGATGGTCTTTTAGTCGCCGAGCATTAGGCACTGACGAATCTTGGCGTTTCGTACCCCGCCGACGAATGTGTAGGCGGCCTCTCGGGATACGAACTCAGGTGGGAGGTCGACGGGGAGGTCGACGAAGACTTTGCTGGTCAGTTGTTAGATTGCCCGCCTCGGTAGCGTAGATGGTAGCATGTCTGCCTCACGTTCAAGAGGTCCTGAGTTCGAATCTCGGTCAGGGTAAGTTACCTGGATAAGGTTTTTTTCGGGGGTTTTCCTTATCCTTCAAGACGAATGCCGGGTAACTCTAAGCTCCTTGGACCCTGGACTCATTTGAGCATCATTTCACCCAATTCATTCACCGTCCTATATGACTTAACGTTGGAGGACGGAAATTACAAAAAAAAAAAAAAAAAAAAAAAAAAAAAAAAAAAACTTCGATTGCCAGGGCGAACTCCTGCAGCGTCTCCCCTGTCTGCTGCGACCTTGACTTCAATTGGCTGCGATAGGCTGCGGCTGAGCGGTGATTTCCGAAGCGGTTTTCCAGAGCCTCCCAGATGTCCTTGGGCGCTGCCGCTGTCAGAACCGCGTTCAAGACCTCTGCGACCCGTCCCTGGAGGCTCGCTATTGGCTGTGCGGCCTCTTCTTCAGGTGACTACTTGTGCTTAGCCCTGTATCGAATTGACGGCGGAAGACTTCGAACGTTGACGTGCCGTCGTACTTGGGTGGTTTGACGCGCGCAGATGTTATGTCGCGTCCCGGCGCGTCGGCCTTTAAATCCTTCATCCTTCTGCTGACGATGTCCTCCGCTATAGCGTTCAGGGACTTGGTGTTGCTATTGGCCTTTCCCTTTAGGTCATTAACGCAGTTCGCCAGGTCCTCGACGCGCTCGTCCACTTGACCCATCCGCTTGCCCAGCTCCGTGACATCCTCCTTCATGCCGGCCAACTGCTTTTCAAATTTGGCGGTGAGGGCCTTGTTCGCCGCCTCCATTTCGCTTGCCAGGCTATGGTTCGCCGTTTTCATTTCCATGGTCAATTCGGACTTCATTTCTGTGGTTAATTCGGTCATCTTCGCGGCCAGGTTGTTATTTGCCTCTTCTGTTTTCGCAGTGAGGTTTGTCATTCGCTGTTCTCATTTCTTTCAGCTCTTCTAGAATTTTTGCCAGTGCAGCGTCCATTGTCGTATGTTCCACTCCTGACACCAATTGTGACTTTGTAGTTCGTAAAATTAGAAGTCCAATTTGCAGAAATTCAAAATGCTCTTTATTTCCGTAGAGACACTTTTTGTACAGCCCTGTGCAGCCGAATTACATAACATACACAAATACAACTTTCAAGGTATCTGCCACTCGACCATAAACAAGAGTTCACTTTCAAATCACAGCTGTAGGCACACGATTATCAGTTCCGATTACGACTGACTCGATAAACTAGCCACAGCTTCTTTTCTTATACCTCTACTCATTGTTCTAGTAATTAATCATATGTTCTGTAACAAACAAGAAAGCGAACCTTCCAGTCAGCTATCTTTCTCTTTCTTTATTTGTTTCGGTGAGCTTTTATCTCCATGCTGCATTATCTGTCTCTTTGCGCTCGCCGGCCATGCCCATCGCAACAATTGGTTCACGACTCATTCAAATTTGAATTCCATCATTATTGTATAAGTATTTAGAAAAATGTGAGG
The DNA here is from genome assembly GCA_030765055.1 of Mantis religiosa. Lineage (NCBI taxonomy): Eukaryota > Metazoa > Arthropoda > Insecta > Mantodea > Mantidae > Mantis > Mantis religiosa. The sequence goes on along the minus strand of CM060954.1, from coordinate 114,145,867 downwards.
ATTGCCTATCTAGGATAACTAAAAAGTTTGTTGACTATAAAGAAAATGTTTGTCAGGAGAAAAAGGCTTATAGTGGTCCATTGTATAATTTTAGAACCAAGGATAAAATAATCTACATATAAGATCAAAGTAATTATTTCACCGTAACATAACCTAACATAAGATAAGAGAGCTTGAAATGAATAATTCTCATTAAACATCATATGTGAAGTAGCCGGTGCAAACTCATCATTTTTTTAAAATATTGCACAAGTTTCTAATTGAAGTTTCACTATATGGAGATCAAATGTTTTATGTAGTTATCTTTGGTAAATATAATCTTTTCTGAAAACTCGAAACTGCAAATAAATATTTAAAAATTATGTTTAGCAGCTTACTTTGATAAAAATTTGAGCTGTGCCTGAAACTATATAAAAGCAAACTACATTTCATTCTTATTGCAACTCTTTTTGTTCTTCACTTCCTCCAATGTTAAGTCGTATCGGATGATGATTAAAATTGGTGAAGTGATGCTCAAATGAGTACGGGGTCCATGGAGCTTAAAGCTACCTGACATTAATCTTTAAGGAGAAGGGAAACCCAGGAAAAAACCTTATCTAGGTAACTCACCCTAACCGAGATTCAAACTCGGGACTTCTTGAACGTGAGGCAGACATGCTACCATCTACGCTACCGAGGTCTCTTGTGTTAGTAATTTAATGAAAGACAGAGATTTAGTTATCATATCTCATAACCAATTGTACTACCGAGTGACTCCACTGTAACATGTAAGATTTGCATTTGAGAACAAATGTCTGTATAGAAAGAATCACCAATTAACTAAATGTCTGTATCTTCATTTAATCATGTAGAACTTGCGACAGGATCTCAGGGTTGGGATGCTGAAGCATCCTGCAATGCTATTGCTGCATCCTGTCCTTGGGGATGATGCTGATGTTCAAGGTTTCAGAGTCGTCTCAATCTGAACTTTTGCTCAATCCGGCATCTCAGGTTGAGCAAATCCTCTAGCTGTTACCCGTAGCTGCTCCAATCGAAGCATGAAAACCCATTACCTCAGGCGTAGTCTCAGACAGAATTTTAAGTGAACTAATTTACCAAATGAAATGAAATAAGCATTTAATTTCTTTTTAAATATTCCAATTTTTAATTCTATATGAAGTTAACAAAATGTGTTGTAACACAAATTAATATGTAAATTTAGAAGCGTTGGTTTCCTTTTTAATATAAAATCAAACAGTTTTAAACTATTCACAATAAAACTTGAAATTGTGTTCCTTCACACTGAGAATGTTTTGCTTCCTAACTCCACAACTTCCAATACACAGAATGACGCTAACTCTAGCTAATTGGCCGTTGCTATTGCGATCCAATAATTTCTCATTGGTTCATGTCATTTTCAGTGACCCACTTTTCATTACCATATGAGATAATTTACATAATCTTTTGTTTGAATCATATTTAAACAATATAACATTCAAATAACATTTTGTTTATTATTTTAGGCTACTATTATCATCGTTAAATGTATTAATATTATTGCTTTTCTTCGTTTCTACGTATTCAATCACAAGTTTACCTTCAGTTGTTTCTTAATTTCATTCACTTTCCACTAAAGTTTTTAATAATTTCCAATGAATTCTTATCTTAGTTAATTTAAAATAACAAAATTGAATTATAAACAATGTTTAGAGGTTTAAAATAAAATAAAAAACCATCATAATATAAGCACAGACTTGAGTGCTAATTCAGTATCTTGGGCCAGCTTATGAATTATATGCTACCGATCACTGTCCATTAGTGCAGCAAGAGTAGACATTTCTTCTCTGAGACTAGAATAACCTCCTGATGCCTGTGTGCCACATTTTGGCCTCCCTCATTTAAAACCTTTCCATGCAAGCCCTTTGAAGATCTTCCTGTATGACCTTTGGTAGATTCAATGTTTAACCAACTCCATTGTTACTTTAAAAAGCTATTTGTAGTCAGTTTTGTTGACACTTTGTCACTTACTATATGCGTGCGATAAGAAGAGCGATCGGGTCCCAAGTCCTCATTCGGTAAGTTTTGTTTAACTCCGTAAACATAGATGACAACTTTGAAATTTGAAATGCACTATACACTGACATCTAGTGGGCTAATATGCTAAGCTTTATCAGGTCCACCATATTTCGTTTTGATCAGTTTCGAGGTTAATTAGCTAACCAGTTTACAACAATTGTATGTTAGAATTAGAATTTTAGTTTGTCCTTGGCAACATATACATGCTATGAGACACGTAAAAATGTATAAATACAGTATATACATAAAGTCAAATTGATTACATACAATGTACACAGTAAGCAGCTTTTCTATGGTTTCATGTGGTATTTGCATAGACTAATTTACTACAAGAAATGTCATAATATGAATATTACAGGTTTGTGAATGTACTATGCTCCCAGTGCTCATTTACATGGTTACAGTTCTAAAAATTCATTAACCGTATAAAAACAATGTGCATGCAAAAATTTCTTAACCTTATTCTTAAAGTGTTTTAATGATGCAGCTTGTTTAAATGAATTTGGAAGTTAATTATATAACATTTTCCCTTTGTAGTTAAAGCTTCCTTCATAAAGGCTCGTTTGGTGTGCTCAAATTGCCAGTTTATCCTTGTTACAAGTGTGGTGGTAATGTACATTAGCATTTACTTGAAAATGATTTACATTTGAATGAACATTTGTGGATGTTATGGCTCTCAAAAGGGGACGCATTATTATTTGTCTACCTCCATATAACTGTGATCTGAGTGCAATTGAGCTGGCATGGGCAAAACTAAGGAATGTTTTCCGAGGATGCAATGTTAATTGTGATATCTTCCCTTATCTTACACACTATTTTGCTGAACTGTGTTTCTCAGTGTTGACTACACTGCAGAAACAAAAGAGCATTAGTTCTTGCTTCTTCCCCTCTGCCCGCACCACACTGTAAATCTAGCGCTCAACTTAATTTGCGCATACTGAACATTTTTATATTATTATGGGACTAGTTTCGGAAGCCATTGCTTCCATCCTCAACCTCTCTCCAGTTGAGGATGGAAGCGATAGCTCCCGAAACTAGTCCCATAATAATATAAAAATGTAAGGGACAAAGTGTCAAAAAAACTGATTACAAATAGTGTTTTCAGTTAATTTTGACGTCACTGTTACTAAATTCTTCCAATCATACATCCATTGTTCCTGTTTTGAAAATGTGACCACACTACATTAGACCACCACATTCCTGAGGTTCTATTCTTCTTGCCAGTTTGCTCTTAAGTAATAGTAAGTAAGTAAGTAAGTAAGTTTTATTCACCGTAAGAACATACAATATTCATGGCTTCGTCAAATTTGTACCCGTAAGAATAATACAATTCTTTTGAGCAATAACATTATGAATACAATAGTAATTAATAATGCACTAGTAATTAAACAATACAATAGTAGTTAAATAATACAATAGTAATTGACAGAATAATAATACAATAGTAATTAAGAATAATGCAACTTAGGTCACACAATTTTTAATGTATTACACTTCCAAAAACTAGACTGTAATAGACATAACTTTTACCAAAAAAATCAATATTTACTTTATTATTCAATTCTACTTCTCAAAAACTCATCTATTGTCTGTGGCATTATTTTTATTAGGATATTTTTTACAGCTTTTCTGAAATTTTTATTATTTAGATTTTTTATCTTAGCTGGGAGTTTATTATATAGAATGATTCCTTTGTGAGAGATGAAATCTAGACTCAGACTGAGACGATGATGATTTAGATGTATATTTTTACTGTTCCTTGTATTGTATGTGTGACAATCTGAATTACTTGTAAATAGTGATCTATTCCTATGTATAAAATAAACTACTTCATAAATATAAATACATTGAACAGGTAAGATGTTAAATTCTTGAAATATTGGCTTGCTTTCTGTTCTTAAGGGAACCTTTTTAATTATTTTTAATATTCTTTTTTGCATCTTATATATACACGAGGACTTGGATGTGGACCCCCACAGAATAATTCCATATGTAATTATAGGTTGTATATATCCAAAATATATTGTTTTTAATACCTCAATGTTTAGTACCTTTGTTAGAATTCGGAACGCGTAGCACAGTCGACTTAGCTTTTCACCTAATTGCTTTATATGATGCTCCCAATTTAGACTGGAATCAATCCATATTCCTAAAAATTTTGTAATCTGAGTTTCTGTTACAAAGGAGCTGTTTATGGGAAACTGGATGGGGTCATACCGAGTTTTTTGACTAAAGTTAATGGAGACAGTTTTATCTGTATTTGCTACTAATTTATTATTTATAAGCCACTGTTGAATTTCTATCATTGTCTCGTTTACCATTGCTTGCAGATCAACAGAACTTTTATTACCAATTACCATATTGATGTCATCTGCGAATAATACTGTGTTTGCATGTCTTAAATTCAAGGGAAGATCATTTATATAAACTAAAAACAACACGGGGCCCAGAATAGAGCCTTGAGGAACTCCTCTGTTTATCTTTTTCCGTGTGGATTTTATATTTCCTATTTCCACCAGTTGCTCCCTTTCCTTCAAGTAGGATTCAAACCAGTTTTCTGCTTGCCCTCTTATCCCATAGTGATGTAATTTTCTTAGTAGAATGTCGTGGTCCACCATATCAAATGCCTTACTAAGATCCAAAAATAAGCCATATGTCTGATTTCGTTCATCTTCTAGTTTCATTATTGCTTCTACAAGTGAGTACAGTGCATCATTTATACATTTTTTCTTTTGAAACCCAAACTGGGCATTATATAGTATTTTGTTAGATTCTAGGAATTGTGTTATTCTATTAAACATTACCCTTTCAATAATTTTTGAAAAAGCCGATAGCAGAGAAACTGGCCTATAATTTCCAATGTTTTCCTTTTCACCTTTCTTATATATTGGATGAATTTTTGCTAATTTAAATATTTTAGGAAATTTCCCCTCCGCTAATGAAGAGTTACATATATCTGTGATAGGGGTTACAATCAAAGATGAGCACCGTTTTACGATCAAATCTGGGATTCCATCTGGACCACATGATAATTTGTTTTTCATGCCTTTAATTATACCATCAACCTCTTTCTCCGTTACTGGAGTGAGAAAGATTGTATTGGGATTAAAGGTTTGGTTACTTAAGTTTGTTTTCTGTGTTATATACTGTGATGTTGATGATGGCGTTACTTTTACAAAATGTTCACTAAATGCTTCAGCTATTTTTTGGGGATTTGTTACCATGTTTTGATTAATCAAAATCTCCTCAATTCTATTATTATTTGAATTTGTTTTACCCGTTTCCTGTTTGACAATATTCCATATAGCCCTACCCCTGTTTTCAGATTTAAGTATGTAATCCTTATTGAATTGTTGCTTTGCTTTACATATTACTTCTTTTAAAACTTTACAGTAGATTTTATAATAAGTCTTGAGTTGTAAATTATTAGAAATCTGGCATTGCTTGTACAAAGTTCTCTTGTTTTTACAGGATGTTAGGATGCCTTTAGTTAACCATATTTTATTTTTTGAGTTGAGTGATATTCTCCTTTTTACCTCTGGGCACGCCATATTCAGATAGTGAGATACAGTATTCACAAATAATTCAGATTTATCATCTACATCTTTACTGTTTATTACATCTAACCAATTTTCTTTCTTTAATAAGTACATTAAATATTCAATATTTTCATTATTTAGCACACGTTTTTGTATACTGTTTTGAAATTTCTGATGCATGCTCTTGACTGCAAGGTTTAGCTGTAATGATACTGCATTATGATCTGATATTCCATAGTTACAGTTACCTTTTTTGTATGGGTTGATATTACTGTCAATAATTATTTGATCTAGACATGTTTTTGATGTTATTCCTATTCGAGTGGGGCTATTAATAATATCAATCATATTGAATGAGTGTATTAGAGTCCTAAATTGTGCCACTACATCATCATTTGATAAAAAATCAATATTAAAGTCTCCACATATAATAACTGTTTTGTAGTTTCTTTTTAAGCTTGTTATCAATGTTTCAAAACGTTCAAAGAAAATTTTTAAACAACCAGATGGAGATCTATATATACACGCTAAAGCCACTCGGCTTATGCCAGTTAATTCTGTGACTACATGCTCAAAATGCTTTTCTTGATTTAAATAATAAGTAATAGTTTTTTCCTTATTCTTAATATGATCTTTTACATAGATAAGAACCCCGCCATTTTTATATGATGTGCGACAAAATATACTTGATAGTTCAAAATTTGATAAACTATAAAGGTTTTTTTCATGCTCATTAAGCCAGTGTTCTGTTAAGCATAGTACACTTGTATCTTTTAGCTCGTGCTCTAATAGTATATTCAGTTCTTCCGATTTATTCCTAAGACATTGTATGTTTTGGTGTACTATTGTTAAAGCATTATGCTTAAAATGGGCTGAATTGTTTGACTTTTGAAAAGCATTCATCACTGTTGCAGTTTCTTTAGGAGATTCATACATTACTTTTAACTGCTTTGTACTTGACTGATTTACATCATCTATACTACTTGCAAGTTTCCCTGGGGCATGCAGATTTCAATTACCTTATTTATTACTTTACCTAGCAGATATGAACCTTTCCTATTTAGGTGAAGGCCATCCCTGCCGAGGCATGTTTCATCTATATATCTATTTACATCACAGAAAATGGCTTTCCGCTTTTCACATGCCCACCTTAGATTGCTGTTTACTTGCTGTATGTACTTTTGGTTCACGTCACGCCTATTGATTACACTATTCACAATTATCCTTGCTGATGGAAACTTGTTCTTTGTTTTTTTTATAACTTCATAAACGTCACCCATAACCTCATCTGCATTGTTTGATTCCTTTATATCGTTTGTACCAACATGCATTACTATAACCTTTATGTCACTACTGATTTTTTCGTCCACTATTTTTTTACCCAGCTGCCTCGAATTTATGCCCCTAAACACTTTAATTTGACCTGCATTTGGAACGTTCACATGCTTTATCATTGAATCACCATACAGAATTACACCGTGATTAGCTTTCTCCCTCTTCACCCACTTGAATCTTGACTTGGGCCCATTCCATGCTGCTTCCGTAGCTTGTGTGACCTTACAGGTTATGTCCGGCTCATTAGTAGCTGTTTTGGTGGTGGCCTCTTCGACGACGTCGGACTGTAGTACACTGAATCTGTTATTTGTAGTAATCTCTTCATGCCGGCAATCAGAAGATCCCTTTGGCATTTGCAAGACCATTTGTCCACCCCGGTTCGGCGTTGGTTTTTTACCCGCTACAGTAGACCATGATTCTTTCTCTATTAGGGCGTCTTTATGCCTATCATGCTTTCTACAGCTTTCAATGTGGCCCTTTAGGTCTTCATTTTCAGTTCTTAGTACTTTTATACGTTCTTGTGCACACTTAAGATCCTTATTCAGCAGTTCGATCACTTTGTGTAGCGATGCTAACCTTTCTGCATCACGTGTGTCACAATGTTTTCCTGACGATAGGGTAGCATTTTTGTAAACACCCTGGAAACGATTTTCCCTTGTTAGCTTACCAAAATCTTTTGCTTCATCATTACACCTAGCACTTTCATCTTCTCCTGAGTATATATTCGAGCGATTTCTCAAATTACACTTGTACTTTTTTATATAATTTTGGGAGCTAGTTTCCGAAATTTCACAACCGGCCGCCATCTTGGAAAAACATCATAATAATAATATAGGTATTTAACTAACATGCACTATCAGTGACATAATTAGATGCTTTTGCATGGCATCTGTAAAGCAGTATTGCCACTAATAAAGTTCCAACCCTCATATTTTGTTGCATTCTGAACAGACTGTTGAGTAATGTCAATTGAAATTTTGTCAGTCCGTTCAGATTTCAACAAGCTTTTTAATTACAGCTGTTTTATTTTTCTAGGAGTATGTCAAATTCCTTAAAGTCTTGTAGTATTTGAAATGCCCAGGGGTGGTATTTGAACTTTTAGAATTGCAGTGTGTCTCCCCTCATTAGGAAATTACAATTTATGGGGTAGAGGGAGGTATTTTTGTAACAGGCAATTTCGTGATACTTTTTCAAAGGGATGGTTTCTCTGTGACATCCCTTTGAAAAGGATCAGGAAATTGCCTATGAAACAAAAATACCTCCCTTTACCCTACCTCAATAGAGAGACCAAATGCCTGTATTTTCTTTCACTTATTTTTCAAGGACAACATTCATAAACTTATCTTTGTCCAAAGTGCTAAAGTTATTTAATATTAATTTTAAAGGGAGAACTTGAAGGAAATCTGAATCTGACAGTTTGATCCAATCAGAATTTGAACCTAGTAATGCAGCTTTAGGTTAAAAATGTTGTTCCTTCTACACCACTGTATGATATTTCTCAACCATCTAGGAGCTTCGGCTGCCTCCCTTCTTTTCATCAATCTAAATTCAAACCATCATCCTGCAAAACCCACATTCCCATCTAACGTGGTTAAGTCCTTCCTAGGATAAGTACATTCATGACACTCCACAGGCTGTCCCTCAGCCTGCCAACAGAAATGAATGAATAAACCACTGTATGACGTGTTCAATGTCTAGAGCACTGCTCAGTGATAGGACCAAACAAACAAACCAACCATGGTACCTTTTGTCTTTTATACAGATATTTTCTTGGTTTTGCAGTCATGTAAATTTTGCTGTACATATTATATCTTATTTTGTAAATATATTTCAAATAGTAACCCAGTAATGTACTGTTCTGTAACGAAAGTTTAGAAAGAGTTGAAAGTAAAATGGGATAAATAACATTAATAATTACATTTAATTTGTTTACATTACATATTATTGAGATATTTTAAATTAATAAGCAGGTTTAAAAATATAATTTTAGGATCTACATTACTTCCCATTTCGGCCAGCAGATCGTATTGTGGCAGCATGGACTGCAATGGAACGAGTGACTTTGGACAATGGATGTTTGGTAGTTATACCAGGAAGCCATAAAGGTTCTCTTCTGCCTCATGGATATCCTGATTGGGAGGTACTGTGTACTAGATTAATTGATAGTTTGTATGTCATTTCTTAACATAAACTGAGATATACAACAGATATATATTGCAGCCTAAATTTCTATGTTTAGTGAAATTTATTGTGTCAGTTTTTCTTCATACAAATATTTTAATAATAATTTTCTGCAAACTGGTCTCCCACAAGGTGCTGTCACCTGTTGCACTCTTTAATCTTTTTATCTGATCCCCGACTTGACGGAAAATGTAAATGCCAATGCCCTCCTCTATGATTGATGATCTAGATATTTGGTGGTCAGCACTAAAGAAGGAAGCCTAGAAAGTAATTGATAAAGCTCTCAACAGCATGATAGATATCTTAACCATTTCATGATTTCCATTTAAACTCTGCATGGGCCGGAAACGGATATCCAATAAACAGATCGACATTTAAATTGTTAAATGCTGTAAAAATATTTCTTAAATACACATTCGTATCTTAGTATTTATTAAGTTATTTAAACAAAACGAAAACTGGTTTAAGACCATTAAAGACCGTATAATCTACTGTATCAATAAAGTAAAGAGTATATTAATAAATCATTGAAATTTCACTATTTTGTTTCACAGTAGCAAAAGCCATTCTTTGCATCAAACGCAACTAATATTTGAATAATTTGTTCTGTGTGCATGCAAATGATAGTATATGTGATAGCTGCATAAACAAGTTCTCTGGTTCGAGGTTTTAGGCTTTAGTTTATACCACCAAGCGATAATCATTGTATATGTTGTGTGAAACACACTGGAAAGAAACAAACCTCTCTGTCAGCATCTGTATGTACCTCTTATTACAGTATTTCACAACTGAAGTTTATGCTAGCCTTATGCAGCTGTTTTTGCTCAGTATTTGTAATTTATCCTTACTGGGTGTTCAGAGTGATTTCTCATAGCTGTCAAGAATTAGATGAATAGCACATTTGAAATTGTAAAACCTCAGTGTTAACCATGGCTTATCCTAGTAATGAAGCAAATGAATTAGCTTGTGTAGGATGTGTACGGACTAGGACCTTTTGCTGTTTGACATGATTTGGATATTGATGGCGATTATGAGCGAGGTGTGTGTGTAGTGTTTAACGCCCGCTTTTACTACATACGGCACCGCAGGCGGTGACACTGATGATACTAGCAGGGAGCAAATGGAGCTGTGGAACCCTAACACTAAATACTAACTATAAGATATTTGTAAAGTCAGTCATGAAGTACAGCTGTAGTACTTTAATAACAGCTTCTCAACAGACGATCAAAAAAATTAGAGAGGTTACAAAATCATGCCCTTTGATCATCACTAGTGGTGTTAAAACTACTCCAATAACTTCCATGTTGTCATAAACTACCATGAAATACAGAGAGAAATTACTGAATCTGCACTGAAACTCCATGAGAAACTACTTAACTCAGGAGTTAATTATCCTACTAACATAGAGTGTCCTCCATGGTTAAAGACTGTAAAAGGAATTCCTAATGGATGATGCGATGAGATGATCTCCCCGTGAATTATCTCGAAGCCCCTGGTTGGGAAGCCCTTTGTGAGAAGTTTTCTACTGGGGTGAAGATGTGATGATGCACCACGTTATGGCAACATTTGAAAGAAGTTTTTGTATACAGTATTTTCTTCTAAACCATGATGCATCCAATGAAGAAAATTTTTGTATATATTCCATGTTGGAAAAAATATTAATTTAAAGATGGTGATTGAATGTAAACATTAAAAGAAAAATATCGTTATATTGAACTAAATTTTAATGTCCCGGCCAGCACATGAAAATTCCATTCAGGTATTGTCTCGGAATGATGTATTTCTCTACTTATGTTGATTTTCCAAACTAAAAATTACATATATCCTTTTTCTATATAAGAAATTTAATTTTCCATCATTAAATACACAATGAAACAACACAGGTTATATCTTAAGCCCCTTAATACAACCTCTTTCTCAAATTACACTCGTCTTTACACACAGATTTTCTTATTTCTGCACACATCTAACTTCCACAATGTCCGGGCTTCTACTAATATCCTCTCTAAGGACTATTGATTGTTTTGTAATTTACGTCCTCCAGCGTTAAGTCATATCAGACGAAATGAAATGTGTAGTGTTTAACGCCCGCTTTTACTACATACGGCACCGCAGGCGATGACACTGATGATACATGAGATGAAGAGGAGCACCGGTGGAATGAGATGCCGGGGGAAACCGGAGATCCCGGAGAAAACCCGCCCCAGCGCCGTGTTGTCCACCACAAATCTCACTTTGCGGTCGCCTGGGATCGAACCCGGGCCGCCTTGGTGAGAGCCAAGCGGTCTAACCACTGAGCCACGGCGCGGCCAGATATCAGACGATGAATGGAATGGGTGAAATGCTTAAGTGAGCCCAGGGTCCATGGAGCTTAGAGTTACCCGAAATTCATCTTTCAGGATAAGGGAAAACCTCGGAAAAAACCTTATCCAAGGAACTCACCCTGACCAAGATTCGAACTCGGGACCTCTTGAACGTGAGGCAGACATGCTAACATCACGCTACCAAGGCGGGCATTGATTTTTTTGTCCCTATAGCAGCCATATGTTTCCATATCTTACTCATTAAAAATTCATAGCCTCCTATATATTTGAGTTCGAATCTTGGTCAGGGTGAGTTACCTGGATAAGGTTTTTCCGGGGTTTTCCCTTCAAGACGAATGTCGGGTAACTCTAAGCTCCATGGACCCTGGACTCATTTGAGCACCATTTCACCCAATTCATTCACCGTCCGATATAACTTAACGTTGGGGCGGACGTAAATTACAAAAAAAAAAAAAAATACATCTGCTTTACAATTTCATTTGCACATTCTTATTATAAACATAATATTTTTAAACATTCTTTGAATACTTTTAAACTCTAAATAACATAATTAAATAAATAATATTGATTTTTGCAGCCAAACTAAAACAACTGTTACAAGACACAATAGGGTTTCCTGCAAAAAGTACTAAAAGTTAAACAAATCTTAGAGATATTTTCAAGGCCTAGTCCATTAATACTGCCAGAAAATCCACTTGATCAAAAACATATAGATAAAGCCTTACACCTAACTGAAAAATGAATAAAAACAGAGGTCTCCCAAGAAATATTAAGACCAATAGCCACAGAGTCCATCTGTACCTGTTATCTTGAAGAGAAATGTGCACGTGCGCACACACATACAGAGATGTATCCAAAATGGTAAAAGAGATGGAAAAACTAGTGCTGGGATACACTGCAGACTTTTCTCTACATACATATCTCTAGGAAAAGAACATATCTCTTTTGATGGGTAGATAAAAGCAATTCAGTGCACCTTGAAACAACATACCAGTCATCTGCATTTGCAAAAGTTGTCATATTACATAATTCACAAGTTGCAGTATCAGCTATCACAAACTTCACCAGCACACCTATTTGTAACAACATACTGGACTGTAGGAAACTGATCAGAAATCTCACTGCACAAAACAAGGAAATGGTCTTAAATGGATTCCCTCTCATTGTGGCATTGTCGGCAATGAGATGGCCGACACCCTTGCAAAAAAGGAACTCTAATCCCACCTTATTGCAGCACACTTCCATTCACTCCAAATACACTGCCACCCACACCTCAGCTGCACTGTAGCTGAAGAGATCTTCCACCAGAGGTACAAGGATTCAGCATATCAGGTCGATCACCATTGTCAGTATAATAGTCTGAAGACTATTATAGTTAGCAAATGCTGGGCTTTGGCAGTGAAGTCATTAGTGCTCTTGCTCTCTTGTATTTCTATGTAGTGGATCCATCAGATCGAACTTCGCAGATTTTTAAGTCATCTTCAGTCATTTCTTCTTCTTTGTTGCATAGAAAACAATTTGGATTTATGTAAATTCCTATTTTGTGTAAGTGTTTGGCCAAGTAATCATGTTCTGTAAGTAATCTAAATTTTGCTACTGCAGTTTTTCAAGGTATGGGATTGTAAAACTTGTATTGAGCTTAAGGGGTGTAATTTGAGATTAAGGACTAAATAAAATACTGCTTGTATTGTATGTCAAAATAAATTGACATTTTAAATCATTTTAATTTTTGTATAATCTTTTTTTCAGAAAGATGGTTTTGATCTATATACCATTTCTGTCGTAATGTGCAATACTTTTAATTAATAACTGCTTGGCTTCGACATCGGAATTTATTGTTGAGTGTTTTGAGGCTTGATAGGAGTGGCTAACCTATCAGACCAAGATTTGCAGTATCAAATCCCAGTAAAATATTGTCGTGAAGCCGTTATCTATGATAGCGCGGCTTGTGTACACAAGGAGCCGGTAAATAAAGATAGCTGAGATAAAGGACTTGCTGACATAGATTAAGTTACGCTTCTGGAAGGTGATAGAATATTTGGTTTCCTTATTGTTCTGGAACAGTCTCAAATTTATCAATGAGATATTTAAGAAGGCGACGACTCGCCAAGAGTCAGTTGTGAACAGATGTGTAACACGAGTGTTGTAAACAGAGGTAATCAGAACGTTTGTTGTGATCATCGACCTTGGTAGATTGTGTGTATGTGGCGTAATTCTGTTATAAGGATTGAACAGTGTATCTCTACGCAAATAAAGAATGTTTTGAACTTCTGTGACTAGGACTTTTAATTCTAAGAACCGGCAAAGTCACAATATATATTTTGCTTTAAAGAGAAACACTGGTAAAAAGGTTGGGGCGGATCCAACTAAAGCAATCAGTGAGATGGCATGGTTGGATACTGATGTGTTTCATTTAGTGCAGAAATATATGTACTTTGTTTCATGAAACAAAGTTGGATTGTTAATTTGTGATGCAGTATGTGGGTGCTGCAAGTGTGTCATGTTCCAACAGCTGAGCTGGTTAAGACATGGTGATGTGATATAACCAGTGTTACGATCATGCTTCTGCCAAGTTATTCCCCCTCCCCCATTCTTGTCAGGGGTTAAAAATTGAAAATCAGAATTAATTTTTCAAAACTTAATCCACCTTTTGGTATCCTTAAATAGCCATGCCTACCTACACATAGGCATTCAGCTCGTGATGTAGTGGCTCTTTAAATGGTGCTAGGGCATAAGTGATGGCACAACAATGTTTAAACCCAATTTAAAGGCAAAAGTATGTGATTGTTTTGTCATTTTTGGTGATATTTCACTGGGTATCCCCTTAACCCTTTCACCGATATGGACGTCATATGACGTCCAAGTTAAAGTGCCCCAAACCGATATGGACGTGTATAGACGTCCTGCGCATACATGCATTTAATGCTCAGTTAACGCCAATTATTTTAATCTTGCTGTTTTACAATCAATTTAAATTAGTTCTATAAGGAATGTAAACGTATCCTTAAAGGTTTCTTTTTGAATTGTACACCTCCAAACCTGGATAAACACCCAAGGGCACATCTGCAGATTCACACCAAATAATATTGGTTTCCTTGCGAACTTCTTTTTCGCAACACACTACACATTTTCGAAATGGTTACAAGTTTTTGGGTGTGGGTGGTATACTTTTAGGAAAGTGTTTTCTCTCAAGTATGAGGGATGATGTGAATTTTGCTACCCCCTAGTATAAAGAGGCCTCTGAGTATTATAATGCTCAATTAGGTTACGAGCTCTTTATACGCGCAAGTACAGGTAGATGAATGTCTTTTACAGCTCTGATAATTACTAAACAACTGTGCATAGTTACATCCAGTGCTATAAAAATACTTTTTTTTACCATTTAACTGTTTTCCGTAAAGAGGGATAGCTGGTAATAGCTGATCCGTATCACCCATATTTGACCCGCCATTTCCCCAAACAATGGAGTAGCTAACATGCCAGCTGTAGACCAGTACACGTCACTGCTACGTATGTCCTAAAGATCTCCTTCATAATCGTACAACAAATCTTCCAGATTTTCTACAGTAATATCAGAAGCCTGTACACATCATACCCAAGCTAATTTATTTGCTACATTACCGGGATAAGCCATGGTTAACATTGAAATTTAACAATTTCAAATGTGCCGTTCATTTAGTTCTTGATAGCTACAAGAAATCTCTCTGAACACAGAGAGAGTATAAATAGCTGAAATACAGAGCGAAAACTGCTGCATAAGGCTACTAGAAACCTTGGTTGAGAAACACTGTAATAACAGATGCTGACAGAGTTTTCATTCCAGTGTGTGAGTGTGTGACGCAACATATTCTCGTCATATTATCGCTTGGCATAGCATAAATAAACTAAACTTGAACCTGAGAAGACGCTTGCGTAGCTATACATACATACTATGGCTCGTATACACAAAACAAAATGATTCACATATTAGGCGCGTTCAGCACAAAGAATGGCTTTTGCTACAGCGAAACAAAGTAGTGAAATTTCAACAATTTATTAATGTAGTCTCTACTTTATTGTTACTGTATATTTATACTGCCTTTAATGAGCTTTAAACCAGTTTTTGTTTCGTTTAAATAACTTAATAAATACGGAAGATACGGAATTGTATTTATGATGCATTTTTACAGCATTTAACAATTTAAATGTCCTGTTCTGTTTATTGGGTATCCGTTTCCGGCCACTGAAGCGTTTAAATGGCCATCGGCGAAGCGGTTAAATCATTAGAACTTGGTTGACTCATAATTTCAGGTTAAAATTAACTGATGAATGTGTTAAATGTTATATCATTTTTATTATTTTTGTTTTCAGAATGGTGTCAATAAAGCTTTCCATGGAATTCAGGGCTACCATCCTGATTCAGTAGTGCCTCTTGAAATGGAAAAGGGTGATACAGTTTTCTTTCATCCAATCCTAATCCATGGCTCTGGTGTGAATATAACAAAGGTAATTTTCACAAAGAAATCTTAAGTAAAAGCAGAGTCTAATGTTTATAAGAAACTATAATACAGTGTTACCCTCTTTTAAGAAGAAAACAGGTACTTTGTAATAACTTAAAAAAAGAAAAAAATACACACGCACACACGCGTGCGCGCGCGCGCGCACACACACACACACTCACACACACACACACACACACTCTCACACTCTCGTTCTCACCCTCTCACATACTCTCGCACACTCACTCTCTCTCACACTCACACACATCAAAATTTAACTGTATTGGAACACTACAGTGAAGCGAAACAATTATTAAATTATAGATGAGTTGTATTTATTACACATCAGCTTCACTTACGTACCTATATTTCGAACATGTTTCACAAACCGTTCTTCGCATCATCAAATCTGATGCGACCAAAGCTTGATCCAGTGGTGTAGGTAGTTCCATCTGTTGATTTTGTGATGAATTTAAATGTGGGGTAGTCTTCTGGTGGGATTTCAAAGTTCATTAGTTGGTTTTTATACTTTTCTATGTATATTTTCTCCCAGATGACTAGCTCACTATGTGCTATCTTCAATTTCATGATTTTCAGGCCAGAAATGAGCTGCTATTGTGGACTTATCAATATTTTTGTATCTTAGGTGCTTTTTGTATCTTAGGTGCCTAAAATGTTCTTTCTTCCTAGTGCCTATGTTTCTTTTCGTCCTCCCTATGTAAATTTTTTCACAGTCTTTACACTTTATCTTGTAAATGCCTGATTTTTCTTCTGGTTTTATCTTATCAGTATTGTTACTGTTAAGTAGGTTTTTAACGTAATTGTTTTTTGGTGCCAACATTATATTATATTTCCTTAATATTTTTTGGAACTTTTTTGTGGCACAGGGGTGGTAAGTAAATTTAGGATATCTACTTTTTTGTTCCATTTATACCCTGCATTTAACTGCAATGGTCATATCGGCAGCTGTTCTCCTTTAGAACGTATCCAAGGTGTTAACTCATATTTGTTGGGTTTTAATCATTACATCATGCACACATTCACACTCTCATTCATACTTCTAGACTCTGAGGAAGATGAGGAATTATCTTGGTCAGAGATGGCTGGCCCCAACGCTCAGTTGGTAGAGCATTTTCTTTCTTTTTCACGAATTTATAGGGCATTTTTATCTGTAGCCCGCATTTGGGAGGCTCGAGTTCGATTCTCGTGGCGAACCTGACTCTGACCCATGGCCCTTTTGGGCTTTTTAAAATAATCGGTGATTAAAAGTTCACTGATATATCTTTTGTGAAACAGTAACTTTCTTTTTTCTAAGTGCGGTAAACATGTAATTAACACAGGTCAGCGTCCTAACAGTGCTGATGAATTTATGACGCATCATTTCGAGGAATTGCTGATTACATCATGCAGTACGCGTGGATTGCATCAGTCAGGACTTCTGGAGCTAGAAGTGTCGCAGTAAGAAGAGTAGTTTGTAAGTTGTGTGAATTTGTTGTGTTGTGAAATTGAAATGCCGAAACAAAAAGTCAACTGCGTCCCCTTTGAAACAGTATGTTTCAGAGTTTGGCGGAAACATATTCTCTATTGATCGATGGAACTGTGTTGTTCTGTAAAGTGTGTGAAATTAAAGTAGCTGCAGACAAACGTTTCACAGTACAAAAACATGTTGGGTGGGAAGAACTTTTGCAAACTCTTCAAAATGTGAAAGACAAGCGTCTCAGTTATTATTAAAAGAAACAGCTTTGACGTCAAGTAACAAGTCATCCTCCTGTTATAAAGAATTATGTGAAGTATTTGTTAATTCCAATATTCCAATAGGAAAATTAAGCAATTCCAAATTACCAGATTTTTTTAAATGTCACACTGGTCATACAGTTCCAGATGAATCAACTTTGCGTACAAGTTATCTACAAAAATGTTATGAAGACATGTTAAACTGAATGTGTGAATGGGAAAAAATTTATGTATCAATTGATGAGACAACCGATTCAGAGGGGCATTGTGTTGCCAATGTAGTGATAGGTACACTAGAAGCTATTAGTGCCGGACAAATGTTTCTTCTGACCTCAGAGGTTATGGAAGCTGTTAACCACTGTCAGATGTGCAAACTGTTCAATTCATGTGTTTATTATGGCCTAGTGGAATACAGCATGACAATGTGCTCCTCTTCCTAATAGATGCAGTGCCTTACATGGTTTAAGGCAGCAAAATCAATCCAATCAAAGAAAGTAAAGAAAATATTTCTGAAAGGGCCAACCCGAACTATTTATTTCAAAGAAAAAGCCCCTAATGTAGCTTTGCCCCGGCACCAATTTTAACACGCTGGGGTACATGGTTAACTGCATGTATGTGCCACTGTGTCAATTTGCAAATAGAGAGAAATGCTGAATAGCTTAGATAGGGTAAATTGTAAGGCTGAGAGCACAGAATCTGTTTTCTGACACTCAAATCCAAGGTAAATTAGCTTTCATTAAATCAAATTTTACATTTTTGACAGATACCATAACCGCCTTGAATAAAGTGGCATAACATTGGATAAGTTGATTGAGTTAATAAGGATTGCAGAAGAGAGGATACAAAATGTAAAAGGTGAAATTGGGGACAAAATTAGACAGAAACTAAAATTTGTGTTGTACAAAAATAAAGATTTCCGATATCTTGTCAGAAGAAAACTTCAGAACTCATATTTTTGAACAGCACCTATAACATCTGTGGAAGTGGAGAGAAGTTTCTCGAAGTATAAAACAGTTTTAGCTGACAACCACCGTTCCTTTACTTTTGATAACTTGAAGATTACTATGGTGGTGTACTGCAATGCTAAGTAAGGCATGTTTTGGCTAATGGGTACAGTAACTTACTTTTTCATATTTCATAAAATTGAAAATGACCTGATGAATTTTGAATTTATTATTTAGTAGCAGTAATTGCATTATTTACTAAAAAAGTTAATTTTAAAATGTGGTTATTTGAATCATATATTCATTATTTGTCTGTTACAGTTATTAATTTATTATTATGAAAGAAATTGTTAACTTTTGTTAGGTCATTTTTTTACATTTTATGTGCATTTTTTTTTATTTTTTTTTTTTTTATATATATATTTTAAGGGCATTTTATAGCTCATTTTTAGAGTATTTTTTAGGTCAACAATTTCTGGTCCCAGTTATCAATATAGTTAGTCACTGATATGTGTTTACCTGTGTACTGAAAAATGTGTGAGCAGATTCCTGTATTATTGTTCTGCAAGATATATATGAAACAAACAGTTTTTTATTCTTACTTCTTGGTTCAAATTTAATAATATTAGGCTTTTCAGTGATATTAGTAAGGTTTAAGGATTTGAAACAGTTATCTATTAGAAGCAATTCAGCTAGTGAGGGAAAAACATGAATTTTTTTGCATTACAGTGGTGTTATCAGTATAATTTATAATTTATTGAATACATGTAATTTATGTAAAGTATAAAAAGTAAAGAGCCAAGCACTGAGGTCCATAGTACATCATGTTAAGGAATTTCTGCAATAGATTTAATTTTTGCTGTGTTAATTCCTTGTTTAAAATAAAACTTATTTCAGTTTATTGTATTTGCTCTTTTAGACATGCGGAGATTAATCTGTTAGCAAACCGTATCATGTTAGACACAAACATCTTAGATAAGTCAAGAATTATATTAACTTTCTTTTTGTCATCTAAATTGCTGAAGATATTGTAAACAAAATCGAGCAGTGCTGTAGTTGATCTTTTAGCCTGAAAACCATATTGAAAGTCATTGAGAACATTATATTTTTCTCAAAAAGCAATGATTCTTTTCATTAATATTTTTTACAACTTTGCAGATATAAGAGTGACAGAGATCGATCTATAGTTTTGCATAATTTTTTTGCCATCTTAAATATTTATTGGAGTAACAATTCCGATTTTTAAGCAGTCCGAAAATGTGCTCTCCCATAATGATTCATTTATCAGTTAGAATAAATGAGCATTCAAAAAATGTTTATATTTTTTCAAAAGTTTAGAAAATGTGTAGTGTTTAACGCCCGCTTTTACTACATACGGCACCACAGGCGATGACACTGATGATACATGAGATGAAGATGGAGCACCGGTGGAATGAAATGGCGGGGGAAACCGGAGATCCTGGAGAAAACCCGCCCCAGCGCCATGTTGTCCACCACAAATCTCACTTGGTGGTTGCCTGGGATCGAACCCGGGCCGCCTTGTTGAGAGCCAAGCGGTCTAACCACTGAGCCACAGCGCTGCCTCAAATTTTTAGACCTAATTCCAAACATCACTGGATTTTTTGTTTTCAATCCCTTAATTAATACAGACCTTCTTTAGTTTTATTACCTGAGGGACAAAGAATATTTTGGTGACTATTTTGTGTTCTAGGAACATTTATGAAATAATCATTAAAGTGATTGTAAATTAGCAGTGGAATTTGTTTTATCCTGTTTTTAATAAGAAGATTGAAATTTTCTTGTTTTCAATTACAGGGATTCCGCAAAGCTATTTCCTGCCACTATGCAGCTTCAGAGTGTGAATACATTGATGTTCGTGGAACAACTCAGGAAAATATTGCAGAGGAAGTTGTGGAAATGGCTAAAAAGAAAGGAATGGAACTAACTTTTCTGGTAGGTTCATTGTGAAATTCTCACGAGTTGTTTGGAGAATTTAATGTTATGCTGACAAGTTGGTCATGATAACTCGCTGGTTAAGAACAAACAAATAACTACTCAGAGATACACGGTTCAGATCCCGGCTATGGCATTAAATTTTTCAGTCTATCTTGACTTATCCAAATCTCAGTGTATGCATGACTAGTGTGGAAGAACTATTCATTCCCGTAATCATTTAATAATTGTAAAGATTTTTAAGTTGTTTTGTCTCAAATGTTTATGCAATAATCTTATGGTTGTGCAGTCATAAAAGTCATAAAATGGAGCATAGATGATCACAGTGTTTATCTTTCAAAGACAATATGTTTTTTAATAGGACCATAGCATGGTTCTTCCCCCATGAACAACACATTTTACACTTACATTATCACATTGTGGTTAATTAGGATAGAATAATAAATTACAATAGAATAGTAATATTATTTAACAATTCAACGTAAAGAAAAGCAGAGGTAATGTACTTATATAATAAGTATACAATGTATTTTGCTGTACTGTTTAGCTAGATGATATCTAAAGTTTAAAGTACACTTTTTCCTTTCTGCAGTCTGCCCAACCTGTAAGGTGAACTTGCAGAAAATAAGTATTGCCTTAAATAAGCCATTTTTATACTCATGTTTGTCAGTATTAGGTTTGAAATAAAAATGTAACAATTTCCTCATCTTTTCCAGGATGTTTGGAAATACCGCAGTCGTCTAGCTAGAGGAAAAGAAATTTCACTTTAATGCTGATATAGATGAACTACAAAATGTAGTTTCCTTGTGGTAATGGTTATCAGTCTCCGAACTTCAACTTTTTTAAGGCATTGTTTACTTTTCATTTATATTTTCCTGTAATTCTGTAATAAACCAAACAAAGCTTGAAAAAACTATTTGTACTTGGTTTATTGACACTTTGTCACTTAAATTTTTGCATATTGAGGAACTAGTTTTGGTAGTCACCGCTTCCATCCATTGGAGGATGGAAGTGATGGCTTCCGAAACTAGTCTATCGATAATATAAAAATGTAAGTGACGAAGTGTCAATAAATTGACTACAAACAGTTTTTCCAATTAATTTTGATGTCACTGTTACTAAATTCCTCCAATCACCCAAACAGTGCTCTCTTGAGAATCAGTATATTTTTGTATATCTCTACTTTTTACGAGCAAATGAAACAAATTCTTGACTGAAGTTATAACCAAATATATTTAGGCTTTAAAGATTAGGGTATTAGAACTTTAGTGTATTTTTGTACGTATCTACTTTTTACAAACAAATTAAATTCTTGTCTAAGGTTATAACTATACCAAATATATTTAAGCTTTAAAGATTAGGGTATTAGAACTTTTGTATTGAGTCATTTGCATTGGCCATTAGGAACAATTTCTTTTAACATAATAAGCAAAGATTATATTGTCAGTATGTAAAGTATTCTAAGTCTTGCTTGAGTGTGTCAGATTGTCAATGTTTCTATGATAATTTTATGTATTCATATTACTGTTTTTACATTTAATCTGTTTAACATATAAACCAGAGTATATTTGGACTTGAATTTCGTCAAAGTAATGACACCTAATATATATTAGGTCATATTTCAGAGTCATGTTTTTAAAGGCTGTTCTGTTTCTTTTTTTTTTTTTTTTCTTTTTTTTTTTTTTTTTTGTGGTTACCTTAATGGTTCCTCTAGATGTTGCTATGAGAGATTTAAGGGCCTGTCGACATCTAGGTAATTTGAGCCCTTGTTGTTGTAATTGCTGAAAAAGAAACATTGCTTTGTAAATAATCTGTAAGAGGTTAATGTGTGATATGAGTTTTGATTGAATGACTCAATACATTATCATGCAAGATTATTAATGTGAACTGTATGTGATTGTTCCATTTTAAATTTGATTTGCAAGATTGTATACTTCCAACTATTCAGGCTAATCTGTGGGAATGGATTCCTGAATAATGTGGAAAAAGGGGGGAAAAAAAAAAGAAAAAAAAAACATTAGAACAAATTGAAAAACTATTTGTAGTCAGTACAATAGAACAAATATTGATTGTATCTTTACTTATGCACTATGTAGTATGTAGGCCTGCTTTTAAATCTGTTTTCAACTTTGTATTATTTACTGTAATGCATACATTAAGTGTCAGTATACATCTTTCATGCATAAGATAAAAATTCATTCACAATAAATATTTACTATTTTTTTTCAACATTTTTAAGAAAAGTGTAAAGCAGTGGTGCCTTTCTGTGCACTGTCTTAACAGGAATGATGTGCGACACTTGTTTCATCTCTTTAACAACTTTTTTCCCCTGAAATTTAAGTTCTTAGATAAAATTATTTATAGTACTGATTGTGAAATATGAGGAAATTCCATGGACATTATGTTTATCACGAATTTTGTGCCTGAAATTTTTCCATCAACTCCATTAAATAATCAAATTATCTGTTGGCAGATGGTTGTTCTAAACATTTATTATGAACCGTTTTTACAGCTGTCTTTTAACTTTTGGACTCGTTTCTTTCTTAACCTTCCTTCATTACATTTGGACCATACAAATCACAAAATTGATTTTCCGCAGCTGACATATCTCTTGCTGTCAAGATCAGGTAATTTAATAATATTAATTGATTTTATTTCATGCAGGTTAATCACAAAGCGCAACTTTCATGAGGTCAGTCACTATGAATCTGGGAGTTAGTACATGGTGCCATTTCAAGGCACATGCACACTACCCAAGTATAAAAAGTAAACAGCCCTTGAGCATTGTCTGTATATACATAAATATATTTTTAAATTTTTTTTTACAAAAAATATGTAACTTTTGTATGTCATTTACAAAATTACACCTTGAAGTTCACCTTCTGATCATTTGTTTCCTTCTGCATAAATATTTTGAGTTGTTACAACTTTCAAAACCTTTTTGTCCCAAATAATGCAACAAAATATCCACATGTTATAAAACCTCAATGTAAAAATCTTATTTACTTTTGTTTTCCTTAACAACCCTTCTTACTAATGGGGTCAACAATATCTGGGTCATTTAGGTTTCATATTTCTGGTTCATCTCTCAAAACGAATACTTATTCATTGTAGTCGGTTTATTGACACTCGTCACTTACTATTCTTATATTATTGAGGATAGTGACGAGTGTCAATAAACTGACTATAAATAGTTTTTACAATTAATTTTGACATCACTGTTACTAAATTCCTCCAAACACACATAATAGATACTTATTCCTTACATTTTACACAACTAACACAATGTTCCTGCCATGGCTACTAACTGCACTCTTAGACTACAGTGAGAACAAATGTACATAAAAACAGACTTGCTAATTGTGTGATGTACTGTAAATTGCAGCTCAGTTTTCCTGTCCCTTTCAAAAGGGAACCGTAATATTCAGCTTAGTTGACAACCTACCATTTTTAATTCCAATATAATTTTATATTATGTTTGGTCACTTTAATTAATAATACAATAGAACCACAGTTATCCCAGGTAATATGGATTAATATCACCTCTGATAATATGGATGGCTGCAGGATATAACAGTTGTGTAAACAAATATATAAGCTACAGTTTTCGGAAAATTTCAAAAAGGTTACACACCTTTTTTGCTTTTGGAGAGTTTACAGTGCTTTCAAGAATCAAGTACATTCCAATACCTTTTAAGTTCCTAGTATGTACATACAAGGAAACTTTCTGATTACAAGGATCATCCAATAAATAAGTTTCTCAGTATTAAAATTATAAAATAGATGTATTTATAAACAATGGAGCTTTATCAATAAAAGCTTTTTAAACCACTTGTCAATCTATAAAAATACTTCAGCTCCACTTACATTTAAAATTAGGACAGGTTTCAAAGACCACGCGTCCCCATAATCAGCTGATGTTTGACTCATTGAGTGGAGCAAAAGTGTTTTTATAGTATGACAAGTGGTTTACAAAGATTTTTAAGTTTCTCAGATTTTTTTTCTTCTGCAAACCACATGTTTTAAAATTAAGTTGGTACTGCAAAAACTTTCTCTGGGGTATGGAGGCTAGGCTTGATCTTCAACAGCATGCACTTGATTCACATTCACCAGTATGGTGCAGGCTCCTGTGGCGGTACCACTTGAAAGTGTGTTCACATTTGAATTCCATTCTGTTATTTGCTTTTTCATGGTGAATAATGAAATGGTTATCAATATTCATCACCATTTAGCGTGTGTATGGTGAAGGATGCATGAGCATCCAAGTGGTTCACCATCGATCCATCATGTATCCTGGAAAGATAGCAAAATGTGCATGATGATAAATGCAGCGGCAGGCGCATTACCATTAGAGGCAATGCAGCCACTGTTGGAATTCAGAATATGGTGGACAAGGGTCAATGCATCAGCATTAAGGAGACAATTTATCGACTGCTTCCTGGTATGGAAATTGGATGCTCCTCTGTTGCGATGATCCTGTCAGATGTCTTGCAGTATCAAAAGTCTGTTCAAGATGGCTCCCATGTTTGCTTAATGATGCTCACAAGCAACAACAGATTGAGGTAAGCTTCAAATAAGACCTTTTTCTCCATCCATCTTACTCTGCGGATCTTTCTCCAAGTGATTTCCATCTCTTTTCACAACTCAAGTTGCACCTTGGAGACAAACGGTTTGTGACTGATGAAGAGGTGGAAGCAGAGGTGAACTGCTGGCTATGGAGATAGTACCTGACCTGTATGAACAAATATATAAAAAAAAAACTGCTACTAAGATACCAAAAGTGTTTGGATAGAGATGCTGATTATGTGGAGAAGTAGTGTACGAGTTGTAGAATGAAAATAAAGTATTTCACAAGTGTAAATAATCTGCTTGTATCTTTTGCAAAATAGGGAAACTTATTTATTGGATGAGCCTTGTATTTTGTGTCAGAAATAACACTGCAGATGTAACTACTATTTTTAAAAATGGCAATAATAACTTTTTCTCAGTTAACTGCAAAATCTATGCTTTTGCAAATGTTCGGGTTTGCAATCAAAAATGTCCTCATATGCTACTGTATTTATGACAAAACATTGAATTAGTGTATTAAAAAGTAACACTGTTTTACAATTTGGCTCAGGTAATATACATTGCCCTCACTAATTCATATAATTGGGATTTTTAGTTTACTTATTCTTCCATTTTAAACCATACAAGAGCAATCTATAAACATCCACGAATAATCAAGTCTGTTGTGTGGTATCTTTCTATAGATGCGTGTGTACTGTTGTTAAGCACTGAAAACAAGTTTCACAGACTATTTAAAGGCAGAAGAATTTAAATTGAAAATTCACCTGATAACGAATAACTTAGGGTAATGTAACTGCAATTTGATTCTGTGATAATGTGTATTTGTATTAGTACTGATAGGTAATTTTAGTATGTTCACACATATGCATACCAAATATTACTTTTTATTTGTATAACTATGGTGTATATACATATACAGTTTTATTCTTTATTAAATAAATATTTTTAACTTATTGCATTGCTGTTTACCTTATAAGTAATTGCATCAACAAGAATTGTGGCTTCTTTATTTTGGAAACTTAATTGAAGTAGCCTTTCATGCAGTGATTTGCAATATAGTGTACTCTTCCATTACACAAAATTATGCTTTGTTTTTTTTTTTTTTTTTTTTAAATAACTGTTTTTAAATAAAACTTAGTGAAGTAATGTGAACTACAGATAATTTAAAATTATGAAACAACATATTGTGTTTGATATCACTAGATAGGTGCTCCTTAAATAAGGCAACTATCATGTTTTAATATAGATACAAGGTAGAAAGAGTCTGGCAATTTGCCAAATATTTGGACCTTAGATTAAAATGATTAAATGGTTCCTTCAGAGACATGTTATGACCATAACCTAGGTGTACATGGTGTTCATTTTTGTTATTTCCCGCCCTCCGAATGAGCAAGAATGAGGTCATAATTGACTGGTGAGTCTTATCTTGAAATCATAATGCCCTCTACGGAGAAGTGGTAATTTTTGCAGAACAGTAAGGAAATTACAGCGCTCTCAGTGTGGTTGTTCTGGTAACTAGTACAACCAGCTTCCCCTGGATATGAACACAGACCACTGCATCTTCATAGTTGAATGCTACTTTCGTAGCAGCATTAAAATTGGTGCGACATATAAATATAGTTTAAACCGCTGCATAGGGGGAGTTTATGCAACACTATCCAGCATTCAGACAAGTCCCTCAGAGCAAGTGTCCAGGTACCATCAAAATGACATACTTTTGTTTGCAACATAAACATCTTATGTTTTATCAGTAAACAATATAAATTTTTTATCATTCTCATGCTTCATTAAAATGTCTATTAATTAATACAATTTTGAGTCGAACTAATACTCAATGCTCCATTTATTGCTAGTATTTACCTAGAATGCGTTTCGTTAGGATCTTCCTAACATCAGCTGAGTCGACAACAGCTGATGATGTTAGGAAGATCCTAACGAAACGCGTTCTAGGTAAATACTAGCAATAAATGGAGCATTGAGTATTAGTTCGACTCAAAATTGTATTAATTTTGTGTTTCATTGTATCATAGTCCTTAAACAACGGAATAATATCTATTAATGTTGGTATCCTTATGTCTTTTGAAACCAATAGCTGCGTCAAACATTTCCAAGATACAGGATCAGTTAGTTACTCGCAAAAAGAGACACTGTACACTATAAAGTAACTGGTCCCAGTCTAGAAGTAATAATTAATGTTATGACAGAAAGGCCTCAGGCATACCTTCTCGCAATACAGTGTTTAAGGGGAAGAGAGAAAGGAAATATAAGCAAATGGACACACAAGACTATGTACTGGAGATATTTTCTTGCTTAGACTTGGATAAAAGCTTTGTACATACGTTGTTGTTGTTGTTGTTGACTAATGGCACTGGGGATTAGTTGATTTGCATCATTTTCCCCCTAGCTTCCCAATATAAAGCCTGTAGGTTCCCACTTTTGAGACCATTACATTTTTCCAAATGGTGTTTGTTCATGATGACATCCTCTTTACAGATAGTACATTTGGGTGTAGGTATGCAGTGTATTTTATAAAGGTGTTCTGCAAGACAATCATGGCCAGTTTCCATTCTAAATAGGGCCACTGCAGTTTTTCTTGGGAGTTTTTGTATGTCAGGTTTGTCTCCAATGTTCTTATAATCCTTGTCTTTTAGTTTATCTTCTTCATCAAGTCTCTGCTGTCTTTTAAAATGTAGCTTAATGTTGTTTAATTGTTTATTAATTTCAGTTTGTCTTACGGGTTTTATATTTTGAATTGCACCTTTTTTTGCTAGTTGGTCAGCATGTTCATCACCTAAAAGTCCAACGTGGGCTGGAATCCATTGCAGGGTAACATGGTTTCTTGATTCGACAGCTTTAAAACTTCTTATTTCTTTTATGTTTCTTGTTTTGTTTTTATAATTTACAATCCCATCTATGGCTGATTTTGAAATCTGTTAAGATAACTTATGTTTTGCTTTATGTACGGTCTGTACAGGACATTCTGCAGTGCTGCTTTTATGGCTGTTAGTTCTCCATCATAATGGTTTGAAGTTTCGTCTAGTGTTAGATACTGTGCAAAAGTTTGCAGTATCTCCTGCACCAGCATCTTATTTGTTTATAAAGGATCCATCTGTATATATTTGGAGCCATTCTTTTTCTGGATATCTTTCATTTTCTGTGGCTATTGCTATTGCTCTCACTTCATCTGGTAAATTGTTTTGCTTATGTATTGTATATAACAGGTCATTCTTATAATGTATGTTAATATATATATATATATATATATATATATATATATATATTCTGTTGGGCTTGTTTCCTCTATTGTTATATGTTCTTGTGTTTTGAGTTATTGATGTCAACACATAAAAGAGATAGCAATATTAAATGGATTCAACCCAGCCATCATAAGGAACATGATGAAAAGAAAGGAAAAACTCAAGATAACATAAAAAATACCGCTCTCACACCGCTTTAAAACACAAACTAGCAATATAGAAAATTCACCTACCATCCATGGGCTTTTAGAAAATTTGAATGAATCTTCAAAAGACTAAACTTAAAACTAGCACCCCAAAACAAACTCAGTCTGAAGAACCTGCTAAATAAGCCACTAAAAAATTCAATCCCCAACACTTTGAAATCAGGAATTTATCAGATAAACTGTGAAACCTGTGATAAAAGCTACATAGGAAAAACTAAGAGAAACTTGTTAACCAGGCAAAAAGAACACCAGAGCAACATAAAGTTGAAACAAACAGAAAAATCTGCAGTGTCACACCATTTTTGGACAGAAAACCACAACATTGGCCATAACATAAAACTGTTAAAATCTTTAAGTACACCCATAGATTTGGATATTTGGGAAAAAATATTCATAACCAAAAACCGGGATAAAGCTAGAAATTTTGAAATCCCGGCATTAAATGAAGTATTAAAACTTAATGCCCCTAACACCAGATGGCAGAGGGATCGGAGCACTGTAGTAGTAGAGGAAGAATGTTCATTTAGTCACCAAACAGCTGAGGATCAGATCGAATGATCCTGAAAATGTTTCAATTATACAACATAGTAAGTGAAGTTGAGTGTAAACATAGTGACTTATAAATGAAACTCAGAAAACAAAAACAGATGTTCATTGTGGAATAAGTGTTCATTGACTTATCATTTTGTGTATTCTTCAAGGTATACTTTTATAGCTGCATAATTAGCTTTGCAGTACATTGTATTGCAATATATATATATATATATATAAAATAGTTATCCTATCTACGCACCAGGCAAAATTATGCACCTTTTATGCGGGCAGACCCACCTCTCAAATAATATATGTACCTGAAAGTAGAGGGAGGCCTCAGCTGCTGTCAACACATTTAATACGATTGCAAACTGCTAGGGGAATCATATATAAACTCGCTCCCTCAGCTATGCTATTGATGACATCAAATTTTGCGCGGTAAAATTAGGCATAAAATTGAACATCGTTTATAAGGAGAATTAAAGGTTGAATGTTATAGTTAATGGAATAGATTATTCTTTACAAAATTAATGGGCATTCAAAGCATTTTATAAATTAATGTTCAAAGAAGCAGCAATAGTTTTCATTCTAAAGGTAGGTATGCAAAAATTTGCAGATATGTGCCTTAATTTTTTTTTTTTTTTTTTTTTTTTTTCTGTTCTTAAATGATTGATAAATTGCTTTAGAATATTTTCCTACTCTTCTTTTATTCACTCATGGCATTAGAAAGCTTAACACTTGAATAATATACTGATGTAGATTAAAAATGTTTTGCATTCACATGTTTTTCTCTACTCACTCTTACAAATTATTACAAAATTGTATTATTCTATTTACTTCTTGTACATGTAGATAACTTTTATCACAGATTTTGTCATGTCAGATATGCATAAGAGGCTTAAGATATGGCAACATTAAATAGCAAATTTTATGAACTATGATCCAGTAACACCTTAAGCTTTTTTTTTTTTGTTTCTTTTAATCAAGGAAACTTTATTTTATAATAAATTGAAACAAAATGTTATACTCATGCGATGTTTGAAGGATGATGATGAGATGCACCACGTTGTGGCACCATCTTGAAGCAGGATTGTTTGGGATGAAGGTGGATGCAGATTAATTTCTCACTTTTGGTGACGATCTTGAAGAAATCTAGAAGTTTCTCCTGCTCTGGATAATTAGGCGCATCTGTAATTGTTGAGCGATGAAATGTTTTTCTTTCCCAGCATCACGGTAACAGGGCTGATAAAGATTTTTTTTTTTTTTTTTTTTTTTTTTTTTTTTTTTTTTTTTTTTTTTTTTTTTTTTTTAAGAATTAATAATAATTTTCTTAACATAATTTTGAGTCAAACTAATACTCAATGCTCCATTTATTTCTAGTATTTACCTAGAATGCATTTCGTTAGGATCTTCCTAACATCATCAGCTGTTGTCGACTAATGGACGTTGGTTTGGTGAACTCATTGGAGGCAGCAGGTGCGTCTCTGTTGTTATCTTGATGAACTTGAAGTTTGGGTTTTCATCAAAGGTAGTGTCAAAATTAAACAATTTTTTTTCATATTTCTTTATGAAGACTTTTTCCCACGTGGTTAATGCAGCTGGACCTTGGACACTTTTTAATAAGTGGATTTCTCGTTCTATATCATGATTCTCCTTCTAAAAATGGTACGCTACTGCCGATTTATCTATTTCTTTGGTCCTGATGTTCCTAAAATGCTCTTTAAGCCCTAATGTTCAAGTTCCTTTATGTTTTTTCAACGTAAAAGTTGGTTGATCTTTATTTGTGCGGTTCTATTGGAGAGAAAACTGGAGGTCCATCGTGTCAGTTTTTCTGGGATTTCCATGTTGGTCATTTTGTGTAGTAGTCCATGTATCCAACACCGGTCGAGTGCACCTTGAATATCCAGGAATGTGGCTGCGGTTGTAAATCCTCGGTTGGTTTTCTCTTTTATTTCGGAGATGACTTTTATAATTTGATCCTGTAAGGTAATACTGGACCGGAAACCGGCTTGCGTGTCTGGTATGAGATTGCAGTGTTCCAGGAATCGGTTTAGGTGTTTTACTAGTATTTTTTCTAGTACTTTTGACATTGTAGCCATTAGGGATATGGGCCGGTAGTTCTGGTGGTTTTTGTTGCTTTTGCCGGGTTTCTCCAGTAGTATTAGATGTGCCTGTTTCCAGGCTGTTGGGTGGTGCCTGTGTTGAAGTATGATATTATATAGTGCGACAATTTTTTGAATCATTTGGTATGGGATGTTTTTTAGCATGGTGTATGTTATGGTGTCTAGTCCGGGTGCTGATTTTCCAAGGCATCTTATTGTGTTGGTGAAATCGTCAATGGTTATTGGTGCTTCTGTGTCGTCGTTTGGGTTTAAGGCTGGCGCCGGTATCAACGGCAGGAAAAGTTGACTATTGTTGTTGATGTATGCAGTTGTGGTTTTCAGTTGTTTCGTGTCGAAGTCTGGGTTTTCAGGGGTGCGGAAGACAGTCCGGTAGTGGTTTTCAAAGATTTTTAGCGTCTCATCTGTGGAGTGGATGCTTTTTCCGTTTACCTGTAGTGGGTAGGTAAATTGTTTGGTGCTGCGGATACTTTTGATAAATTGCCAAAACTTCTTTGGTTCAGCTGTTCTTGCCTTTGAGATTTCTGCAACTGTTTTTTCCCATTTTTCCTTATTAAGTTTGTGAATTGCTCCCTTGACTTCCTGTCGTAGGTGGTTCAGTATTGTTTTATCGTTTGTGTCATGTGTCCTCATGTATTCTCGGTGGGCCCTTCGTTTTTCCTTGATTTTCTGTATTATTTCTTTTGGTAGCGGTCGACTGTAGCGGTGTGTATTAATTATCTTTGTTGGTATGGTGTTGCCTCGTGCGGTTTGGATTACGGCAGTTATTTGTTCAGCGATGGCATCTATTTGGTGTGCATGTTCTATGTTGTGTTGTTGCATGGGTTGCGTGTTGTTTCTTAAGTGTTGTGTGAAGGCTTCCCAGTTGGCGTTTGAGTAGTAGAATATTTTCCTGGGCAGTGCTTCTGTGGTCCATGTTCCGGTGGATAGTGTCAGGGTTATGGGAAGATGGTCAGAGCTTATTGGCGGTTCTACTTCAGCATTCATTATTTTATTGTATGCTGCTGGTGTTGCTAAAATCTTGTCAGGGGATGTTGGTCTCTCATTGTTCCTGGAGCCAATCCTCGTTGGTCCTGGGAGGTATACTATCCTGAGGGCGGTGTCTTTGAGCGTTCTCTTCAGTTTTCTGCCATTCTGGTTGGTATATTCATCTAGGAGCTCAACATGATTTGCGTTGAGGTCTCCCAGGATGATTAGGTTCCTGTGATGTAGCTGTAAGTGTTCCAACAGGTCTGTTTGCAACTCGTCTGGTGTTTATATGGTGGCAATGTGCAATATGTTTCTATTGATCTTTATTTTAATGAGTATCGCTTCTTCTTCTTGAAATTCTTGAGGGAGTGTTATACGTTCTGGGTTTAGTTCTCTTCGCGATAGTATTAGAACTCCGCCTCCTGGCACTCGTGTTCTATCTTTCCTGAAGCAGGTGTATGGCATTATGTTGATCTTCTTGTATGGTTTTAGTTTGGTTTCATTTAGAATTACAATGTCGGGGTTTATGTGGTTGATGGTGTTTTTTAGTTCTTCTAGCCTCCCGTTGATCCCATTAATGTTGAGGTGTAAGATTTTGATGTTATGTAATCTCTGAATGTTGGCAGCCATTTTTCTTGTTTGTCGTCTTCTTACTTTGGGTGTGGTTATCTGGTTCGAGTTGGTGTGTAATGCTTTTGATTTCGTTTATTCTATTGCCTATTCCATTTGTATTTAGGTGTGGGATTTTTATGTTATTGTGCTGTCCTATCTTGATGGTATCCGTCTGTGTTTTCTTTCTCTTCTCTTCTTCATTTATCCTAAAAAGGCTTTCTTCTATATATCTGAGTTAGATGTCACTTTTTTCTCTGGATTTATTGCGACGGCAAGTTTCCCAGACACTTTATAGGCTTTTATGTTTTTCTTTAATGTTTTCCTGGCAGTGTCTGCTATTTGTCTGATAACGGTGTTTCTCCTTTTTGGTGCAGTTACTTGATACACTGTCATTGTGATTGTTTTAAGGATTTGTTCTGCCATGTAGTTGGTGATTTGTTCTATGTATTCATACACGTGCTTATACATCAGGGTGATTTTCGTTTGCAGTTCTTTTAGTTTTTGTTCTGTTCTTTGTGAGAGGTCCCTGATCGTTTGGGAGGTTTCTTCTGGTGATAATTTCCGTTTTTCTTCGGGGATGTGCGTAAGTTGCAGTGGTGGCCATTCTTCTTCTGGTTTTCTTTTTGGTGTGTCGGTGTCTTCTTTTGTGAATATCTTGGTCTCGGCAACCTGGGTGACTTCAGTTGGTGGGTTGCGTGGATAGTTTGGGCATTTAATCTGTCCTGTGTAGTGTCCGGGGTCTTGACAGGGTCAACACAGCATGCTTGTGTTGTTTTGGGTTATATCCATCTGCTTTTATGAAATTTTCTGTGTGTGTTTCCTCCCTATGTATGCCAAATTCAAGTTTATTATGTTTTCTGGTAAGTTTTAAATCTAAGAAAGGGATTTCATTGTTTGTCTCTTTTTCTATGGAACATTTTACTGCAGGATTTTATAAATTTAGTAGTTTTAATGCATCATCCACTTGGGCAAAAACAAGTTTATAATGAAACTTGCACATTGAATAAGTAATGTACAAAGCAAGTTCAGCAATAAAAGTAATATAAACAACTATGTCACGACTACTGATAAATGCACATGTTATAGTCGGTTATCCCAAAAGATAGGTTTGTAACAAAGGATCCTCCTCTATTTCATGTTAAGAATTAACATGCATTCCAGATAAATTAACTCTGTTACATAATATATTTAATTCATATGATTATGAAAACCTAAATTTGACAATTATCTTCAAACATATTAAGATGTAGATGTTAAATAACAGAACTATTTTTACCGCATAATGGTAATAAACTACAGCAGCAGCAGCCAATGAGAGGTAATTAGTTCCTGTGAATATTAAGAGATACGGGGAAAGCTTATTTGAATCAAGGAATAAATATTGATTGTGGCTTTCATAAGTGAGATTTGAGTTTACCAGTATACCTGAAATTTAGAAGTCACAGCTTCTTTAATTTTAACTCCATTCAGGTTATTGTGGCAGGACTGTGTAAAGTCAGGTCACTGAAATGTAAATATACAGTTTTGTCAACATTTAATTTCAATTTATTATTTGCAAGACCCTGTTGTAGTTCAAATACTGATGTCATCTGCAAACAAGTCTGTTTTGCCTTGAGTCGTACTAGCAGTGAGATCATTTAAGTCGGAAAGGAGATTGGCTCCAGAATGGATCACTGGAACACTTTATCTAAAAGTTGTAAGTTGTGACCTTGAGGATTTGCTTCAACAAATTGTTTTTTGTTGCTTAAGTGTGATCTGAACCAATTTCCTGCTGCACCACTGATGCCAAAATAGTTAACTTTATAAAATATAATGATCTATATTGTCAAATGCTTTCCTGAAATCAAGAAACAATCCCACTGTGTACTTGTTATCCTTTGATATTTAGTATTCACTCTATGAAGGAATATAGAGCACTATTTATGCCCCCTGTTATTTTTTTTTTTTTTGAACCCATTTGCTTGATAGCATATTGCAGGATTCCAGAAGGCAATTTAATCGGGTATAAATGACTTAAAAAATTTTGCGACAGTAAATTGTAAAAGGCGTATGGGATAGAAGAAAACAGTGTTCTAAAAGCCCCACATTGTGGCGATCATTTTGCAACAGTATAGATGATTGATTAATTACTCTCACCTTTGGTGAAGATCTGGTAGAATTCTTGTAGATGCCTCGGTGCTCTGGAGCAATGAGTCTTATCTCTGGCCATAGTATCAGAGTGAGAATTATTTTATGTTATGGTTGAAAATAATTCCTCTCGTTTAAATATCTTGGACTTTATTCCACAAAACTATTAATATAATCTATTACAATTTTAAATTTCTAGATTCTGTCCTTTCATAAGATGATTATTGTTGCATCGTTGAGCTATAAGTTTCTGCAGACTTGCAGAATGAAACTAAAAAATGTTTTACTACGACGGTGATCTTGTGCAGAATGATGCCAAACTATTTGAATATTCTGGATTCTCTACGCACGATGTTTCTAGAACATCTAAATTACTTTTAACCTATTGGTCCACGTCTCAACATTACGTAATTTTATTATTGTACTACCCAATAGGAACACTATTACGTAAGTTGTATCATTCTGTGGCCTACCCTAATTTCACATACTATTTTATACAAATCACATATTCCAGAACAATTCAGAACAAATTTCGAAATATTTGGAGAAATATGAAATAACCATCACAATTTTATAAAAAGAAAACATAGATTATAGGCCTATAATTTTCCACACTATGTTTATTGCTTTTTTCTTTTTAATATCGCACAAAGTTTTGAATGCTGTAGGAAATTTTCCTGAAAAAATTTTCCAGAGAAAGAGTGCATATCTGATTACATAGATTATAAATGTTCCGGTATATAGTGAGATTTCTTAATGTTGTCAATTATTTCTGCATTAGTTGCTGTCCTTAACAACAGTGTGGTACATATAAACCTACTTTTCAACACTGAAATATTTTATTGCTTCAATATTAGTTTCTGGCACACATGTTGCACTTAACTTCCTTCTGGTTAGTTCCTTCCACTACATTCTGCATGGGACCAGTTCCTTAGCTTGTCAAGTTTCATCACATAGAACATGTTTCACGGTTGTCCCCATCAGTAAAGAAAATTTCCTCAATGTCTTGCATGGTAATTTTCTTCCTGACTTTCCTCTTTCCTTTCTAGCTTCAGTTCCACATCCAAATAAAGCTTCCTTTTGGAAACTGTTTTGTTTTTGGTCAATGCAGCTTTCCTTTTTCCTTCTCCCCCCACCCCTCCAAATTTCTCTTGAAGAGGCTTCTGGTTAAATATTTTTAGTATTTTCTGCTCTGGGCATCCTTCGTAATGTGTCATATTTTGCTTCGGAATAAGAGCAATATTAGCACACTGATTATATGTATGTTCGGTGACAGCATTTCCAGCAGCAGAAGTTGAGCACATCGGATCCAGTGAGTAAACATCAGTGGCATCGTTTCCATTGTGATAGAAAGGAATTACAAAGAGCCTCTCTATTCCAGAAGTAGAAGGTACAGAATCTATTTCAGGTTGTGCTTCAACTGTAAGGTGTAAGATAGTTCACAATAAACTTGTCTGAATTAAATGGACAATTGCAGATCTTAAACCAGATACAATGTTCTCCATAGTTGACACTTTAATGTATGCCTTGACCTGCAGAGAGTCCTACAATGTCACTCTTCATGAAGTGCAGTGGGCATGGTTTGTCGTGAAGATATAATATTCTGGGGAAAGATTCTTTAGGGATCCAAAGAATTTTAGGTCAAGAGGTTGCTTATAATGGGATGTTTGTGGAGGGAGGGATAATACCATGTTATCCCTACAGAAATTATATCTTTCCAAGAAATATGAGTAGAATGATTTTATCGTACCAGCAGCACAGATCTTCCACTGTTGATTTATGTGGCACTGAAAGTAAGAGGCCAGAAAAGAAACAAGCATTCATTCTTTCATATATTCATGCATTGCCAGAACTGCACATATCAGGTCCTTCCTGGTGAAAGAGTTGTGTACTGAAGAGCTGACAGTTCGGGGTTTGAAAATGTTACATCAGAGACCAGATGGACACCCTACCAACAGGTATAGATAATAAGGAGAAAGGAACTTAGGACTTAGAAAGAACTTAGTCATCACAGCTGCAGATGTGGTTCTAGTGATTTAAGTATATAGCAAATCAACTAGCAAGAATTGTTGGGGGATATGTAAGTACTCAGCATTCATTGAACACACCACTGTTATGTTCCCTCACTGTGCCAATTATAGAATCGCCTTTTTCTTTTACACTTTTATAGCATAGACTTCTGCTGAGTTGTTTAAGACAATGGATATGCCAATTTTGTTCTCACTGTACACTCTTTGTAGCAGGAACACATGTTTAAAATAAACATTTTCAAATTTGTATAGAATCAGTCAACTTCCGTTTGATTATGCTGTTAGTACTTGTTCCTACACCTTAGGTAAACTAACCTCAGGAATGCATTTAAGGAACAAATGCACCTTTCCAGCTATTCTCCGTAACTGATTGGGGGCTAGGCCATAAAATGTTCGTCAATATTATTAAATGGGTTGCTAGCTATTTTTCCTGCTGCTTGTTGAATTAGAAATCCACCCCACAGCAATACATTTGCTTCTGCTTCACCTCAAGGTTGATTCTGGTATGCTGAATTGTCGACCCGCATATCAAATTTTATATCCATACTGAATGACTTTCATAGCTGTTCTGGTTGTTCAGGGGTTCAAGTCTTTCCTTGAAAGTTTTTCCATCTGCAAAAACAGCTGGAGCTATTATCATCGCCAGCCATGCAGAAGAAACGTGTGGTAGATATGCTGTTTCTCATACCTACTCGCTGGCCATTATTACTTATTTATACTTATAAACTATCCATATTGTAAATTATTCAGTTAAAAACTATAATTTATACTAATCTACTCGTTTATGGACCTACCACGAAAACAAATGTTCAATCACAGCTGTCTCAATCATAAGAGGATTTTTTTATGTCGTCATGAGCTTTACCATTGTGTCTGAAAATGGTAGGCATGTTTTCAAATGTCTGTTTTCAAGATATATCATTGATCGGTTTTCTTACGCGCGTGATATTCCTCCACGCCTAATATCCTTTCAAATCATTTTACTACCCCTATGTTTTATGCTCGGCCATGTTGAAATGTAGTAATTTTTTTTGTAATTTACGTCCTCCAACGTTAAGTCATATCGGACGATGAATGGAATGGGTGAAATGATGCTCAAATGAGTCCGGGGTCCATGGAGCTTAGAATTACCCGACATTCGTCTTACAGGATAAGGGAAAACCCCGAAAAAACCTTATCCACGTAACTCACCCTGACCGAGATTTGAACTCTGGGCCTCTTGAACGGGAGGCAAACACGATACCATCTACGCTACCAAGGCGGGCTTTAAACACGTGGTAGAGGCACGTTAACCGACGTCGTTAAAGTATAGGTTTCCATCATTCCAAATGTGCATAGTAACCAATACTTTCTTGTCTGCGCACAGAGTGTGTATTTAGTGACTCGACCACAGTTGCTTCACAAAAGAAATGTGCCGTAATGTTACCGTGATGAATCCATCTCCCTGTCCTTGAAGATCAATAAGAACCCTGATTCAAAGGAAGAGACTAGGTGCAATCTCAATTGCGAAAATTCCGAATTCTTTTTCATTCGCTGTAAAAGTTCATGTTAACATCTTGCAACTCTGTAGAAAGGACGAGCGCGGGCTCGCTTTGCAAAACAATTTTTAGGGTCCCTCAGAGAGGGCGGCCGAATTGCACTCGGGCAAACGTTGAATATTGCAATATTGTATAAACGCCTTAAACTTAGACACATGTCGAGCATAAATATTTCTATGAAATTTGACTATAACGGCAATTAAAATGTCACATAAAATTATGACCGCGGAACGAGTTTATTATTTAAACCAGCATTATTTGCTGCCAAGATGGCATCATTGCATAGCATATTGCTATAGGAAATACTTTTGTACATGTTTCCTTGTTTACTATGTTAATATTAGATTCACAATGAGAAAGCAAAAAGGCTCTTCCTTCGAAATAATACATTTCCATTTTACAGTTTTTTAAAGTGAAGAAAATATTACATTGCAGTTTTAGGGAAACTACGGATTTGAACCCGGAGTTTTTGATTTCGGGGTTGGAGAGAACTATAAAACATTTGATTCATAAACACGGCGCTATTATTATTAGGTATTATTATTTTTTAGCAGAAACCAGTATTTAGACGCTGATGGCCACGCAACCCTTGGTGCGAGAGCAGCTAAAGGCTGCAGAAAAATGCTGCAGAAGAAATTAATGTTAAATTTGTTTTCATATTGTTTTGTACCTATACGTCTGGAAACGGAATGCAACATCAGTTTCATCTTCGCTGCATTACAGTCCATTGAATACAATGGGTACGCTATTACAGAACACTGTGCGAACGTGTAAATGATTCTTTGTATATACAACAGCTTTATCTTGTCCACAGAAAATTGGGCATACAAATAGTTATGTTTTATATAAAAATAGGATTAAATAGTGTTTTGTTTCATTGTTCATTAACAAACAAACGACGAACTGTTTAAATTTTGGTGACATAAGAATTTGCTTTGATTTGAAAGTAAGTACATAATTATTAATACACTCCTGTGAGGAAGGAAAATAAGAATTAACGTGCATAAAACTGGACAGAATGGAATCAGTGCCAGATAGTGAAGACAGCAGCATATATGCAACGGTTCATGAACAATTTATGAATTTTAAGTCGTATTTTAAGTTACAGCAAATTTCTGTCGATGATGAGGAAAATGATGAACCCGTAGATTTGGAAATTCAAACCAAGAGTAAAGAATTGTTAGACAAAATGCAAGAATTAATAAACAAGAAACTTGAAAAGTTAGAATCCACTGAAGCAGAATTTCCACGCCTGTTCGCTCTGAAATGCACCATTACATTTGAAATGGGTCGAACGCTTGCATATTTTGGTGATGAAGAACTAGGCCTGAAACTTATGGAAGAAGCACTGGAATTATTTGCTCATCACCGACATCTTCCAGAGCTTTCTTATCTGTTTCTCAGAATATGCAACAGTTACTCTTCCCTGCAGACCAGACTTCAAACATTTGATAAAGCATATGATGCATTAGAAGAGGCAAGAACTGTTTATCGCCAAATAACTGATGGAGGCGTTGTTGACTTCTATACCATTGACGAGATATTTTCTGAAGAGTCGTGCATCACATATAAATCTGAAACGAAAATCTTGCTGGAGCGACTCATGACGAACAATCTTGAATTACTTGGTTTTGTGTGCAACAAATTGGGACGCTCCGAGGATTACTTCAAATATACTCATGAGGTGCTGGAACGGCAGCTTCTGGATACTGAAATGAAACCAACGTCGTGGGCTACGAAGGCTGGTAGACTAGCGTTTGGATTCATGAGTCACAATCGTTTCTGGTATGCAACATTTATTTTTTAAAGGAAAAGTTGATTTTGGCTTTGGGTTAGTTGAGTATCAGGGCTAAATATTTAGTCATTTATACTGTTCTTTCACTGGAGTATCGACGCATATTCCATATGGTTATAAGCTGTTTCTCAGTTTGTTACGTTTCTAATGTTGAACATGAAGCGAACGTATTTGCTTTCTTAATGATAGTGTTTTAAGAAAACTATAGGTAGTTTTATATATTGCAGTATATCAAGAGCTAATGCTATATTCATAAAACGAGATAGAGCCCGTTAGGTTTAATGGCGGCTAGTGATATAAAAATACAGTGCGGCACGTATCAGGGAGCAAAAATAACTGGTAGCAGTAAGACTCGATTAAATTTACAACTACACAGAAAAGTAAATAAAACACACGCACCTGATGATTTAATGTTAGGTATGTTAGGTTTGTTCTTGTCTCCTTGGCAGAAGCCAACTTTTCTATGACACGTTGAACTTCCGAATGTTGCCTACCGGTGCCGTCCTTAGTTTATGGGGAGATGTAAACAAAACGGGTCAATTTATTTCCGCTTCATGGGTGATCAGCCATGTCAAAGTAATTAAATTCGAGCTTTTGGCCATTCTAAGCTCGCACGTGAATCTTTAATAAATAACGCTGGCCGTGAAAGCTTTAAGTCTTACAGAGCAGAAAAATGTATTACCTGCTCTGCTAGTGACTGTCACAGGAATATTCAGGAGGGAATATTCGTACTATTTTATTCCCATGTGGTAAACATGTGCGCTGTCAACGAACTTCTATGCAAAGTTTTGCTTTGCCGTTTTCGATGTTTTGAGGGACTTATGCGGTAGCACTTTTATGTTAACCTTAAATGGAAAAATGTGTGTATTGAGTAATATAGTTTCCCTTTTGTAAGCTAAAAAGAGACTGAATACTTACAACAGTTTCTGAAATATTTTATTTCCTCACATAACCTCACCTTTATAAATTAAAAATTAAGGTACGGGTCTTTCTGTGGAATAACATTGCTAAATAACTGCGTAGCCATTTTGGCAATGACTTGAAACTTTTACTGGCATGCAACTGAAAAAAAAGAAAGAAAAAAACCGTACCTAATTGAAATCTGACAACGGACGATTTACAACTTCCACACCCGAATTGCAATTACTCTGTTTTTGGAGTTATGGATTTTACCAATGTCCTCTACATGAATGGAACAAACAGCCAAGGAAATAAGCCTATCTTGGCCCATGGTTTTCTTAACGAAAGACTCGATTCTTTTCAATGTACTGAAACTTCTCTCTGCCTCGGCTGTTGAAAATGGAGTTGTTAGTGCAATTTGCAGCATTTTATGTACTTCAGAAAATTCTTCCTCAAAGGAGTGTTGCATTAAAAACCTGAACAGTTCACTGAGATATGTTTGAATGTATAGTGTCACCAGGAATTGTTGTGCAACTGCTGGCCCGCGAGTAGGCGAGCGCCAAGAGAGAGAGAGATAGAGAGACACAGAAGCAGGGAGAGAAAGAGACAGTGATGTCTGGATAATTCTTTCCTTCTCTTGCCGCTGTGAAAGGCCTCGAAACGTCGGCAGCTTTCGAGAAACAATGGCTCAGCTATAAATAAGCGGCAAGGTGTGAGAACGGTTTTGCTAGTCAGTTGCTAGGCAGTTGTTAATCTAGTGTGCAGCTGTGTGGACGTGTGGCAGACGACCTTGAGGAGTGCGTTTGTTTGTGTTATGTCATTCTGCTGCTAGCAGGGTTTTACAAAGCGTGTTTTCATTTGTAATAAAGAGCATTTATAATTTCTGCCAGCAAGACTTTTAATTTTACCAACCCACAAAGGCACAATATTATGATAATAACTGACAGTTTCTTTTTCAAACTGACACTTTGTTTCTCCTCACTTGCAGTTAGCCACAATATCTTACCAAACCAACTGTTACATAAATTCCTGTTTTTTGCCATCCAGTTGTGGAAATGTAAAACTGTTCGGTTGATGTGAAGCTAATCATTTAATTTCAAGTTTTTCTTCTATCTTTAATGAATGGAAGGGACTTTTCAATAAATAATCCATTCTATTCATTTTAAAACAACACTAATTTGTCCACCAAACAATTACGATTCCAAAATTCACACGAATACTAAAACTTAATGTTAAGGGCTGTAGCTAGGAGGCCCCAGGCATTGCTTTGAGCTATGTAGGAAGAGGAGGGTAGGAGAGCGAGGAAGATGTAGATTCGTGACTGGCAAAGTGTGTAGAGGGTAGAAGAGTGACCACGGGCCTGTGTTAATCTGGCCCAACTTTCTGCTTCACGGAGTAGACTGAAGGGATTGATGTGTACCACCATGGGTTGCAAGTTTCAGTAACCATTAAGAATTATGGTTAATAAATTGTAATGAGTATTAGAGTGAAATATAACATTATATAAATCCTTTCATGGAAGTGTTGAAAACAGTGTTGTTGTATAAATTAAATTAATTGGGAGTCGATTAATGACACTAAACAACACTTTTAAATTTTCCCGGAACTAGTTTCAGAGGCCTTCCCTCTATCTTCCGGCTGAAGATAGAGGGAAGGCCTCTGAAACTAGTTCCGGGAAAATTTAAAAGTAAGTGTTGTTTAGTGTCATTAATTGACTCCTAATTAATTTAATAACATTATATTTTTATCAAATTAAAAAGTACCTATAAGTTGCGTGATATTATCGGTGAGGTCTGTCCCTCTGGCCCTTAATGACTGTCCACCCTTGTTCTTAACTATTTTATTATGCCAGAGCTAGCTCAGAATAATTGTTTACTTTGAGGGTCTTAATAAATTATGTACAAATTCTAAAATAGGTATAATAAAGAAAAATGCAGATATTTTGAGCTCCAGTTATAAATTTTGGGTGTCATCCTTTGAGCAAATGCTTTGTCTGCTTAGCATAAAAACAAATTTTATATGTTTTCTGTGATAGTGTGTTTGTTTTCAGGGAAGCCCGAAATCATCTGGCGGCAGCTTATCACATCTTGAACATTTATGAAAACCAGCTGCAGAAGGAGTTGGGAGACACAGAAGGAATAGAATCCAAGTAAGATGTTCTCTTTAGGTAATATGCGGTTATACAAAATAGGAAAGAGGATAAGAAAATAAAACTTAAAACTGTCACATATACAGTGATATCACTATAAGGCCATACACAAGCCTGAACATACATTTTTAGTTTCTGTACCTCATATGTAAAAGGCAGAGGAAGTAAAATTCTGTTTCACCCAATAATTGCATGATAAA
Source organism: Mantis religiosa (assembly GCA_030765055.1). Classification (NCBI taxonomy): domain Eukaryota; kingdom Metazoa; phylum Arthropoda; class Insecta; order Mantodea; family Mantidae; genus Mantis; species Mantis religiosa. Next base: position 114,102,318 of record CM060954.1, on the reverse strand, counting down.
TTTCCCTGGAAATAGGTACTTTGAGTACCCTGATCAAAAAGGTAAGATAAAAATACTTTATAAATAAATACATATTGCAAGTAGCAAAAGTATTTCACTTCACCCTAAACTTTGATGTCACGATTTCATCAGAAATATGTTTCACACCTCTAACATAAAAATTAGAACAATTTCTGTCGTGTATGACAAGTAAAATGTATGAGTGTCATCCAATAAATAAGTTTCCGTACTTTATAAAAAATACAAGCAGGTTATTTACACTTGTGAAATATTTTATTTTCATTCTACAACTCGTACACTACTTCTCCACATAGTCACCATTTCTGTTCAAACATTTTTGTATCTTGGCAGCTGTTTTTTGATACCTTTGTCATACAGGTTGAGTCCGGTCTCCATAACCAGCATTTCACCTCCTGTTCCACCTCCTCATCAATCACAAACCGTTTGCCTCCAAAGTGCGACTTGAGTTATGGAAAGAGATGGAAATCACTCGGTGAAAGACTAGAGAGTAAGGGGAATGGAGAATAAGGCTCCATTTGAAGTTCTGCCGTGATCTGTTATTGCTTGTAAACATCATTAAGCAAACATGGAACTCATCTTGAACAGACTTTTTGATACTGCAAGACATTGATAGGAGCATGAAAGGGTAGAGTCAGACTGAAAAATTCAATGCCACAGCCAGGATTTGAACCATGGATCTTTTGGTGTTCGTCCAGCCACTCTTAACCATTGAGTTACTATGGCCAATGTGCCAGCTAGACATTAAATTCTCCATCTGACTCATGTTTTTCCCAGTAAACCATTAGGAGTTCTCATAAACACATGTGACAAGCACCTTAATGATGACTTACTCTGCTGTAAGTACTTTAAGGCCCGGGCTTTATAGTTCAGACCACTATTAGGTACAATTAATGGTGCATTCTACACACAGCTAGTGTGAAAGAACAATTAATTTCCATCTGATAGAATCGTCACATCAGACGAGCATCCAATTTCCACACCAGGAGATAATCAATTCATTGTCTCATCAATGCTGATGCATTGACATACGTCTACCACATTATGAATTGCAACAGTGGCTGCTTTGTCTGTAGCTGTAATTAACCTACCACTGTGTTCTTCAACATGCACATTTTGCCATCTTTCCAGCATCTATGAATGCTGGAGGTGAACCATTTAGATGCTCATACATCCTTCATCATAAATACACACTAAATGGTGATGAATATTGATAGCCATTTCATTTTGCACCATGAAAAAGCAAATAACAGAATGGAGTTCAAATGTGAACACTTTCAAGTGGTAGCATCATCATAGCTGGCGCCACACTGGTGTTCACGAAGCAAGTTGGTGCTGTTGAAGTTAGAATGCAGCCACCATACTACATTGAAAGTTTCTGCAGCACTATCTTAATTTTAAAACATGTGGTTTGCAGCGAAACAAAAAAGGGAAACTTATTTACTGGATAACCCTCATATATTTTGAATTTTTTGAAAAAGTCTATGATGCCTTTAATTCTGAATATATTTGCATAATTGGTAAACCATAAGAGATAGGAAGGAATGTACTGTATAAAACAAGTATGTTGTATATATATAACAGTTGTTTGCATATCATCCTAATGATGGGAGAGATGTGTACTCCTGAAACATCAATGTTTAATCATCCTTCACCTGGCTTGAAGTTTGAGAACATCTTGAATATAATCATCAACAGGAAAGTTTCAGGTCTTATTTAATTAGAACAGTTTGTAGAATATGTAAAAATAAAGAACATAAATGACTCATATAAATGTAATACACCAGATTTTTAATACTGAACAGGTCTGGGCAATGAAGTATCAAAATGGTGGGTATATTCTTTTATGCTATTTTTCTCTATTCATATCTCAGCATCATTTCTGATATTGTAAAAAAACATGGGAACCTTATGACAAACTTATGAAAGACATGAAGGGCCTGTAACTTGTCAAGGGGCTCATACTGTATGGGATGTTCTTGTTTATGAATATGACTTGTAGTTTGTTATGATGAAAGGTTGCATTTTCTGCCATAGGAGACTGAAACAATCTCAAGGTGTGCGGCAGTACTTTCTCTCACCTCACGGTTGCACATACCTGGGTTCGAAGTCGGGACTCCTTCCTTGGTCTCCACGTCGTCGGCTGCTTGGCTCTAGTTGCTGTTTCCTGCATGGACTCTTTTTTTGGGTTCTCAAGGTGTTAAGGTTGAGACAACACGAACATCCAATAATCTCTGAATTGCTTTAATTTGTCCTTACACTTGTGGAATCCGGGCACCTTCAAATAACTGCACTTTTGGTGGGCATTTTACAATACATTTTTACTCGACGCAGCACGTTGTCAGACACCAGACGGATGCATACAGTACACTTGACTGCAATGAGCAATGAGGGCTGAATGGGGGTTTCTACCCTCTTATAGACACAGAACGGCATCACAAGGAAAAAACAAACAGAATATTGACCTGTGTAATGGTACAGTAAAATAGCTAGCATTCCACTCTATTGTCTTACTTCCACCCTTTCTGGACTGTCGCCTGGGGAGTGAAAGGTTTCTCACATATCTGCCCAGGTTCATGTAACAATATTTTACATATATACAATTTCTCTTTCACAACATAGCCAGCTACAGTTCTCAAATTTATGTATAATTATTAAACATATTACATAACTTAATGAATATTTGATCCCAGGACCAAAAGTTCATGTTTCAGGTGATACAAATAGCCAAATACTGTGTGCATTTCTCAATTAACATTGTATATTTTAATTTGGTTCAGATACATTGGTTTTGAAATAGCTGGCATGATTAATTGGTTGCACACATAGATGCCTCCCTCTCCAGCTTCCTATCTGAAGCTAGAGATACCTGCAAAACAGTAGCATCATTCTGTCCTGCAAATAAACTAGGATTCAGGTTTCCCTAAATTAAAAGATGTGGGCTTAACTTAAAAAAAACCAGAACCATGAACCAAAATCAACTAATTGGGACATTTTACATCTTTAATAATGAACGTTCCCAAGTTTATGTTAAAGAAATTACACTAGTGTCCAAAGTTAAGCATAATTCAATATTTTGTTACCAAACTATCAGAATTGTTCTAAAGTTAAGCACAATGCAATATGTTGTTTACCAATGCTTCACACATGGTCTGGAATTCAATAGAGTGAGATAAAGAAGAAAATTTTGATGTTGGTTCACCTTTTTCCCAAGAACAAAATCTGATAATCACTTGCACAATGACAATGATGGTGTTGAGTGGCTAATATGGGGTGTAGTCACCCCTCATGGCTACACAGGTCTTGCATTCTCTCTATAAGGTGGTCCAAGAGCTCTGCAGGCAGCAGTTCCCATTTTCATAGTGAACATTTGTAAGTCTGGAAGAGTCCTCAGTGGGGGCTGATGGACTGCAACTCATCTTCCTAATGCATCACAGGCATGCTCTGTAGAATTTATGTCAAGATAGTCGTCCACCAGGTGACTTCTATGCAGATGTTTATTATAGTCCATTAAGATTAAGTATGGACCAACTGCACCTCTGAAAGGATGCACATGTGGTTTCAGTACCTTGTGATTATTTGTGATGTTAGCTGCTTACATGAAGTTCTAGGGACACTTAAACTTATTTCATCATCTATGAGTGTAAATAAGATCATAAGGTCATCATAAGCTGTTGTGAAGTGCTGGTCTCACATCTGTGATAAATGGTATATGCTGATATGGAGCCTATTATTGTCTATTGTTGTCAACTCTCTGATGAGTACAATGGTTTCTATTCAAAGTACATATACTCATTCCTAGCAAAGACATTTTATTTAAGAAAGAAATGAAATTATTATGACTTTTTTATTAAACAAAACCAACTCATATGTGTACTTTGGGGGTTTTCTGGATCTACCTCTATCTGTAACCATCCTTGTCATTCGTAGCAGCAATTTTGCAACCTTAGTTCTCCATATGAGCTTTACTTAAGTTATCGATGTGATAAAATTATCCTATCATATGACTTGTTTTCCACAGAAATGAGAAATTAAAGCATACTCAAGCGGATATAGCTAAACTCTGGGTGAAATATTGCCTGTATTTACTCAATGCATCAAAAAAGCAGCTAATTTCAACATTATCTGCTGAGGCCAATGATACTAGCGAGAATATGTGGTATCCCAGAAGTACTGTAGAAGAAGAGGTGGCTGAAAATGAACAAACCTTCTCAACAACAGAACCTCAACTGGAGGCAGCAGTTTCAGAGGAATTGTCCAACAAAGAAAATGAGGAGGCCAAAACAGATCAGCTGGAGGAACAGTCCTCTAATAACCTGGAGAAAGTGGAAGGTATAACTTTCTTCTGTTATAAAAAAAATCTACTATTCACTCTGTTCCTTTATGCCGTATTTTTCAGTTTTATTTAGTAGAATAATCATGATACACATAATCAAATGCTTTGTTTAGGTCCAACAACATACAACTATTTTCTTTCTTTTATTCAAGGCAGTAAAAGCTACATAAAAGCTATAACTTATTACTTGGTATTTGTAAAAATTTAGTTACAATCAAAATTAATTCATAAAACTATTTGTAGTTGGTTTTATGAAGTTATAACTTGTACTTAAGTTTAGATAAGCTGTGAGCTCAGCAGTCTGTAACCTAGTGGCGGCTGGTGGATTAAATTATTGGTAGTGCACCAATGAACGATAAAATACAGAGTAATCATGACTCACATATTTATACAGGAACTCTGCTCTCCTCTCCTTAGACCTGGCGAATCTTTCGATAACTTTTGCGTTGAAGTCGCTGATCTTCATAACAAACTCCCTCTCAATTGAAAGCATTGCTAATGCTGACAATCGCTCCTGTGACATTGTGTTCATAAGGAAAGTGTTTACGCTTTTTAAAGTTGAGAAACTATTGGCATAGTCAACAGTACTCGCAGGAGTTTGACACATTTCCTGAAAGTAGCACATAAATTGTTTTCCTTAATGAAGTCCATCAAACACAATGCGCCGGGCATTCCACGGAATTCCGTTCAACTGTAAGTTACAGTCAGTTGTATATGAATTTTCGTTCCAATGATAAAAGGATAGAACCTTATTGTTTATCTAAGGGAATCCTCTGGAAATGTCTTATCATAGTCGGAGAACTTTTCTTGATGAAACAAAGTCGAGGCTACCAGATGCCCCGTGAAGCTAAATCTGTCCTTTGTTTCTCTAAGAATAATGTCACAGACTTCAAGGGCTTCTCTTCTTTTCACATCATGTTCTTCTATTTCTCCTCTTAATTGCAATTTCTTTGTGTTCCTCAATATCCAAGCTATTTCTTACTTACTGCACTTCCCTTTCAAATGCGTTTAGCTGGGCGAGGGCAAATGTTGCATTGCAGTTTCGTTTCTGCAGCTGATTGTACAAAATGTCCACATGGGGCATGATCTTGTGGAAGAAAGACAGCCAGAATACAAAATGATCATCTTTTAAAGTGGCCATAAATCCAGAAGTCTGAACAAGTGTGGTGTTGTTATTTAACAGAGCTCTCTTCTGAATAACCTCCATGCATTTAATTAAATTCTCCCTGTGTTCGAAAATGGTAATGATGGTCCGTGAATGAAAATTCCATCGTGTCGGAACAGAACGGGGCAATTGTTTCTGAACAACTTCATCAAGCACAGCTGTTCTTTGAGGAGAATTTGAAAAAAAAAAATGTGTATATTCCTTGTAAATGGGCAAAAAATATCCTCACACTGGTGTTTACTGAGGCTGCATTCAGCATTATTAAACTAAGTTTATGTACATGGCAGTGTATATAAGAGGCACAAGGATACTTCTCTTTCACAATTGCCTGAACGCCGTGTTTTTTACCTCCCAGGACGGATGCACCATCATAGGTCTGTGCAATAAGTTTATTTGGGCACCATGGCAGTTGCAGATCAAGTTCAGATTTGATGACTGTGGCAAGAGAGTCTGTATCATGACCAGCAGCTCGAACAAAACTCCAAAATCATTCTACAGGCTTGTCATTCACAAGATATCTGTTGGTAATAACCATCTGATACACTGAGGAAACATCAGTGGTTTCATCTGCTATGAAAGCAAGGAATTCTGCATCCTTAATCTCCTTCATTATTTCCTCTTGGCATACCTCTAACATACACTGAAGAATTTGGTTTTGTATATTTTTTGAATTGCCCTTAAAAGAGTTGCTTTTTCCAGATGACCCTTTAGGACGCTATCGAGATCAGCGCTGGAATCTATTAGGCCTTGAAAAATACCAGGGTTTTGTAATGTACCAGATTCTCACGACCTCTCAAAGCCAGCTCGAATGAGCCGCAAAACTGTATACAGTTTATTATGATATTAAGGACATATCTATTCTGCATAACTGTATCATTATGCAGCTGTATGTTCCTTCTGTATGCACTGTCCATTTGTGCAGCAATATTAATATTGCCATACATTGCTAAATTTAATGCATTTTTTATATGAGACAAGGAGGACTCATTCTTTTTAACACGGTTTTGTATGTGTTGTATGTCTTTCATACCTTGCTTCGCCCAGGAATCATCTCCTCCAAAAAGCAGACATGTAAAACAGTATTAAGAGTAATTCATTTCACATCCACATAACCAGTCGTGCTTCTTGTACATGTTAGGGTTGAACTTCATATTGAATGTTCTAACTTTTGTCTTAATCGTTTGAGTTAGGTATAGAAATGTTTGGCGTAGGCCTACCCATTCGTTCCACTACAGATTTTTCTTCAGTACTCCGTTGCAAAAAGGGCTTTTCTAGTAAATATTGCACGGTATTCATTCTATCAGAATTTTGAAAACACACAAAAACAACACCACACAATAAGCACTATAAATTAAATGTTGGAATACTCAGCTTAATCTTAGACAAAGGTTTCTCAATGTTCTGCGAGCACAAAACCAAACCACAGAACAAGCAGACACACACATACAAACTAAGCAAAGTCCGAAGGTCACGTTATATCCGTTGCTAGGAATATTATCATTGATTGGTGGTTGCTAGGAGTAGGAGGAGCTAGGTTGATAAACCTCCATTTAAGCAATGTATAAGAAGCCACTCCCATCTCTTCACCTTCCTGCAACCCCCTCAGAGAGCCCACATTTGGCCACACTCTAAACTTAACCCATCGTAGTAAACCTGGTGGCTCCTACAGCTAACATCTGTTTATTTCGACTTCTGTGGCCATGGGCAGCTACAGACAATAAGCATAATTGAAACATGTTTGTATATAAAACAATGCAAACAAGTACAGCTTTAATATGCAAAATGCACCTGTTATACATTCAAAATCAGCGGGTGTAGCACAAATCTGCAACCTTATGGAGGAACCACCCCTGCTGTAACCTACTTTTACAAAATAAATTAGTATTTTTTTCTGATCATAAGTTGCAGTCAAAGGGTAGAGCTGGCCAGCCTTTTTTAAAAATGAACATTCCTGAGAATGACTTAATAAATAATTGAAAATGTTATATGTTCTACAATACATATGAGAAGCTTGTCAGTTATAAACCACTATTGTTATATCAATTGTGTTTATTGTTGATACATATATTTATGAAAAAATAGAAAGCAGCAAAAATTGTATGCCTTAACATTTTACTTTTGTCTTGGAATGGCAGAAATGAACAACAATGAAGAAGAATGTGTGAATGCAAATGAAACTAAAGAGGATGAAGATTACTGTCCTCATTGCATCGAAGCTGAAGTAAATGAAATTCCCAAAGAAAGGCTTCTTCTATTTACAACTCTTCCTCTAGGGGATTCGGAAGACAAGGTTAGCATCTTAAAATTTTAACATTCTCTGTGTTGCATTCCATTGTAGTATGTTCAAATCTCCAAATACAGTCCCCACCCGGAGATCCGAACGGGGGACTATTGGGAAGCAAGTAGAAAAATGATTTTATTATCAAATTCTGAGCATTAAATACACACACATTCTCTGTGTTATACTATATTTAATTGTATTATTTTCTCTGAAAATCATGGTATCTAAGGCAAAAGATCCCTTAGCAGTACTTTACTGCTTTTTTAAGGTAAATTTATTTAATGTCTGGATAGAGTCAGACTAAAAAATTCAATGCCATGGCCAGAATTTGAACTCCAGATCTCTCAGTCTCCGTCCGGTTGCTCTTAATCCTTGAGCTACCATGGCCAACATATCAACATGACACTAAATTCCCCAACTGACTCATTGTTTCCCAGTAAACCACTAGAGGTTGTCATATACAATGAGATATGCACCTTTTGTGGTGACTTATTAACTCTGTAACTACTTAAGTCCCAGACTTTATAGTTACCATGATTAGGTTAACTGAAGGAAATTAATCGTTCTTCCACATGACTTGGACTTAAGTACTTACAGCATAGTAAGTCGCCATGAAAGGTGTGTATCTCGTATACGAGAAACCCTAGTGGTTTACCAGGAAGCACATGCGTCAGTTGGAGAATTTGTCATGCTGGCATCTTGGCCATAGTAGCTCTATGGTTAAGAGCAACTGGATGGAGACTGAGAGATCTGCGGTTCAAATCCCAGCCATCACATTGAAATTTTCATTCTGACTCTATCTGTCCAAATCTTAGCCTACACACGGCTAGTGTGGAAGAATGATTAATTTCCATCAATTATTTAATGTTGCCTAACAAAAATGGTCTTATAGCGACAACTGTTTAGATGGTACAATTTTGTATATGGCTGATCAGTACAATAATAACATTTTAGGAACTATCAGGTTATGGTACAGTATAAACATGTAAGTTCATAAAGAACTGAAGAATAGATATTGCACAGCACTATGTTTATACTACTATGGAATGTATTACTTATTATAGTTGTTACTTCACAGAATACACCTAGGCCAGGTAATGGTGAGTAGATTTTCATATTGATGCTGTTAATTTACAGTTTTGTAGACAAGTCAAATGGGTGAAATGATGCTTAAATGAGCCTAGGCTACATAGAGGTTAGAGTACCTAACATTAATCTTACAGGATAAGGAAAAGCTGCAGATAAAAACTTACCCAGATAACTCACTCTGATCGTGATGCAAACTCGGACCTCTTGAACGTGATGCAGACATGTTACCACCAAAGCTACAGAGGCAGGCTTTGAATGAATATCAACATTCTAATACTCATTACTTTAACACAATTCCTTCTCATTTCGACAGGCTCTGTAATGCCAAGGCCTCATTACTTTGAGATACACAGGAGATTAAATTGTTCTGAGAATGTCAGAATAGGGAAACAATTCAATATGATACTTCCTGTTGGCAACATTAAGAATATGTCATATACATACTTATTTGATCCCCCTAGAGGCCTATTGCGGTAGGTACGGGATTGGCGTTCCCAGGTTCCGGAACCAAATCTCTCGATTGGGTGCCTCTGAGTGGTGGGAGAGCTGTTGCCAGGCACCCAAGAGCTTTGGTCCACATCCGTGTTTGACCTTAGACTCCCTGAACACTCGAAGGAGCGCAGGGATGGCTGGATGGCTGGATGGCGCGTGGCTCCCAGTCCCCGGTTATCATGTAGGACTAAGTTCGTATCTGCTGATAGGGGTCGATCCCGGGGAGGGGCCATTGCATGGACTGATGCACTCCTGAAGGGAATTGGGTCCCTCTGTCTGTACATAGGGAGGTGAGTCACTGAGGTGAGCAAGGTCTGGACCAGGACTCTCACCTAAGTCGGGGTTACGCCCTGGATGTGAACACGCCATTGGAGACGTTTCCAATGGTGGAGGTCATTGACGCTATGGGTACCGTTAAAATAAACAAAATTGTAAAGAGCGGTGAAGGGGAAATGACTGAGTTTTGTGGTCCTTGCTATTTGGTTATTACTGGAAATGAGGAAGGCCGAAGGTTTACTACCGTGACCCCGTTTATTATCCGGAGGGATTTGGATAATATTGCTGGTCCTGTAAAATCATGTATTTGATCTCGCAATGGCACGTTCCTGGTTGAAGGTGTTTCACGACACAGACTGAGGAAGTTTTGAAAGCCAATATGCTTGCGAATTATCTGATGCACGTTGAATTGCATAGGTCTTTGAACTCCTCGCATGGTGTTGTGAACATCATCACACTGAATGGAATGTCCAATGGGGAGATTCAGGAAGGCTTGGCGGAGCAAGGTGTGACCAATGTTTATCAAGTTCACCGTGGGGAACAAGGTGAACTGATGCCCATTCGTGCGCTGTTTCTTGCATTTGATTGGGTGGATCTCCCGCAGAGAATTGGGGCAGGATATGAAGTGTTGCAGTAAGGCAGTATATGTCCAATCCACTGAGGTGTTACGAATGCCAGGACTTTGGCCACATGAGTGATTCTTGTAATGGAGTTGCTGCCTGCATTGACTTTGGAGAGGTCAGGCATGACGATGCATGTACTTCACCTACAATATGTTTCAATTGCAGAGGTTTCATCGAATTTCAGAGATTGTCTCTGTTTTATGGAGGAAAGGGTAATCCAAGAGATCCGGGTGGAAGGGAGGCTGTCCTTCTCGGAGGCTCGAAAGCTCTTGCATGTTCGTCAGCCTTCTGTCCCTGAGGTCGATCCTTGTAGTGTGGTTGCTGCTGGGCCGGTGCCTAAACGTGAAATCGCAGCGCAGGATAGCGACTTAAACGGGACAGTAATTGTGGAATAAAGCAATCATACTGGTTTCACGGCCAGAGCAGCGGACGCCGGCACAAACAATGGTGAGCGAGCCTGCCAGGTCCAGTCCTAAGAAGAACGATCAAGCCAAATCACCACCGAAAGAATCTATTTCAAGAACGACATGTCAACCAGTAATATATAATGCATCCCCCAAAAGGTTCAAGACCACATATGAAAGAACCGACTTCCTGATGGAGAGTAATAAGACTGGTGCAAGAAAATAGACTGGCGTGGGAATCCGGGACCACCTCCTCCGAGAACATCTTCAGAGGAATCATCTGGATAGGACTCAGATCGGTAACTATCATCTTTGTCGATCGCAGTTTCCGATCGGTTCGAGCCTGTTGTATCGAAATTTTCAGTTAGAAAGCGGTTCTCCTCCATTGAGGATGTGGAGCATGATGATCCGGACCTTACTGTCGGAAGGTCGGGATGAATCTGTTGTAAATGCTAGTGCAATGCCCCAAAAAGGAGCAAATTGATTCCACCACTGCTGGGTGTTTTGACATGCAGGTTATAGAATTTCATATTGAAAACAGTTTTGTATGCCTTTTGTTGTTTTTTTTTTGTGTAATTTACGTCTTCCAACATTTAGTCATATCGGACGATGAATGAAATGGGTGAAATGATGCTCAATGCATCCGGGGTCCATGGAGCTTAGAGTTACCCAACATTCGTCTTTCAGGATAAGGGAAAACCCCGGAAAAAACCGTATCCAGGTAACTCGTCCTGACCGAGTTTCGAACTCAGGACCTCTTGAGCGTGAGGCAGACATGCTACCATCTACTCTACCAAGCAGTTGAGCACCCTTATATATAAATCATCATCATAATCGTCATCACTTATTTGATGTTCTCTCATTGTTTTTCTTACAGGTAACTGCAAACATAATAGAAAACATTGAGCAAGCTAGAGCTGTGGTTAAGTTTTCTCATGCCTGGCTTAGACGCTCTAAGACATATTATACCATTGACCAGTATCCTACTGAGTATATAAATGGCATCCTGGATCTCAGTGATCTCTACAGATATCTGGCATTTTTTGAAGAGGACATGGAGAAGTAAGGAGTCTTTGTTTCTTCTTAGGAACATAGATAAATTAAATACTTTTCTTGTAGATAATCATTTTAATAATATTAAGCCTGGAATGCTTTCTTTCCAAATGTCCTTTTCCAGTTATAATTTCATTTCATGTATTGTCAATGTCCTCCCTTACTAGTGTCATATGCAATAAGAACTAAAAAGTAATCATCATTATCATTATCAATAAATATGGAAAACAGTATAAATCCAAACCTTAGAAAAATAAACTTTACCAGACAATTCAATGATTCAAATATAGACTATTTCTTACATCTACTAAAAAGCGAAATGTGGCATGAAGTGTATGATACATCTGATACTAATGAAAAATTTGAAACTTTTAAAAAAATATTTAGGCATTATTTTGATATAGCTTTCCCACTTGTAAAAATAAAAGAATCATTCTCAGGAAAATTAAATTTGTGGATTACTAAAGGAATTATAACATCATGCACGCACAAACGAAAATTACATGAAATTCTGCAAACAGTGACTGTCACTCCACAATTCAGTGACTGTGTTAAAAAATATAAAGCCACATTGAATAAAGTTATAAAACAAGCAAAAAAGATGGCAAATGATAAATTCATCAAAAGTGCCCAGAACAAAATGAAAGCCTCATGGAAAGTAATACACAATGAAATAAAGCCCAATAAGAATGTAGATAATTTAGTACTGCAGAAGCATTCAAAATTAATAACAAACCCAAAGTTAATAGCAGAGACTTTTAATGATCATTTCATAAATCTTGCTGAAAATTTTGTTTCACAAAGGAACTCCACAATGGGTACTTCAGTTAAAACAAATAGAGTAAATATATGTGAAACAACAATGTTCTTGTGCCCTACTGATTTCGAGGAAATCGTTTCAGTATTATCCAAATTTAAATCCAATACTCTTCAGATATTGATAACGTTCCTGATTTTTTGCTAAAGAAATGTTCTATTCTTATTGCACACCCATTAGCAGACGTATGCAATAGCTCACTTGAACATGCAGTGTTTCCAGAAGCTTTAAAAACTGCTAAAGTAAAGCCGCTATACAAAAAAGGAGATAAAACTGATTTACTAAATTACAGGCCAATTTCACACTTATCCAGCTTCTCTAAACTACTGGAAAAGATATTCTATAAAAGACTTATAGCATTTATAGAGATGAATGATTTAATATCTAAAACTCGGGCGCCGGGGTAGCGCGGTGGTTTCGTTCGCGGCTCCCGTTCTAAGGGTCCCGAGTTCGATTCCCGGCTCTGGGGTTGGCGATTTTAAGTCGGCCCTATCCACGCCTTCACCTCTGTCTAGCACACGTGAAGTATCCCCTATGCCCAACATGGTTCGGAGTCCACGGTAAAAACTGTAGGTCCTCTCACCTCACCGCCATCTTCACTATCACCCTATCATCGGAGGTAATGGACACCGCCCTCTGGGTGCCTCCACCTGAGAAATGGGTCCGGTCATCACTTGGTGGGGTGAGGTTACCCCGAAGGCCAAGGTTGCCATGTGGGGAGTGTTAGTAACTAACTATATCTAAAACTCAGCATGGGTTTTGTAAACAAAAGTCAACAGAAGCTGCACTTTTTGATTTTGTAAACAGTGTAACAAATACTTTGGATAACAAAGACAAAATACTAGGCACATTTTTTGACCTAACTAAAGCATTCGATGTACTAAACCACAATTTACTATTTCAAAAATTAGAACATATGGGTATTAAGGGCATGCATTGGAATGGATCAAATCATATCTAAAGAACAGGAAGCAAATAGTAGAAATTTCACATACAGAAAAAGATTGCATTAAAGAATACTGATCAGACACAAAATATATTAAGTTTGATGTACCACAAGGTTCTATTTTCGGCCCTATTCTTTTCTTATTGTTTGTAAATGATTTACAGTCAAATATTACAGCTAAAACAATAGTTCAATATGCTGATGACACAAATATATTAATTGAAAGCAATGCACTTGAAGAGCTACAAATCTTATCGAGCAGAATGTTCAGTAATATTTCTAACTGGTTCAGCAATCATAATTTAATTGTAAATTTGGATAAGACACATGTAATTCATTTTCAGTTTTCTCAGAATAAGTCTTCTGTACAATCACAATTAATATGTAATAATCAAGTAATTAAGTATGTAAATACAACTAAATTTCTTGGTCTTTGGATACAGAGTAACCTAAAGTGGGAGACACATGTTGATCATCTAATTAAAAAACTGAGTACAATTTGTTATACTTTCAGACAACTGCTACACATAGTTAACATAAAAACTCTCAGAAACGTGTATTTTGCGTGTACTCACTCCATTTTAAAATATGGCATAACTTTATGGGGTAACTCACCACATTGTAAATCATTATTCATAATGCAAAAACGGATTCTAAGAATACTTGGAAGAGTTAAATCAACATCTAAGTGCAGACCATTATTTAAAAAATTTTAAATCTTACCTCTCCCATGTATTTTCATTTTTGAAATTTTAAAATTTACAAAGACAAATTTAATGAAAGGAAATGACCACTGTAGCTTTAATGACACTTCAAAATCATAATACTAGACATAGAATGGATATTCATGTGAATAGAAGTAACACAAGAGCTCATCAAAACAATGTAATAAACCTAGGAATCACTTTTTTTAATAAACTGCTTATAGCCAATAAAACCACTTGCAATTTTTCAGCATTTAAAGAGTCAGTTTTGGCATACTTGTTAGACCACTGTTTTTATTCTGTTAGTGAATTTATGGAAAGTTTATAATATTGTTACATTTCTGAATTAATTGTGTATATTATAAAATTTCTTCAGATATCTTTATAAAACACTACTTTGTACAAGCACTGACTTGTCCTTATTGGATGTGACTTGTTAATTTACAAGTATAGTTAATTGCACTGTAAATTCACAATTTGACTTGTCTTATATTATAGTACTCATATACAATGTATGATTTACAAGATGAATAAATTATCTATCTATCTAATCATCATTAGTAGTAGCATTATCATAATGCAGTAGCACTTGGCTGCTGCATCCTCCAGGAGCAGCCAAGGCCTAGGAGGAGTGCAGGATGGGGATGACAGGGGTCAGCGCATGGACTTGTGTGACTGCAAGGTGACTACTGTAATACTGGACTATACTATTTTTCCATCAGGATAGCTACTCAATTGGAATCATAAGGATGAGTGCACCTGGACCAAACCTACCAGCTCCATGCTGATACAAGGATCAAACACGGGTTCTTGTGCCAGATGAAGCCATGTTACCACTGTACTATGATGGTCAGTAGCATCATCATAACTACAGTTTATTCACCAGGAGAATAAAGTAGGCAAACAAGTCAGCGGTTTGTAACGCTCCGCAGCCACATGCGTTCACAATGACAGAACACAGTTACTGCTTCCTTTAATAAGCATTTAAAGGACATCTGTATTAAAAATGAATCTAAATATAATGCAGCATCTAGTCAAGTAAACTAATTTCTAGTTATGTCATCTGAATCCCTCTAATCTGAGCTGAAAATCACTCTTTTTTCTTGCCAGAAATTCTAACCTCACCAACTATGGACTTTTCTTTGTGTATACTATAAATACTAGAGTCTTGGATATTAATTTCACTACTTTGTCGATAGCAAGCTCTGGATATTTTTTACAGAACCTGATAGATACGTTGAATATTATTGTTTTTTCACCACTTTGTAATGGTTTTCCATGCTTATGTTTAACAACACTTGCTTGTTCCACCATGCTGATGCATAGTGTTTTGTTGTTTCCTTGCTGTCCCCTCTCCCGGTTTCCAGTTGCAGCAGAATTGGAAATGGGATGATGATGCAATTGATGTCCACGTAGATTACCTATCTTGAAGCTCCAGGTTGAGAAGCTATTTGCAGCAGAATGTCTGTTGCACGGGTACTGAGGTGGTGATGATGTAGTGCAATGATGCACTGCATTGATTATCTCAAAGCTGGATTCTGGAATTTAGCTCCGCTGCTATTCTGTTAACATGAGATCCAATTTCAGGATGCAGTCATAGATGAGAAGTGGTGGTGGATTTGTGTGAAGATGAAATAATTCTTAATATTTTCTTTTTCAAATTGTATTTTTAATTTAGTTAAAACATTTGAAGCAACTCTTTTTAACACTTAACAAATAATAACTTTTGGTGAATGTTCATATTATATAATATAAAAAAAGAACAGTTATAAAGCTTTTGCTATGTTGTGTGCAGATTCTGCAAATTTATGGAGCTTCACACGCGCGCACACACACACACACACACACACACACACGCACGCACGCACGCACGCACGCACGCACGCACGCACGCACGCACGCACGCACGCACGCACGCACGCACGCACGCACGCACGCACGCAAGCACGCACGCACGCACGCACGCACGCACGCACGCACGCACGCACGCACGCACGCACGCACGCACGCACGCACGCACGCACGCACGCACGCACGCACGCACGCACGCACGCACGCACGCACGCACGCACGCACGCACGCACGCACGCACGCACGCACGCACGCACGCACGCACGCACGCACGCGCACGCACCCACACCCACACCCACACCCACACCCACACCCACACCCACACCCACACCCACACCCACACCCACACCCACACCCACACCCACACCCACACCCACACCCACACCCACACCCACACCCACACCCACACCCACACCCACACCCACACCCACACCCACACCCACACCCACACCCACACCCACACCCACACCCACACCCACACCCACACCCACACCCACACCCACACGCACACGCACACGCACACGCACACGCACACGCACACGCACACGCACACGCACACGCACACGCACACGCACACGCACACGCACACACGTCCATTTTTATGATGGTTAAGCGCAGAAGAAAGATGCTAGCTTTTTAACCAATTTCATACTAATGGTCTTGGTGTTGCTATGGCAAGTCGACATTTTGCTATTGGTCCAAGTCACATCCAATTATAATTATCTTCATTGTAATATTTAATAATATTTATATAATTTTTCTTTTAGATCACTTTTTCATGCTATTTAACACTCAAAATAATATTTCATCTATATTTACATTAATTTTGTTTATAAATCATAGTTAATATTAAATTTCCTTTTCTTCTATTCATAAGATTACTCTTACACGTTCACTTGTTATCTTAAACCTCGTTTTCTATCCAATACAATCACAAATTTATTTTAAACAAAATTGAACCTAAAATAACTGTTTCACAGTTATGCTGTATAAGTTGGGCTATTTACAAATCCATTTAGTGTATAATGTTATAATTGACCTATGCTTAGTATTCAATAGTTTCTGCTTTAGAAGAAATGAAGTAAGCTTTTAAACTTTATTTAAGCTTTAAACCTTACTATTTTCATGAGTATGAAAGCATTAAGCAAACTATGAATGAGCGGTGCAGTCAAAACGCCATAATCATCTTTACCATTTGCCTTGATTTGTCATAAAGGCAGGTTATTTATTCTCTAACCTATAGCCAGAAGCAGTTACCTATAGAGGTAATCAGAGCATTGAGGTCCCAAACTTCTGGCTGTGGTAAGGGTCCAGGTTGCTGAAGTTTATTTCTATCAAATTCAGGCTCAGGAACTATCTAGGCTTGGGAAAGGAATAACAGCTCTGCACTACCTCACCAGTTTCCAAATGCAAATGTAAAACACAAAATTAGACTGACTTCCTACAAAGCTGATGGAAATAAGCACTTGGCACCATTGCTTCACCCTCCCAATGAGAAGTTTTTTTTTTTTTTCCAACGTTGAATCATATCGGACGGTGAATGAATTGGATGAAATGATGCTCAAATGAGTCCAGGGACCATGGAGCTTAGAGTTACCCAACATTCGTCTTGAAGGATAAGGGAAATAATAATGGTAATCATTATCATCTTTTGTCGCCGGTTTTATGACACTTCGTCACCTATACATTTATATTATTGAGGGACTAATTTCAGCCATCCCTTCCATTTTCAACCCCTATCCAACTATCATCTGTAGTCGTCTATTCTCTTCTCTCTGGTGGTGAAACTATGAACTTCTTTGTCAAATTATATACTGATGGGATTTCAAAGTTCATTACTCGGTCTTTATTTGAAAACATGGGAAAATATATTCATATGGAATATGACATTGATTTTATTCATTTTTGGCATACACATCCACATTCACATTTCCAGTCTCAGTTTATGGTGCAGTATATTGTAGGCCATCACTGCTGAGAATCAAACCTGGGACCTCTAGCCTGAGAATGCTGACTTCTTGACCACAGACATAATCTATAAAATGTATAGTACTATTTGAAATAATTTCTAAAAGGGTACTTGTGATGGTAAACTTTAAATGAACATAAAAATAGCACTTTACATGAATTATGAAGTGATAACAAGTGAAGAAAGTTGTTACACATAATTTTTAAATTATTTTATGTTTATATATCGAAAAACTGAATTGAGATTCTTAGAACCATAAGGGCCTAAAGTACATCATTGCTTGAGAGTTTAGCATGTATGCATGCTCCTGGCATTTGCCAACCTTGTGGTTAACCAGCTGTAGCTGTGCTTTAGGCCCTGTATGATTTACTGAAACTGTCTCACCAGTTTTCCTGACATCCAGATAAATAAGGGCCCAAAGCAAAAAGTATCATTTTGTTGCTCTGCACTGTTCAATTTTTATCTAATGTTCTCAACATAATTTACTCTTTACATCACGTTCGCAAGTACTACTTCATAATGGGTACGTCTTGCATAGATATTTTGATTTTAACAAACACCTAGTTTTTTCAATACTATGTTACTGTGCTTTGGGCCCTTATGGTTCTCAGCACCTCAATTACAAAACAAAAAAAACAAAAACTACAATTTTCTGTTATTACCAGTCTAGAATTTAATCAAAACAATGTTTCATTTTCTTTGTAGAGGGTTTCTTGAGTTCAAATGACATTTTCAATGAGGTGCATAAGATATAAAAGTCACACATACATTAACACAACAATAAACATAAAGGTTTATTTTTATTATGAATAGATATATTGTTCAAACTTATTTGTACTGTACTTTATAAATGTTAAACTTAAGGTTATTTTTATTTTAAATCATTGCACTTATTACAATGTATAAAGGCATTGCTTATGTTACAGCCAATATATGGCGCAGAAAACCCGTGCAGATGTTTTAGAAACACTCAACATGACTCTCCATGAGTTACGGCCGCCATGTCAATTAACAATAACCATTGAACTGCTGCGAGAACTTGCTGAAGTGCAACTGGAGCTGGTAGGCCTGAATTTACGCCGTCTTTTTACTATAACAGGGTCATATGATGAAAGCAATTCCGAACGCAGGACTACTGAAATGTTAAAAAAACTGGGAGCACTTGCTAATATTTCTGGCCATCCTCAACATGGTAGTGAGAACTTTGTATTTACTACTCTGCCATTTCACGCATTTTATGGGGATGAAAATGAAACTCTATAGAATGCATGTAAAGCTCAATAGTACCTGGATTTCAGAATTAAATTAAAATGAAAATGGTAAAATATTCAGAGCTTTTGTCGTAAATTTTTATTTTCACTGATATAAATATCCTAAAATATTCTCTTAAAGCTTTATGTCTGCTTATGTATATTGTCTGTAATGTAGATAAATGTACCCTTAATAAAATATCTGATCTCACGTTAAGAAAGATTTGTTTCTTTGTTGATCTCTCTCTCTCTCTCTAGCATACATAGTTTTGATTAATGTACAATTTAACATAAATACTGAGGCTTTCACGGCCGGCATCGTTAACTCCAATAACTATGTTGTCCGGGCTTGTAGGCTGTGGTCCATTTGTATTATTATTGTATTATAGAAATGGACCACAGCCTACAAGCCCGGACAACATAGTGGAGTTGATGTACAATTTAATCTGTTTTAAACTGCCTAGAGTAAGTTGCAAACAGCACAGCAATTCCTATTAATGTTGCATATAATGGGTCTATATTGTCTGTATAGGGAGTTGTACATCGGGTAATAGCAAATGTTAAACGTGCACGAAATCATAAAGTTAAAGTCAATTGCAAAAGCTATTTGAAGTCGGCTTTTACACTTTGTCACTTTGATTTTTATGTTATTGTCATGAACCCATTGTTGCGACGATGCGCAGCCAACGCGCACAAAGAGACAGATAGCTCTGAGATAAAAGCTTGCCGAAACAGATAAAGAGAGAGATAGATAACTGGAACGTTCGTCTTTCATCTGGTACCATCTTGATTGTGACAGAACAGTCCACAAACTTCTGGAACCATGAATGGACATATAAAAGGAAGCCGTGTAACTGAATTGGACTCGTACAGCTGTGATTTGAAAGTGAACTCTTTTGTTTATTTATGTGTGCAGAAGTGACGAGAGATTGTGTTGGTTTATGTTACGTCATCTTGCTGCCAAGTGTGTACAAACAGTGTGTTTCTATGGAAATAAAGAGCATTTTGAATTTCTGCAACTTGGACTTTTAATTCTACGAACCCACAGTCACATTATTGAGGGACTAGTTTCGGAAGCCGTTTCATCATTTTCAATCTCAAACCAGTTATTGTGTTGTCATCTGCTCTCTTCTCTCTGATGGTGGAACTATGAACCTCTTTGCCAAATTTATCTACTGGTGGGATTTCAAAGTTCATTACTCTGTCCTTATTTTTCCATATAAGTATGTTCTCCTACATTGGTAGTTTGTTTTGGTTTATCACCCCTTTTAGTAGTTTTGTATTTGGGTCAATATCGGCTTTTGTTTCAAAAATGAAATGTTACTGCTGACTTATCTTGTTTCAATTTGATGTTGCTAAAGTGCTCTTTGACTCTGGTTTTTAGGTTTCTTTTTGTTTGACCTATGTAGTACTTCTAGCAATCTTCTGCGAGAAAGATGAAATCCCACCAATTAACAGATCCAAAATATATCATATAAGTTGTAAGGTTATTTTCTCAAAAATGGCTAATGATTTTGATTAAAATACCTGTCATGTGTTTAATATATTTTCATGACCAATAAAATTCTTATCTCAAATTTTCTGGGAGTGTTAGAAATTCTCTTCATTCTGAATGATTTTTGCATCCATGAGACACAAAATCTTAGTACTAAGAAATGTATATCTTATTACACAAATACACCTTATTTGTAACAAAAACTTTACAATCTTAAGAAAATGATGTAAATTTTTAAGTTAATTTTTCATTAAGACAAATTTACATCATTTTCTCATGATAAGTGAAGTTTTTGTTACAAATAATTGTATTTGTGCAATATTTATTTCTTCACTGTAACTAGATTGATTTTTTTACATAATGTATATCTTGTTAAAAAAATCACGGTGTTTTACAATACATTTCTTTATGCAGAGAGTACCATTTTGGAGGTATGACCTGTTTGTTATTTTCCTGAATTTTCTCTTATTTATACTTTTCTTAAATGTGAAATCATTTTGTTTTTACCTTCTCTTTTACATATAGTACAAAAAGGATTGCATTCCACCCAAAATTTCAGTATGAAGATTTTACCAGAAATACATGTTTTGGGACTCCTTGAATCTAGGAGAAGCATACTTAAGAAAAGATCCATATGTATCTTGAATACGAGCTATGTAACAGTGTATCTTGAACATGAGAGCCCTTAGTGGTTTACTGTGAAAAAAATATATATGAGTCATAGAAAATGAAGCTAGTTACAGTGAAGTAATAAATATTACACAAATAAAAATAGTTGGTTAATGAATCTCCACTTATCTTAAGAAGTTGATGTTAATACTTCTTTCTTCTTTTTAAAATCGATTTCAAAGACACATTGCATTCATCTTCAGTTTATTCAAAACAAACTCCTATGCAAAGGAAATCTCGGTTACCATGTTTTTTCTTTTGTTATGTTATGTTTTCAGCATTACCAACATCTGAAGACAAAGAAAACCTAAAAACAGAATCAATTATGTCAAAATTCATTATGCTGTGTTTATTTTTAAAATAGATATTTTTTCCCACACTATTGAATATATGGGAACATTTAATTGTTTTAATAATTTAACTTCGGGATTTATATATATTTCAGGTTTATACTGGAAAGACGAAACGTACTTTGGAAACCAGAAAGAAAGGACATTTTCGTAACATTAAATAAAAACAAATTGATAAATCGGCCATAGCAGATCATTTTTGGTCATTTAACCATGAAATAAACCCTGAAGTTAAATTATTAAAACAATTAAATGTTCCCATTGATTTAATAGTGTGGGAAAAATATTTATTTTAAAAAATAAACATTGCATAATGATTAAATTTTAGATGAGTCGTACTTTTTACACATCTGCTTCACTTTCGTACTTCACTTTCACATGGTAACCGAGATTTCCTTAACAACAGAGTTTGTTTGGAATAAACTGAAGATGAATGCAGTGTGTCTTCGAAATCGATTTTAAAAAGAAGAAAGAAGTATTAACATAAACTTCTTAAGATAAGTGGAGATTTATTAACAAATATTTTTATTTGTGTAATATATGAGTCAGTTGAAGAATTTAATGTCAGGACGGCACGTTGGCTATGGTAGCTCAATAGGTAAGAGCTACTGGACGGAAATCAGGAGATCAGTGGTTCAAATCTCGGCCACGGCATTGATTTTTTCAGTTTGACTCTATCTATTCAAAACCTTAGCCTATATACAGTGTTGTGAAAATACGATGAATTTCCATCAATTAACTTAAAGGTCCATATGTGTTTGTGCGTATGTATGTGGACAGCATAACTGAACAACAAATTAAATAATGATTAAATACCAAAAAAATAAAAAAACAAATAAAAATGATTAAGTACCAAACTTATTGAGCATAAATTAAATGATAGTATTCAAATGTTCTGAAGCTTTTGATTTGTCATCATTCGCTTTCGGGCTTCCAGATAATATTCAGCAATCTGAAGCAAGTCTCAACCATTTTCTGAAGATTGGGGCAGAACATCAGGTGGTCCTTGTTCATTACTGAATTTGTATTTTTGTATATTATGTAGTGTGCAGAATCTAATATGAAGATGTGCCGTCAAGCAATCATGCCCAGTTTCAATATAAATTAATGCAACTGCAGTTGATTGGGGACTGTTTGTATTATATTCTGGTTTAATAAAGTGAGTTACCTGGATAAGGTTTTTACAGGGTTGAAAGATGAGTGCTGGGTAACTCTAAGCTCTATGAATCCTAGAATAATTTGAGCATCATTTCACCCATTTCATTCATCCTCCGATATGACTTAAATTATGTACTGACTTGAGCATTTAGAAGCAATTGTTCAACAGCAATAATAATTTTATATGCAACATCCAATCGAGGTGCAAGATCTGCAAGACTATAGTGATTAAGCACCCGACAAGTACGAAATCTAAGCCCAAGAGACTTAGAAACAAGAGACCGACTTCGGTTTCTTTGTCCACTTCTAGAGATTCCGCTTATGCAGCCAGCTAATAAAAATACCTCACTCTTGACCACTTAAGGACCCGTTTCAGTTCTTAAAACCCTTCTCTGTTTACTCCTTGTAAGAGGAACTCTCTGGACCTGAAAGTGGACGCCTGGAGTCAGACGTCTCGTGAAGCGGACACATTTTGGATCAGAGGAAGTTACTAAGATGGATAACCAGCCCGCAGCTGATTAAAGAAGGTGTGATATAAAATGGAGGACAATATGAATGAAAGAAAAGTTGATGGAGCAGTTGTTGGAAAGAATGGCGAGGAAATTCGGAGAACCCAGAGAAAAAACGACCAGAAGCTGCTTTCCGCTTTATTAAATACGGTCTTCTGAGATCTAAGCACTCAGCTACAGTGCCGCCTACACCATTTTAATTGCCCTTTAAAGTAGGAATTTGTTTAAATTTTAATTATTTTTAATTAACTTCATTTAACCGGTTAGGTCATATAGGACGGTGAATGAAATGGCTGAAATACTTAAATGAACCCGGGGTCCATAGAGCTTAGAGTTACCCGACGTTCATCTTTCAGAATAAGGGAAAACCCCGGAAAACCCTTATCCACATAACTCAACCTGACCGAGATTCAAACTCGGGATATCTTACGCTACCACCACGCTGCAGAGGCGGCCTTATTTTATTCGTATTTTTACTTTTTCTACTAAGTAGGTACTTAAGGTAAATATGGGAAGTAGGTATTTTTTATTACTAGGACCCGGACTTTTAGGTTTTAATCTTATTTCACCTAAAAAGCCTAAATGAACATTTGACACCTAAAATAACCTAAATAGATCCTTTCTCTTTTTGAATCGAAGAATGTTATTTTCAGATTTCAAAAGTCAATTTGGAAGTTCATCTTCGAAGGTAAGTCAATAAAATAAGTGAATTCACCTTTAAATGACGTCCATCTCAATAAGGAAAAGATGTACAGGTAAATCAGTCCGACCGAGTTTCAAGTTCTGTTCCTCCGGAATACAGTTCTAGCACTTAAAGGACATTAAAATATCGTCAATGAATTAGATGAAACAAAAGCTTCCTCCATTTGCAAGCTAAGAGGATCACTCGAGTGCCACACTCTTGCAGATTCCCTCGCTCGTATTAACATGCATTTTGGCTTTATACTAAACGCTATTCTCCCATTGCCACTGACAATGTCTCGAGAAAAATACCTACCTGGACCTGTAGGAGGTCCATGTTCTTTGAAGTTGCAGAATATTTATTAATGAAATCCTGGTTTTTGAAGACATAAAAATCATAATCTCAGTATTGCAGAGAGAAAAGTATACAGGAAAACTACCCCTAGAACCTGCTGCACTGACATCAGTGGTTTACGCTCCAATGACGTCAAATGCGAGGCTTTGGCAATGAAGCCATTAACTCTCTTGCTCTCCAATATTTCTGTGTAGTAGGTCCGGCAGTTCGGCAGTTACCTTAAAATCAATGGCTTCACAGGTTAAAATATGTTTTAAGTAGCATAAATGTAACCATTTTTTAAGTGGACACCAATTTTTTGCTTGTAATGGTGGTTACATCATCCACTCACTTTAACCCCCAGTATGTCTGGAGGGCTGCACCTGTCTTTGGTTAATGGGTCCATCGGACCTGGCCGGGAGGAATTTTAAAGTACATCAGCTTTTCTCACAAGCACCAATTGCGGAACATTTGTATGTCGTGACAGGCCAGCTTAAAACATTAAATAAAACTCTGAAAACATCTATTTTGTATCTTGACCAATATAAAGTTGAGAAAAACATGTATATAAAGGAATAGTTAGAATTTGTTTAAATTATGTTTTCTAAAACTGACTCCTAGCATCATACAGATTGTCCTGAAATTTTATGTTGGATTTTCAATAGCTGTGAGAATACTTATAAGATTTAATGTGAAAATCATGGGGTGCATACATTAGATAAAAATCCACTGTTTGTGATAAACCATACAATTTAAATCCTTTACAATGCAATAAAATTGTTAGTGACTTTAGTGTACCTTTTCATTCATCAGTTTATCATCCAGTTATGCATTAAAGCTTGATATATACTTTCATTTATCACGAAAGTATCTTAAGACACTATTTTGCGCAAAACTCTTAGAGCTATATTTACGAAGATCAAACATTTGAAAAGTTGGCGGATTGTTCTTGAAAGCGAGTTGATATTACATTGTCATCCATTTCTAAATTATTGCCACATTTCAAATATCTAGGTCATCGAAAAGTTACCGTAAAATCAATGGCTAAATGTTTACCAAACATACAATCAAGCATCCAGACTAATAACAGTCAGTAAAGAAAGTGAGTATAACCCATTCGATTTTTACATGGATAATTCATCGCTGAATTGTGATGCTGGGTCCCCAACAATGATAAAAGTAAAACAGAACTATAAAATTATCTTGAGAGTGATGTTTGAAGTTGAGTTTTTCAGTACTGAAATCCACCACCCACCCATCTACCATTTCAGGACTTGTGTAGGGCACGA
The DNA here is from genome assembly GCA_030765055.1 of Mantis religiosa. Classification (NCBI taxonomy): domain Eukaryota; kingdom Metazoa; phylum Arthropoda; class Insecta; order Mantodea; family Mantidae; genus Mantis; species Mantis religiosa. The sequence goes on along the minus strand of CM060954.1, from coordinate 114,076,559 downwards.
ATCACATAAGGACAACAAACATTATCATTTTGCCATCACTGATTCCTTTGGTACAAGAATGCGTCATGTTCTGTTGAAAGAACGCTTTCGTCATACAAAAATGTGTTGCGTGGCAATAGAAATCATTTGTCCCAGAACATTTGGATATGTAACTATTATTGCAAAGCCAAAAAAATAACCTAGAAAGCAGAAAGTAAACTCTATTTTGTGCGTTTTTTGATGAATATCTTTGACAAATATACTTTTGTGTAATAAGTTCTCGAATATATCTTACAAATAAGTAGCAGAAAGAGAAAATTATAAGTACATGATAAAGAAACAAAACATTTTAAAAACCTATTTCAATTAAAACCTGAAAAGAAACTTATTTTAAACATATGAGAAACCTACAATGAAGGAATATTCCAACCTAAAAATCTGGACTCTACTTTTTACATTCCATCCGAAAATGGCATACCAACATAGATTTTAGATGATCTGAATTTATGCATGTTTGGAGGAATTTAATAACAGTGACATCCAAATTAATTGAAGGAATGTTAAAAAGAGACTAAAAATAGCTTTATCACCTGAATTTATTTACAAAAAACATTTTATAAAATGATGTGTGTGAGTGTGTGCGTGCGTGCGTGAGTGCGTGCCTGCGTGTGTGTGAGAGACAGTATGAGTCAAAAACGAAAAGTTGGTTAAATACTAAACTTGGTACCAGGGGCGGCTGGTGGCTCTGAAAATTGGTGGTTCACAAAGTTATCCATGCAACTTAATTTTTTAAAGTAACAAAATTTCTTTAAGTCTGTCACTACAGACAGCTCTACACACCAGTTAACGGTAATTCACAGCATGTAACACAACATTCACATTTCATAAACACTCTAGAATATTTATCGTATACATCGTTGTTAAAGTTCCTGTTAAAACATCTTGTTTTTGTTTTGACTATCTGTGTGATGTTAGTTTCGGCGTGGGTCTTCCAAGTCGCTTAAGTTCAATTTTTTCTTCTAAGGTTATGTTTGAAAAAGTATGTGCTAAAAAACACTTTATGGAATTCATTGTTTCTTCTTATAACACAAGTTACCTGTATTTAAATAAATATTTCTGATGCACTACTCAAAACACGGCACAAACCATGTGGCTATGTACTCGTAGGTTACATTTAACATAGACGCAATCTAAGAACGAGCAGGTTAGGCATCCAGTATTCTCTGGCAGCTAGGTTAACCAACCACATGCAGCCATACGCCCCGCATCGCCCCCCTACTTGCCTCGGCAAATCCTAGGTTCGTCCTGCCCTATACCTCCCTATTGTATTCCAGTGGTTTGCATCTGGGAGTGAACTACTTGGCACCTGCAAACAATACAGCGCGCTCAGGTCCCCTGCACTAGACAAGGTCGAAATGAACTCCAAATGGAACATGCCATTACATTAAAGGGAGACCCAGCATTTTGGTTGTAGCGCAAACGTGCTACCCCCTTCAGAAGCCACCCCTGCTTGGTACAGAAGTTCAGAATTTTTAAGGATGAAGCACGAATATTTTTAAGAAAATTCCCCCACCCCATCTGCTCTAACATGTAAAATTTTTCAAAAAGTTTGATATTCTAAAACTGGTTAATGACTTTAGTCATTGTACCACATGTTTAAGATATTTTTATGAGAAATGAAATGTATCTACATCTTGAATTTTCTGGGAATGTCCTCAGAAGTCATTCTGGTTGACCTTTTCGTTAGTAAATGGAGGTCATCTTACTACATCATAAGTATTGATATCATTAAAGGATATAATGTATTTTAAGTGGAGTAAACCGTTTCGAGGATATTCATTGTTATTTGGCTGACTTGCAGTTTGTATCTTCTCAATGGAAGTGATTAATTTTTCTTATCTATAGGCCATGCAAAGAGAACGGAATCTCAGAGCCATCACACAGCTTCAATTTAAAAAAATTTATTCACTTAAAGCCTACTGTATCCCTACATTCTCCTTCGAGACCGAGCGGGATGACTCGGGTGCTTTCGTCTGTGGCCCGCATTCGGTATGCCCGATTTCGATTCCCGTGGCCGACCTACCTGACTCATGGGTTTTATCGGAGTTTTCAGCGTCGCCAGGCGAATGCTAGGTAGGTTAATTACATTCCCCGAATTTCCTGTCCCTCCATTTCATCTCCATTATCATTTTACATCATGTCTCATCTGCTGTTCTCTTTCAGGATAGAAGTGTCGGTGAGTGTCTCGGCGGTGCATGGCGGGATGCTATGCTCTGAGTGAACCAATTCCTCCTCCGGTAGAACGGTTGCGGTCTCCGAACCCAAACAACGGTAGGATGGGATGTACGTTATTCTGGTCTGCCGGTGAGTTTTCAAATGGTCAGTAGTGGTGACCCTGCCTTCTGCACTGCCGTGACTCAATAGGACGGCCACCATGTGTCTCATATCGCCTCATCCTTCCTGCCGAGGGATGGCCCACTTGGGGGCATAGGTACAATAAACCAAATGTGATCTCCGTACCGAGTCCCGTCCAAACTAATCCACTTATCCAGTTATTACAACAAAATTGACAATCAAATCATTTCTATACCCCTGCCGTTCTAAGAAGCACACTTTTCTGTGTTTTTTTTATTAAATTTCTTTTAAATAGGTGCGGCCCCACACCCGCCGTCCCTGGTGACGATCGTCCGCCTGGAGGCTGCATCGTCTCCCCATGCACATGCGGTTAGTACTTAACATGCAGCTAATGGGCAAGGGTTCTGTATTGTTGATATAAGTGCATTTGCGTGAAAAATGGGGATTTGTTTGTTAATATGCGGGTTCCGCTAAAGCACCCCGGTTAGTATCGGTTAATTCTACGCTTGCTACCATGGAGACCATACTAGCGTGTCTGTTGGCTTTTACGGGCGCCAGCCACGACAGAGCCCTGACTAACGCCCGTGGTTAGTTCGTGCAGCATGCATACGGGGGTTAGTCTAATGGGATGCATTAAGAGCTACGGCTTAAAATAAAGTGAGATGAAGGTGGTGTTAAGAAATGGTAATGTGGCGTGGGATTACCTGGAGAAGCCGCTCTGTGTTGCGTTGAGTGCTGTTGAATTGCTGGTCCTACTGGCCTGTTGCATCTGAAACTCTGTAACTTGTAGTTTAGTCAAGGGTTCATTGTTACAAGGCTATTGAGGTACGTTTGGACTTCTTCGGAGGTTGTTTCGTTTGTGAGGTCTCTGTTGAATAGTGATAGGGGTCGTTTGTGTTTATTAGTAGACGTTTGATATTGACCTAACTCCTGGATTAACGGGTTTGGGTTCTTGGCACAGTTGTCGTAGAGGTCTGCTGCAAGTTTTTAAATGAATTGTTCGACTGTATGCATGTGGAGTTCTTTGTGGAGGAGTTTGGCGGGGGCCATAAATGGCACTTTCGCTATGGTACGCAATATTTTGTTCTGTAAGGTTTGGAGCATTTTTAAGTGGCATTTGGATGCGTATCCCCAGACGGGAGCTGCATACGTGAAGATGGGTCGAAGTAGTGTTTTGTATAGGGTGAGGCCCAGGTGTGTTTCAAGTGTGGAGCTGTAGTTGATTATGGGGTATAATTTCCTCAATTGAGCAAAAGTTTTATGGCGGACGTTCTGGACGTGCTTTCTCCAGGTTAGACCTGTATCCGTGGTCACACCTAGGTACGTGGCCATGTCTTTCCAGGGTATGGGGGTGCCAAAAAGTTGTAGTGGAGGATTTGTTCTAAGTTTCTGACGGTGCTTTACTCTTTTAGTGAATATTATTGCTAGGGTTTTGGAGGCATTGAATTTGATTCGCCATTGGGTTAACCAGTGCCATAAGGGCATTTTGGAGTCGTTGGGAAATGAATTTGATGTCGCCAGATTGGGCCATTAGAGCTGTGTCATCGGCATACAGGGAAATTCTAATGTTTTCTGTCTTCGGGATGTCACTCATGAATATGGAGAAAAGTGTCGGACCCAGTACACTTCCTTGGGGGACTCCAGCCTGAATCGGCCTCAGGGTGCAGTTTTTGTTGTTTACAGAGGAATAGAATGTTCTGCTGTGTAAGTAATTGGCGATGAGTTTGATGGCAGTGTCTGGGAAGCGGTAATGGCTGAGTTTTCTAAGTAGTCCCTCATGCCACACTCGGTCAAAGGCCCGTTCCATATCAAGGAACACTGCCCCTGTGCTCTTGCGGATGTTGAAACCTGAAGTAATATGTTCTGTAGTACGGAGGAGTTGTTGCGTTGTGGAGTGTTGAGCACGGAATCCGAATTGCTCATTGATGAGTATATTGTTCTTTTTGAGGTGATGGTTGATGCGTTTGAGGATAACCTTTTCTAGAAGTTTACTGATTGTATTGAGAAGGCTGATGGGTCTGTAGTTCTCGGGGTTAGTGTTGTCCTTCATTGGTTTCGGGATATGCAGTATCTTAGCTGTTTTCCAAGATTCAGGGAAAACGCCATATCGGAGGCTATAGCTAAAAATGTTTGCCAGCGCCTGAAGGGCAACTGGTGGCAAGTGTTTGAGAGCTATATTCGGGATGCGGTCAGGGCCTGGGGCCTTCTTGTTGTGGAGGTGTTTGATTAGTCAGGCAAGTTCCGCTGCGTTGGTTTTCCTAAGAGCATTGTGAACTTGCCTGGTTCGAAAGTCTGCTGTAAGAGCTGTGGTTTCTGCAACAAAGGCAGCATCTAGGGGTTGTGGGTTCGGGAAAAGTGTGCCTTGAAGTGCATCCGCAAGAGCTTCTGCCTTTGCCTCGTCAGAGAGGGCAATACTGTGGATGACATTGAATGGAGGAATCTGAGTAGGTTGTTTTACCAGGGCTTTGGCTATTCGCCATACCGACTGGTTTTCTATGTCAAGGTTTGCTAGGGTGGCGTTCCATTGTTCCGTAGTATGTTTTAGGGTGCATTCGTGTACGGCTTGATTTAGTCTCCGGAGTTCATCTTGGTGGGTCGGGTGACGTGTGCGTTGCCAGGCACGCCTGGCCCTATTGCGTTGCGCAGTTAGCTGTTTGAGTTCTAGAGGAGGGGCGGGGCTTGGTCCGCGAGGGATGGTGATCGGAGTTGATTCTGTGATTGCAAAGGATATGGTCGTCTCTAAGTGTTTGGTGGCGCTTTCAAGCTCCGCGCCATTGGTAATGGTGCACAAGTTGAGGTGTTCAGTAATGGTGTTTGTGTAACGGTCCCAGTCTGTTTTGCGAAAGTTATGTCTAGGAGTTCTGGTGACTTGGGCGAGGTTTCCGTTTACAGTTAGTATTATTGGTAAATGGTCAGAGGAAAGGTCGTTAACAGTTCTGAGGTCAATATGATAAGTAATATTTCTTGCAATTGCAATGTCTAGGACGCCAGGCTGAGCATTGCGGGTATGTGGTATATACGTAGGTTCGCATAGATAATGCAGTCAGTCTGGTTCTCGTACTGTAATAGTTTGCTGCCAGGAGTGTTAAATACGCGACTATTCCAAAGTGGGTGTTTACTGTTAAGGTCGCCTGCTAGAAGCACCTGCGGGTGATGGTGGAGAAGGGCGTCAATGTCATTGATGTCTATGTCTCCAGGTGGGTTGTATGCGGCCACTACCAGGGCACGGAGGTTGTCTACGCAGATGTGTATGCCTGTAGCTTCAATTCTATGGAGGTTTGGGAGAGATACTAGGTTATGGTCTATATCTCTCTTGATAGCTATTGCAGTGCCGCCACCGCGTCGGTTCCTATTATTTCTGTAAATGAAATATCCAGGAAAGTTAAGTCTGTCAGTATTATTAAGGTGTGTTTCGGTGATAAGGGCAATGTCAGTTTGATGTTTGCGCAAGAATTATACACATTCGGCTTTCCGGCGGCGTATCCCATGTGCGTTCCAGCTCATGATCCTTAACTTGCGGGTTGTCGTCATTATATCTTGGGTAAATAGTAACTGTTGCTGAGCGTCAGTCAGGAGATTTATTTCTCCTGGCCGACGAACATTTGAAAAAAGTCCGCATGCTGCATAAGTACGAGGCTGTACTGATTAGGCTCAGCCTCCAACTCACGGAGCACGCGGATGGCCCTGGCGTGGACAGTTACCTAGGACAGCGAACTTCTGCCCATTGCTTCAAGCAGTGAGGCAGAAGCAGGTGGGAAGGCTGAATGTCTCCCCCCTGTGGTCCTGGTCTGCTCGGGAGCAGAGGCCGAAGGTTTATGTATGTAATTCCGGGGATCTCTAGTTAGTGGATCTCGATCCTGACTGCGCCCGGAGAAGGTGAAGACAGGAGGTGCAGGAGTTTTGGATAGAGCCTTTGAGGCTGAATCAGGAGGTGCCATTGGTTTGCGTTGACTGTTTGAGGCAACGGGAGCAGAGGCAGAAGCTTGTGGGACTGGTGGGAATGGGCGCGCAGTTGGGTTTAGCCTAGAGTAGCGGCTACGCATGACGGCTGCTTGCTGCAGGTACGCAGGGCAGGAGCGCCAGCGTGCTCCGTGTCCAGTCCCCCAGCAGAGCGCACATCTGCGCAGCTCGGGAGGTGTCGAGCAGTCCACTGATTTATGGTTCCCAGTGCATTTCGAGCAGACCTGTGGCTCTGGCTCTGGACGTGCATTAACAGTTGGCACCTATTTCACTGGGGCGGGATTTTGGGAGGGGAGTAGTCTTCAATGTGGACTATGAAGTGAAGGATTTCCGAGATCCCGCGGAGTGAGTGTCTGTCATGATCTGAATGCACCTCCACCATATAAATGGGTAGGAAAGTGCGTTGCTTGCTCACCCTCCTGAGCTGTGCAACCCTTATCGGGTTTATGCCGAGCTCAGTTAGATGAGCACTTATATCATTCTCCGCTCTGTCGGCGTAGAAGGGCTTTATGACAAGTCTGTGCGTGCGTTTCCCAACGAATTTTGTCATGCTGAAGCTTACCCCCTTCGCCTGGAGGAAGTGCACAACAGCACGGTAGTCTGCAGGAGATCTCATGCGGAGAATAAAATCTCCAGAGATACGGGCCCTGGAAAGGATGTAGCCTAGATTTCGGTGCGCTTGGTCAAACTCTCTCATGAGCCCTGTGATCTGAGAGGCGTGTTGTTTACTGACATAGAGCAGGGACTCTAGTCGGGTCCTGGCTGCAGCAGCGTAGCTGCCCTCCGGGCTCCCCGAGCCAATGGCCGGAGGCTGGCCGCCTGCTGCAGTGGAGGAGGGGGGTGGCGGAGTGGTGGTGAGAAGCCTGCCGCTCACAGCTGAAGAGTTCATCGTTCCAGCCTGTGAGTGAGAGGCTGAAGAAAATGATGCAGACTGGTGGAGATTGGGTCCGGGGAAGCTGATCTGATGCTTTCAGGGTCCGTACCCGCAGAATCGAGGTCACCGCCCTTATTTTGCGCTTGGCTCCTCGTGAGGAAAACCATTTGCCTAGATATCTCCTAATAGTGGGTAAGTTTGTACCTAATAGATCAAAACGAAGAAGAAGAAGAAGAAGAAGAAGAAGAAGAAGAAGAAGAAGAAGAAGAAGAAGAAGAAGAAGAAGAAGAAGAAGAAGAAGAAGAAGACAGTTGCCGAGCTACTGTAGACCGCTCTTAGAATAGGCACGGCAACTGAAGAAAGTTGGGGAGGGGGACTAGAAGAAAGTCACAGAGGTAGCTTGAAGGCGCTTAGAAGCACGAACACAAGAGGGCCGGAGCAGTTAATGCCGCCTTTAGTACCGTTTTCAAGTATGGAAACGTTGGCTGTGGCCTTTGTGTCCTACCTAGCAAGTCTACGGTTAACTTACCAATCAGGAGTCGGTCCGCTTAGGAGGTCTCAGCTGCCGTTTCTTCAGTTCCGCTGATTTCTCTGCTGCCGATCTGCTCCTGCCGATGTCTCTCGCCGAAGTGACTTTCCTGTGAGCCATTTCCGCGGACAAAACCTACAAAACAAAACTTATTGGTAAGCTACTCTCGTGCATACAACTTGTTTGAAAGTAATATGGCGTAACACATGGGGGAAGTGTTACTGTCGTCTGTCACGTTTGTGCACTTGGTCGCGGAATAATGCAAAAAGTGTGTTTCTTAAGACGGATGCAGTATACAAACGATTATCTGGTTTAACATGAAGTGGAATAAACGTTTGTAAGTATAGGTTGTACAAGAGCAGAGAAAGTCCTTTGAGTGCAGCAGATGGAATTTTTTTAAAATTATTATTTACTGTTTCTCGTGTTAAGATTCAGATACAGAAGTTACATCCTCAGTTGGCAAGTCGCTTCAAATAACTCATCCATTAGTCTGATTAGCCAACTTATCCTAGCCTCACATCCATCCACGCGTATCCTGAGAAATGGATTGCGTAGTTTACCCATCAGATTCACCGAAGACAGAGATTGGAGTAGCATAAAAAAGTACAAGGAAATATCATCCCGCAGAATTGAGAAGGAGAAAAGGAAACAGAAACAAACCATGGTTCCTGCCATTTCTGAACATAATTGTAATGAAATAAAATCATTATTTACGACTTTTTCATTCCAGGTGAGTGTTAAACTATGTACTGCTACATCTTATGATATACACAATAATGTATAATATACATGTATGTAGGATAATAATACATATTAATCAAATTAAGTAAAATACAGCTTCCATAGACTTTTCCTAAAATTCAGGCTGGCACTGCAGGTAAATAATATCCTGCATATTACTTAAATGTAAACTCAAGAGTCAATAGTATTACATAACGAGAGCACAATTGCCATTATATTCAAATAATTATGCCCGACCATGTGTTAGAGTTAAAACATTTGTAAAGTGTTGAATGATACGCTAATTATACCCTGGTGTCCCACATTCTAATTTTCTGTTTGTTATTCGAGTGCATGTACGAGAATAGATATTTGCGTCATTGATTTTTATGGATTTTCTCTAATTCGTGAATTGTGCATAGATTTTTTCATACACTTTTTTTTTCTTTTGTGATAATTTATTCGTGATATCGTGCGTTTGCGGAAATTTCCGACTTGTAAATTGCATGTATCACTCATTCCTGCCCGCCTCGGTAGCGTAGATGGTAGCGTGTCTGCCTCGCGTTCAAGAGGTCCCGAGTTCGAATCTCGGTCAGGGCAAGTTACCTGGATAAGGTTTTACCGGGGTTTTCCCTTAACCTGATAGACGAATGTCGGGTAACTCTAAGCTCTATGGACCCCGGACTCATTTGAGCATCATTTCACCCATTTTATTCATCGTCCGATATGACTTAACGTTGGAGGACGTAAATTACAAAAAAAAAAAAAAAAAAAAAAAAAACCCTCATTCCTGTACGAGATTTTTAGTCGACAGTTTTGCACGGACATAGTTTGTGTAATGGGGGACCAATTGTTAAACAATTTTGTATATTATTACGGTGACTATTTCATACGTAAATCACTATCCCCGTATGGACCAAGCAAGTGCTAGGAAATACGGAGCAATTGCTGATTTATAAATCCATAAACTCTACCTACACCAAGCACAATTATCGTTCCGCAATAAATTATCAGATGTTCCTTTACTGTTGGAGAGGCAAGAGTTTTTGGTTTTAGCGATTTTTTCGCCAATTTTTTTCAAGAATAATAGTCTGCATAGAAAAATTTGCATTTATGACAAATTACATAAATATAACTTTAATTTAACATTCATATCTTCATAACATTAAGCTTGAAGTCGTGAAAAAAAATGTTTACAAATTTAACGAAAGGGAGATAAAATTTAACGCTTAACAAAGCCAATACAGTGACATCATCATGCGCACTGAAATAACAGCTAAGCGGTGCAACAATAAACTGACACCACAGCACCCGGCTGGTCCGTGATACTCAGAACTATTTGTCGTATGCTAACTAGAAATGTTATTTATTGGATAGCACACCTTGCAGAGCAAAAACTCCTATTTTGCTGACTAAAGGTTATAACCAGTTTTTGGTACAACTGGTTACATCGCTGTAGTTTGAATTGTTTCTTGATGATTGAGTTTGATTAAATAAATCATGAGATCTCTCGTTTTCAGGTGTGGTTTCTAGTGACAAAAATACAATTTTAGATAAGTCCGATTTCGTAATATATAATTTAATTGTATAATCTGGATTACATTTTACTTGAACTTTCTTTCCTAATCAATAACTGCAGGTTACCTCCAGCATATCGATAAATTCTTATTTCCCTATACTTGACTATACTTGTCTTGTTTAAAAACTGTTATTCAAAATCTAAACAAGCTATTGACCTGTAGCTATGGATACAAGCTAGTGCAGAGTTAAACTATATGATGCTATCCGTCAAACTGCCCAGTGGCGACATCTCTATGTGATGCCCAGGACTTATCAGCCGACCCTCGTATAGTAGCGGCCTTCTCAGTAATCTACCCATTTTCTATCTGAACAAAATTATAATACATGTCTTACGTAGTTAAGTGCTTTTGGAGGGCGGTCTCAACTGCTCATACTCACTAATTTTACACTTTTACGTAAGAACAATTAGCTATGAAACTTCCTGTACAACATTGTTGGACATTGTTGGCCAGAGGAGATATTAAGTAAGTCATTCTTTGAATACTGGACGACTATTTGACTTTTTAGGTGTGTCAAATAAGAAATCAGTAGTACTCTTATCATATATTTAAAGTTCATATATACCCAAACCTTCACTTTCCTCAAAAAAGCTTGTTTTGTTTGGGCTTCTATCCTTTACCGATTGAGCACTCGTCAAAGTACGATGACTTGGATGACTTGCAGGAAGATAATCCGCGTGTACCACGCCTCCTCTTACAGTATCTCTTTCCCGCAACCTTGGGCAGAAAGTGGGGGTATGGCGCAGAAACAAACAGGATCGTTATTCGGCCACCAAACTGACCTGCTTCATAAACAACAGTGTAGAGATCTTTATCACATCTCGCGATTTGGTAATACTATTTCGCGCATGTTTGAGTTTAGATAGCATCACTCATTGCTGTGAGATACGCCAGTAGGTATGTGTTTCGGAAGCTAGTATTGCTCGTAACATCCAACATCGTAGTTCTGTTCTGCTTACGGAGGAGGGTATCTAATAAACACAACATCTCGTATTCGGATACCAAGGTATATAGAATTTTTGTATTCATTCGTCCTGTAGCAAACATACTGTTATCCCATGGAAGGACAAGATCAATTCAAGCAAACGCTACTTGTTATGTAAACTTTGACAAATGTGATTCGAAGTTACAAACTGTCTGAAGAATGAATAGGCCAATAGTGAGAGCTTGCGTACACACGCCACCATTCCTGGTACATGCCCTGTACAGTTTGGTAATACTGAAATGTAGAAGGTGAGTCTCTTAAAGTGAACGGGTTCGAATCAAGTTAAAATGCAAACACCGCCGCTCGAAGTCACTAAGTGGAAATTTCGTCTAATTCTTCCGTTACATAATGCTGCAACAAGGACAGCAACGGCAGTAGGGAAACTGTGTCTAATATATTGAAAGAGGTTCAAAATTCAAAACGTACGGGAAGCAAACTTTCAAATCAGTAAATACCATCCACGTCCAAAAGGTTCCAATTCGATGAGTTTGAAAAATGTATTGTACGCAGAACTTTTCTCGAGCTTTATGAACAGAAAGGAGAGATTCCTACAGTACGTAAACTCATGAATACTGTTAAAGAGAAATATCTCCTTCGAAGGTAAGCACGACACATTCTGGAGAATATCTAAGGACATCGGACATTGATTTTGCAAGTACAAAAATATGCGTCTTGTTAGAACGCTCTGCTGATGTTTTCATGGTCAGCCTGTGCTGCACTATATTTCCGCCTTCTCTAACCTCTCTAAACCATGCCATACTACACCAGCGACATCACATAACTAATGTATTCCTTCGTCCGACAGGTAATATCTGTAGCGTACATTTTGCAGTAGCGCTTGACTGATGGCACTTATTTTCACATTCAAGTCCGTCCGTCCGTGGTGCTGGCTGGCTGTATAAAGCCAGAAGGTGCTGTGCCCAACCGTTAAGGGTTTTACCGCAGGTGGGGTTTTTATTTTTTCCAGGATATTGTAGGATGGGTTGTGGGGTTTTCAGAAGAATTTTGCTGTGAGGTAACATAAATGTTATGTTCCTCAGGGTGTAGCAAAGTTACATTCAAGTAGCAGCTTATATGTAGTACACAATTAGGATCATCTAGAATGGTGTTCTTGACACATCAGGGATAGTTGTACTGGTAGCCACAAGTAAACAAACTTAATGTTTTGAGTAGTACATTCGTTTAATTCTAGTTGTCAATGTACAAAAAAGATAAAATAAATTCAATGTCTTATGTATATGACATCCAATAGAAAAACTACGGTGTACTCTAAAATTCCATCTGGTACAATGTAATGTTGTGAACATTTACAATGGTACACAATTTGAACATTTTTGTTTTCTAACAGAAAATTTATTTTATAACTTTTATAGTTATGTTATTTCATTTTTATTTATCTGTTTACAGGAAATCTGAATAACAAAAATGACAAGTGAAAGAATGAAGGTGATTTTTGGGCATCTGGGAAAAGGAGCTTCACTATCATGTTTACCATCTGTATCCTTTGAAAAGTGATTAATTTTACAAGCAAGATATTGCTGTTCTGGCAGAGGAACTTCTTCTTGTACATTCTAGATAAAATTAAAATAATCAGTAATTAATGCAATACTGACCTTTATATGCTTGTTGAAATACTGAACATCATTTTAAGGTCATCTGTTGTGATTTATAAATATTATAGGTTAATCATCAAATAACGGTTGTACATCTGCACATCTCTTCTGCATTTGTACTATCTTACTGGTGCTACTACAACCCTGTATATTTAGGGATGTACTTACATCTACCAAATGAACAAAAATCTTTTATTTATTTGATCAGTTACACATACTGCAACAAAGTTTACATAGAACATAGCAAGAGAAACATTGAAACCATACTCAAACAACATTTCTGTTAGATAGCACAAAAGCAAACAGGAAAATCTGCAGTTGCCAATCATTTTTGGTCAAAAAAAACATGATATAAATCCACAAGTCAAGCTTCTTAAGAATATCAATCAACCTTCTGCATGTTTCACTTGGGAGAAGATATTCATTACAAAATACAGTAAAACAGCCATGAATTTCAACATCCAATCATTAGATATTTAAAAAAATGCATTGTCAAGTCATTTGCCAACTCCATCCACATTGCATCTCCAATGAGGACCAGTGCTATAGCAATTAACAAAAGTATTGTTAATTTATCTTACACAACTAAATATGTATTCATAATAATTAACTTACAAATCAAGTGTGACAAGCATAAGATTTCATTAATAGTACATAAGCGAAGCTGATGTATAATAAATATGACTCATCTATAATTTAATAATTATTTCGCTTCACTGTGGTGTTCCAATACAGTTAAATTTCGATGTAATAAATAAAGTTTGTTTTCATGAATGCTGTTCACAACCCATGATTGAAAGTTCCATCTTGTTATAGAAGCAGGTGGAATGGTTTATTGCAAACTGAATGCAACAGATCACTGCATTTTGGTGAAGAATATTGTGAATCCGCCAATGTTGGCAAAAAATAGCTGATTTTATGTTTTTCAACCAAATTTAATTGGTGTGCATAGCAGTGTATATACTTGGCATAAGGGAAAGGGTCCTGTCTAAACACCCCCTTGGCTATGCTATTACTGCGCCACCAATTGTATGCCTGATATATGAATTTTTTCTTTCAGTAGTAAAAGATTACAACTTCTTTATCAAAACATCACTGAGATCATTGGCTGTTTTGATTACAAATCTCTTCAAAAGAAACAAATCTTTAAACAGGTTTATTCCCTTTAATGTATCGTAAAATGATGACCAATTGACTGCGGCAAGCTATGTGTATTTTTTTAGTCAGGCTGCACAGAAACATAATCGGCAGTATTTGTGTCTTTCATGAATTCCTCAATGTAAACCTGACACGTATAATCCAACAGTTCATTTTGTTTGATGATATCTTAGTTTCATCGTGACCCCTTAATGCATGGGTTACGAAACATGTTATTCATTCTATCATTCTGTTCAGTATGTATTTATTTTTGGTGGCTAGTTCATTGTGTTTCTGGATTTATAGTTTATGTGCAGAGTCAGTCTTAGCAGCCATGTTTACAGTACCCAATAATTTAAATTTACAGGCATTTTGTAAGTGAAGTGCATGTTCTGCTTGATGAAGGAAACTGGTGCGGTAGTTGTATACAACCGCTGATTGTAAGATTTGAACCATTAAGAATTATGATATAATAAATTATTATATGTAATGATTATTTCAGTTCAATAAAATATATCTTTTTTTTCCCTTCAACTTAAGAAACACTTATAAGTTGCATGATATTATCAGTGGGGACTAGCCCCTCTGGCCCTTATTGACAGTGCACTCCCGCATGCTTGTAGAGTAGAGTAGAGTTTTATTCACCGTAGATATACAATTTTACATATGGCTTCATCATAACTTACAAGATAAGAATTAAACTAAGTATATACAGGTATTATATACAGAAACATACTAAAATAGTGTCTACTTGGCTAGATATCTGCACTGCTGTAAAACTTGTGCTTTAATAACAATTTATATACATTGGATTTGAATATTCTCCCTGGCATAGCTTTTAAGGATCTGGGTAGCTTATTGAACAGAATGATTCCTTTATGGGATATGCTATTTAGAGTACTATTGAGTTGGTGGAATTGTAAATGCAGTACCTCAGTTCTTTGAGTGTTGTTTGATAATCCTGATTTCTTTTAAAGTATTGCATATTGTTGTTGATAAAAGAGACTGATTCCAAAATATATATACATGGTAGCGGAAGTATATTGAATTCATCAAAAATTGATTTACTTGGAGTATGCGGTGGTACTTGCTTCATTAGTCTTCGTATTTGCTTTTGCATTTTGAATATTGCTATTGATTGGTTAGAGCTCCCCCAAAAGTGTATTCCGTAAGAGATTACTGAATGTACATATCCAAAATACACTACTCTCATTACCTCCTTGCTGTTCCTTGAAGTCCTCTCTTACTGACTGCTGGAATTTTAATAGAATACTGTAACTAGTGAGCTATAATCACATTTATGTGAGAACAACCTCAACCGATCAATGAGAAGGCAATGCTGTTGGATACATAGCTTTGTATACATGGTGGGCAAACTTACAAAAACAGAGATTAGAGTCTAATCAAGAAGAAACTAGCCCATCCAGTTGTGGTGTACAACATGGACGATTAGGAAATGAAATGTGTAGTGTTTAACGCCCGCTTTTACTACATACGGCACCGCAGGCGGTGACACTGATGATACATGAGATGAAGATGGAGCACCGGTGGAATGAGATGGCGGGGAAAACCGGAGGTCCCGGAGAAAACCCGCCCCAATGCCGTGTTGTCCACCACAAATCTCACTTTGCGGTCACCTGGGATCGAACCCAGGCCGCCTTGGTGAGAGCCAAGTGGTCTAACCACTGAGCCACGGCATGGCCTGGACGATTAGGAGATTCTACCAACAGTAGATAAATGAAAATCCTGTAGAAAATCAGAAGCACTGGTATATTTCATTGCAGTCACCTTACATTCCATAATGAGTGATTTATTTTTTATTTTCCTTAATTTATGCAACAGATGGTGGAAACTAATGCAGTGACAACATACATGCCACATCAAGAGAAGTTCCAGTACACATTAGACAATCCACGTTTAAGTCAGAGTCAGAGAAACTTTTATGAGGAAAATGGCTATCTTGTGATACCAAAGCTTATTGAAGAAGATCTTCTGGATGAATGCAAGTAAGAATTCTGTTTATAAAGGAAGGAAAAAAATAAATTAATGAAGATAAGGAAATTAAAGGGTCCTTTTAAAGTTAATATCATTGAGTGAATTTGAGTACTGTTAATATACTTTATTTTTAGTAAGGGTGGTCTGTGGGAGTACATACTAGAAAAATACAGATAAGAAACTCATATAATTTCTTCAAAGATTATCCAGTAAATCTGTATCAAATATTCAACTTTTTATGACTGCAATTATCTTTGGGTGAAGAATTCATTGAGGTAGCTATATAGCCATGGCCGTGTAGTTAGACTGCTTGACTCTCACCAAGGCAGCCTGGGTTCAGTTCCAGGCGAATGCAGTGAGATTTGTGGTGGACAATACATTGCACCGGTGGGTTTTCTACAGGGTTTGCAGTTTTCCCTGCCATCATTTCACCAATTTCTCCATTATCTTTCCTTTCGTTCATTTTGCCCTCATTCTGTCATCTATTTCTCTCACTCTCATACCAGGCATCGGATGGTAAAGTTTTATCCACATTATTTTGTAATATTTGCATGTTGTTATGCAGTCTTTGGTATGACTTACCTCCTCTGTTGCTATTATGTGTGTTACATGTAGTGGAGAGGAGGGTATTATGGAATAGTTGGGAAATAGGGAAAACCGAGATTTTGGCTATGTTTGCTGTTGCTATCACTTGCTAGTGCCATGAAGTACTCAAAGGAGACTCCTATAATGCATGCAGTGAGAGTTGACAGCTTTTTATTGTCATTTCACTCGCTAAAGAATAAAGTGTGTTTTGTTATATTCAAAAGTTTTTGCAGACAAATTTTCAAGCATCTTAATAGTACACATGTGACTTTAACTTGATATTAAGCGTAAGGTGCACTAAAAGAAATATAGTTTGTTATATTGTGCTCTTTTTTTAACTGGCGATATTTTGTCTAACACTTTAAATGTTTATTGTCCAAGATGGTGTGAGTATAATATTCTATATAACGTACAAAATATACTGAATAGAAACAAAGTTAAAAATGAGTTCTTCTGAGTATAATATCAGTGACTAAACAATTATATTAGTTATATAACTAGAAATATAGCTTAATTTATATCCACAGTATATTTTTTATAAAAATTAAAATCACTGAAATGCAAACAAAACCTTTCTTCTGTTATGCCAGATTTGGTCTATGGTCTAGGCCTTTCAATATTTGTTTATAGATGTTTTTTCTATTTTAAACTAATTATGTATCATGTTTTATGAAGTCTAATTAATTTTTCAGTTTTTTTTGGGTTTTCATAACCCAACCATTTCATATTAACCTCCACTTGTAACATTTTTGCAATTACATTCTTTTTATAACAACAAAATAAATAGCAGTTTTTTTTGCAATTGACAGTTCATTACAATTAGTTATAGTATTTACTCATTATTTAAATTATTTATTTATTAAAATTTATAACATTTATTTATCATTTTTATTTAAAAACCAGTTATTTTAGGAAATGTAAATGGTATTCCATAATATCCTCCTCTCATCTATACTTTTAACCCATTTAATCATACATGTACAAACTTTTCTTAATATGTAACAAAATTCTGTTACTATATGAGCTGGATAATGATTACATAACTTTGCAGAATGTTAGTCCAAACTTATTTTTGCAGGAAAAGATTTGTAGGTATCTGTGAAGGCACAATCCCTAAAGGAAATATCAATATGATGAAGGAGAAGTCACTAATGAAGACTGGAGTAACAGGAGAATATCTTTATTACAAAATACAAGATATAATTTGGGATGAAGTCTTCTCCAAATATATTTTGCATGAGAAGGTAAGTTAGAAAGAAGATTGGGAAAACTATTTGCTGTCGGTTTATTGACACTTAGTCACTTACGTTTTTATATTATCGAGGGACTAGTTTCGGAAGCCATTGCCTCCATTTTCAAGCTCTCTCCAACTAGCACTTGTTGTCGTTCATAGTTCCACTGCCAGAAAGAGGAGAGCAGATGACAACAGATGCTAGTTGGAAAGAGGTTTTTAAGTATTTAACCTAAATATATAGGTATTTTTGCTTATTACTATAGCTTGTAAATAAAATTAAATTGGGAAAAGCTAATAAAACCATATATTTAAGTTAACTGATGGAAATTACATTATTTCACACTAACCATATACAGGCTAAGGTATTGGATTGATAGAGTCGATATGAAAAATTCAATGCCACGGCCGGGATTTGAACCAAGGATCTACTGATTTCCATCCAGTTGCTCTTTCCCATTGATCTGCCATGGCCAATTTGCCATCAATGGTAGCTCAATGGGTAAGAGCGACTGGACAGAAACCAGTAGATCCGTGGTTCAAATCCTGGCCGTGGCATTGAATTTTTCATGTTGACTCTTAGCCTGTATATGGCTAGTGTGAAGAAATGAATAATTTACATCAATTAACTTAAATAATAGGAGTTAAATGATGAAGCCTGGGACTCAAGTACTTACAATAGTAAGTCACCACAAACGGTATATCTCGGATGCGAGAGCCCCTAGTGGTTTACCAGGGAAATATATGAGTCAATTGGAGAACTTAATGTCATGATGGCAAATTGGCCATGGTAACTCAATGGATAAGAGCGACTTGACGGAAACCAGTAGTTCCGTGGTTCAAATTCTGGTTTTGACATTGAATTTTTCATGTCGACTCTATCAAAACCATATATGTTTATATAATACTTATGGTGAAAAGATCCTCTCTAAATATCTTGATATCAATATATAAATGTTATGCATTGTTTATTTTGTTCCAGTTGTTGGACTATGTAGAATGTTTCACAGGCCCCAATATTATGGCAATGCATTCGATGCTCATCAACAAGCCTCCAGATTCAGGTGAAATGACTTCAACGCATCCATTACACCAGGTATGCTACAGCTAAAAGAACTGTATATTGTTCAGCCATGCAGAACAAATAAACTATTGGTCTTAAACCCACAAAAAAATCATTCTGAAGCAGAAATGCTATTCTTTGTTTTATTCCTTTATTTATTTATATTTCTCATCTTATACCACAAGCTGTACCAGTTAGACTGATTGACTCTCAGCAAGGTGGCTTGGGTTTGATCCCAGGCAACTACAAAGTGAGATTTGTGGTGGAGAACATGGCATTGGGGCGGGTTTTCTCCAGGACCTCTGATTTCCCTCTTCGTTATTCTACCAATTGCTCGATTATCATCTTTCCTTTCATCCACTTCGTCCTCATTCCGTTCAGCTCTTTCTCTCACTCTCATTCCAGTAATTGGGCTGATCACCCATCCCTGGATTTCTCTCTCCGATCCATAGTTGTGGCTCCCTCACCCAATGCCTAAAATGGCATAAAGGGTAGAGGACCATAAATGGACAGAACTATGTCTTATACTAAGAGAAGAAGAATAAGAAAAAGTAGTTATTTACCATTTTGAATGTATATGATAGCCTACAGGTGTGTAGAGAAATTAGCAAATTAAATATATTTTTAATTTATATTGATGAAAAGATCTGAATTCAGGAGTGATAAGAAGCACAAATACTGTAGTAAAATAAAAAAAAATCTCAAATTTACTTTTAAACATGATATAGTCTACTTGAAATGGATACATTATAATATGTATTTGATATAATATGGCAAACTTTGCAAAATCAGTATCCATTAAAATAAACTCGTCTGTTGTTTCTCAAAGAACCCAGTACAGAAGTCCAAATACTATTTCCAAATTGAATTCAGCGGTTTTAAATCTTATTTGTGTAGACATAATACAAAATTAGATTTAATCATACATGTACAACTTTGTATGATTGTATACATTTGAAGAACAATGGTATCAAATACTGAAATTTTATCGTTTGATGTAGTTTTCTATACTGTTAAAAATATGGCATTATTTTTTTTTTTGTTTGTTTGTAATTTACGTCCTCCAACGTTAAGTCATATCGGACGATGAATGGAATGGGTGAAAATATGCTCAAATGAGCCCAGGGTCCATAGAGCTTAGAGTTACCCGACATTTGTCTTTCAGGATAAGGGAAAGCCCTGGAAAAAACCTTATCCAGGTAACTCACCCTGACCGAGATTGGAACTCGGGACCTCTTGAACGTGAGGCAGATATTCTACCACCATGCTACCAAGGCGGGCATATGGCATTAGTTTATTATCATGATAAGATGAACAAGGTTAGATCAGGTATTGTTTCGGGCTTACAAAACTAAAATATCCATATGCTATTCAAAATAAAAAATAACTTAGATGAACTTCAGACAAATGACTTTTACATTTTTATATGATTAAAACAGATAATGCTATTCATCTATATTTTCAATTAATATTATTGTAGTAAATATAGAACACTTTTTAAAGGTCAGTTTAAAATAATAAACACAACCTTAAAAAGCTTAAAGTCAAAGTTTTCTTGACATCAGAAAACTTAATTATTTATTTAACAGTAACAACGTAATTAAACTTGAGATGTGAAGATGTTTATGGTTTGTATATCTGCAAAGAAATCAACTTCTTTATTAATGCTAAATCATTTTCTATTGACAGTAGGGCCAAACCATTTAGATATTCTTGAGCAAAAGAAATTCTAAGGTAGTTTTGATAATTGTTAATTAAAAATATGATCTTTCAACTTTGGCCACTGAAAAGGAACAACTAAGTACATACATCATGAAGTATAAATATCAGAAATAGGGGAGCTATGTTTACATAACAATAAATTACAAAGCTATTTCACATCAGTCAAATTT
This sequence comes from Mantis religiosa, assembly GCA_030765055.1. Taxonomy (NCBI): domain Eukaryota; kingdom Metazoa; phylum Arthropoda; class Insecta; order Mantodea; family Mantidae; genus Mantis; species Mantis religiosa. The sequence goes on along the minus strand of CM060954.1, from coordinate 114,056,061 downwards.
TAGATTTGGAGCTTTGAACTACAAATATTTGTGATTTAACATAGGAGTTATGTTATTGGGAAAGGTATAAATTTAGTATATCTTAAAAAGTAGAGCTAAGAAAATCTGATGTCATATTCATTTTTCTTTGGTTCAAAATAAAAAATCAAGGGGCTTTAGCTATTTTGAGAAGAATTCCAAAGAGCATTTTTGTTGAATAATGTTATTAATTATATATTTACCTGCAACACAAAGATGCCCACCTCAGTATCATAGAGGTAGTGTGTCTGCCTTACATTCAAGAAGTCGCAAGCTTTAATTTAGGTCAGGGTGAGTTATCTGGATAACGTTTTCTCGAGGGTTTTCCCTTATCCTGAAAGCCAAGTATCAGGTAACTCTAAGCTCTATGGACTCTGGGCTCATTTGAGCATCATTTCATTCATTTCATTATCGTCTGATATGACTTAACGTTGGAGCATGTAAATTAAAAAAAAAAAGAAGAACACAGTCGCTTCTTTGACCCATCATCGTCCTATCCTCTAAGTATTATTATTATTCTCAAACATCTCTGCAATTCTCCTCTGCAGTACATCACTTTTTAAACAGCTTCAGAAATTATTATTATTGCTAAGTTCCTTTACTTTTGAAATGTTGAACTTTACAACAAAAATAAAGATAATTTTATACTTAGGACAAGAATTTAGCTGATACAAAATAATATGTTACTTAATTCTCATCAAATTTTCTTCTTCCCAGGATCTATATTTTTTTCCATTTCGTCCTGCAGAACGTATTATAGCATCTTGGACTGCGATGGAACGAGTAACATTGGACAATGGATGCTTAGTAGTTGTACCTGGAAGTCATAAAGGGTCCTTATATACACATACTAACCCTGATTGGGAGGTGAGTTATTAATTAGTTTAAATAGAAATAAGATATATATTTGAAACATCAAGACTTACAGAAATAAAGAATGTATAAATCATATCCAAAGAAAGATAAAGGTAACAAATATGTTTATATCACAGCTATATAGATTTCATCAGTGGTGTCTGTTGTATAAGAGTACAAGAGCATGCAAAGAGCCTCAGTTTTGACGCCTTGCAGGCTTATTGGTTATTTTTTCATCAAATACTATTAAAAACACAATGAATATCAACAGTTCAACAAGCCACGACTTTAGCTTGCCCCCAATGCCAAGCTGTATTACGTGCAGCAGGCAGACTACTGTGAATTGTGACTACTCCACTGCTCTGGTCTCTGGCATCCAATCTAGAACAACTTGGTATAGTGATAAGATGGATGAAATTAAAATAAAAATGCGAAATATTTGTAATTGTGGAGGAATATGGTAAAGATAAGAGCAACTCAGAAAGATAAAAGACTACTTTTTAAGTTTTCCGAAAAATATAGGTATACTGTTTTAATTTCTTATTAATTGATAATGAACTGGGACCGGAGCCTAATTTAGGGGTAGCTCATGATGTACTTTCTTAGCACTCACAAAAAGGAATGAACTAAAGGTACTGCATTGTTTTAATTACATTTTTAAATGGCATATAAATACAAAGTGGGGTGATAACTTCATTAAAAATTTTACTATTTCATTGACAGAATTGTTAATGGAATATGTAGCAATGATACTTCAAACCTTAGAAATTGATCTTTTATAGGAGCTCTGGCAAATTTTCTGTAAGATTTTCATCTTCTGTCTATTTGATGTTTAATAATATCTACTACTACAACATTTTATTCTCTGTTAGTGATGGAAGGAAATATTATATGGCTTTTTCAGAATGGGATCAACAAAGCTTTCTATGGAATACAGAACTATTCACCTGACACATTAGTTCCTTTGGAAATGGAGAAAGGTGATACAGTTTTCTTTCATCCTATCCTAGTTCATGGCTCAGGTGCAAATCTAACAAAGGTAACAAATTTACTGTAATATTTATTATAAACTTTAAAGTTATATGGTTATATGTAATGAGTTTACTATCAATTGATATACATGGTTGACTGAATACATCACAGTATCGCATCTTATAAACATTTCACTTGGGTACATGTTGGTCTTATTATCCTTCTTCCATTGTAAGGTCTTCTAAGGACTTAATTTATATTTTGTCAGAAAACAAGCTTAGGGGATCAGACTTTTAACAATTTTACAACTTTTTTATGTTTTCCTTTTAGCAAAAATCTCAGATATTGCATGATTAAATTTTTGAATATTCAAAAAGCCTGACAGTAGCAATGTTATGTGTAATTAATAGTTCAACATTTGAATGACTGATCAGTGAAATGTGTAAGCATTCTTTACCTCAAACTTACGACAATATGGCTTAAATAATAATATTTGACATTATATAGGTACATTTATTTCAAAATTGTGTGTGTGTGTATATATATATATATATACATATATATAAAATGTACACAATAAAAAATTAGCTTCAGAACAAATTTTGATTATTGTACTTACTTTTTCCTGCTTGTCTCTAACCAAGGTGGCCCAGGTTTGATCTCAGGTGGCCGCAAAGTGAGATTTATGTTGGACAACATGTGCTGGGATGGGTTTTCTCTGGGTCCTCCAGTTTCCCCAATCAGCATTCCACCAATTGCTCCATCATCATCTTTCCAATTCATCTCGCCCTCATATATATCATCCATTTTCTTCACCTTCACATCAGGCATTTGGCTGATCACCTTGCCTGATTCTCTATTGCATCCAAAGCTTTGGTTTCTCAGGCCTTAACTTTTGTTTCTCTATCCCTTAAAGGGATAGAGGAACAAGAATCTCCTAACACCACAATAGTGGTGAAACTAGGGAAGTTAAAGAAGAAGAAGTCCTTACTTTTTGCAGTCTTAGAAACTAACCAGCACTTATTTTTACAATTTCTTTGTGTGCCTTAAAAGCTGATGTGGAGTAAAAATAACAGCATCTATCAAAGCAATAAAACATCTATCAAAACAATAAAACCTTACTTTTACTACTGTATATTACTTGCTTTTATATATAATGTGATCCATCACATTTGAGCCATTGGAATCATGTTGGTCTATCCACTTATTGATGGCCACTTCACCTTCTGCTTCACATATTTTCCAGGCTGCATCAGCTGCTATTTGTTTCCTGTCATGTCCTAAACATGAATTTGACTTTCGGTTGATGCCATTTTTCACTCTTAATAGAAAACTTCATTTTCATGACAATTTATATGATGCCTATAATAACTTCAATTATTTTCCATTCATCTGAAAAATTTCTAAGTGCTTAAGTTGTAATAACAGCAAAAATGAATACTTGTGTTACAAAATTGTGACTTGTCAGTTTTCACTTTCACCATAATAAGTTCTCACTGCCATTTTACTTAATTCTCACAGCATAGCAGCATAATGAAATAATTATGAAACAGCCTCTTCTTCCTATGGTTCACTTGCTAGGGAAATTGAACACAAAACCTTTCTAATTTTATGCACTAGCAGCACTTACTGTACGTTATAACAGTCAGGACAAAGTAATTTGCAAAATGTCTTATGCTACATCAGAAATCCATGTACTATCTCACTTACTATGATAAAAAAAATAGCAAACATTTTTTTTTTAATTTCCTCAGCTTTATACACTGATTTTCAAAACTTGTTTTAGATAGATAGAGTTAACATGAAAAATTCAATTCTATGGCTGGGATTTGAACCACAGATTTCCTGGTTTCCCTCCAGTCTCTTGTTTTAAATGTTGGTAGACAAGTTTGTGATGTATTTTTGCATCTTCAGTTGTTTTGAATATCTAGTTTATTACTGACAGTTGAACAGATTATACATTTTTCAAGTGTCTGGCAAATTTTTACTTAATTTGCATTAACTTTTGATTGAAAAATGGATTTATGTACAGCGCTACTTTTAAGGTGTTGACTGTGGGTTTTGGCAAACTTACTATGAGTAAGACCAGAGTGTATGTGTAGTAGAAATGTTTAAAAAAGGGTCAAGAATACGGTGAAGATGATGACAGCTCTGGATACCATCGCACATCAGCTACTGATGACAATGCGGAGGAAATAAAGAAAATGGTAGTTCTGGAAAATCACTGAATCACATCAGAGAGGTTGAACCATAGTTGTGGCAAAACCACTTGCAAAAATTGCATTAGGATAATGCTCCTGCTAATGCCTCAGTGCTTGTTTCTGATGTTTTGGCAAAAAGCAAAACCAATATATGGCCTCAGCCATGGTATTTACTGAACGTGGCAATGAAAGAATATAATTTTGCAACCACTGATGTAATAAAACTAGGGATGGGTTGATACCAGTTTTCCTCAATACTTGATACTGATACACATTATATTCACGATGCCTGATACATCGATAGATATTGCCATTTCTACTGTTAGTTTCAATACTAAATAGAATGTTGGGAGAACTGTGTAGTGCCAATTAAGTTAATTAGGTTCAAATATTTAGTGAGACAAAATTTAAAACCACCAGTGCACTTAATTAGATATTTGAAAGTAAAATGCATTTTCGAAATAGTCCACTTTTATAAGTTTTTGGTAAAAAGTACTAGCATTCTCACTCTTTCGGGTCAAGACTACTTTTTCTGTCACACATGAGTCCTGTTGTGCTAAATAGTCTTTCAGAATACATAAATATTTAGCAGCCAATTTCTTTTGTTTTGGAAATTTTGAATTTATTTTCCAGTAACCCAGCGCACTAGAAAGAGGAGGTTACAAATCGTTGTTGAGATATACAAGGATTTCTCCTTGCATAATATTACCATAGAGGAACCACATTCCTGGCAATTTCTTGAGAATATTTTATGACTTTAAAATAAAATAAAAATTGCAGAATGTGCACCGAAGTATTAAAATAGTATAGTTTGATGTGAATATGCAATTATCGTGAGTATTGAACATTGCAAGTATTGAGGAACCACCCCTAGATAATATAGAATCGCTGAGGATCTAAACACCATAACGAGAAATGAGTTCCAGGAGTGCTTATGAGATTGGAAAAAGTGCTGGCAAAGTTGTATTATAATTGATAGGGATTACGTTGAAGGTCATAAAATTGATGTTAATAAATAAATAAAGGTTCTTTGAGGAAAAAAGGTTTCTGTGATTTTTTTATCACTCCTTGTATAGCTGCTGAAATTTTCCACACTGTTCGGGAATGTTCAAAAGATGGAGATACTGGAAACTTCCAGATGATTCTGGTTATCAGTAGTGTTTCTGGTAGAAGTTTAGAATCAAAACTGAAAAATTCAATGCCATAGTCAAGACTTTGAACCGTGAATGAATTGGAGAATCTGCTGTTATGCCAGCAAGTTGCCATGAAAGCTCAGTGTTACAGCAGCCAAAGGTGGAGCAGAACATTCATGGTTCAAAGTTTATTTACACACATTTAGAACAACCACATATCACTGATTTCCCTTATAAATGGAAAACTATAGTGTTTGTGATGTTTATGCTAGGCCAGAGTATTAAATGCTACACGAGATTACATAGATGATTGCATTATATAAAATAAAATTTGGAATGCTGTAAATGAATCCATGTGAGTTAAATGAAAGAAGTAATACAAATGCTGAAATAAAATGACAGTTAATACTAAGAAAAGTATGTCCATTGTATTTAGTAGATTAAGAGGGAAATTCTTCAAATTATGACATGGGTGGATAAATCGTACAGTGGCAAATATTTGGGGGTGTAGTTAGCAAGGAATGCCAAATGCTAAAGAAAGGTAAATTTGTCATTGAGAAAAGCATGGAAAGTATTATATTTCTTCATGAGGATACAGAAAAAGGGGAGCAAAAGGCCCAGGGAAATTGTCCACAAGTCTTTAGTGCCTCTGATTATAGAACGAAGGGCAATCTTGGGGCCTACATAGAGTTAGTCACAAAAAAATACAGAGAAGGAAATACATAAAATACAGAATAGGAGGTACCTAAATACATTGGGCATGCAAAGGGGAAGAGACAAATGGGAGCCTCTGAATGTTTGATGTAGGAGACACAGGTTGTAATTTACATTCTCCAACATTAAGTTATATTGGACAATGAACGGAGTGGGTGAAAGATATTCAAATGAGCCCAGGCTCCATAGAGCTTCAGTTACTCGATATTCATCTGGGAAAACCCCACAAAAACCTTATCCAGGTAACTTACTCTTACCAAGATTCAAACTTGAGGCCTGTTGAATGTGAGGCATACATGTACCATCTATGTACAGAGGAGGCCTGAGCATTCTTTAAAGCTTACGGTGGTTCATATGCATTAGTGAGCATTAGTAAAAGATTGGAGAACCCAACATATTGTGAAAGAAATGATAATTTGTTTAAACTTAAGGGTGAAATGTACAAAATGATATAGGAAAAGTTCCCCTTTGTTAATAGAGCCATTGAGGAATGGCATGATTATCTATAGCAGCCTTTCAGGACCCTCCTCTATCCATAAAGAAATTTAGGAAAAATTTAAATACAGTAAATTTTGGATCATTTATCATATAGGTTGCTTAAGTGTGTATTTACATTTTATACATTTACTGACAGGATAGTTAAATAATTTATGAATATAAATACCTAGTAAAGTAATTAAAAAAAAACTAGATGTTTTACAAGTATGTATTACAAAGCTATAAACTGGTAGCTATACTAATCTGATTGTTAATGCAACCATTTTATGCACATTTTACAGTGTTTTTTTTTCTTTTCATTTTATTATTATATTCATGTACTTATTTTTAATAATTTTAATTTCTACATTTAACTTTGCCACTGTATATTACTAATTTTCAGTGAATAAAGAAATACATAAATATATTATTCAATGTTCCAGGGTTTCCGCAAGGCAATCTCATGCCATTATGCAGCTTCTGAGTGTACATATATTGATGTCACTGATAAAAATTTTGCTGGGGAAATTGAAGACATAGCAAAACAAAAGGGCTTTGACCTTGATTATCAGGTATGTAAAATATGTAATACATAACTGCATTATATGTAATTGAATCTTGTAATTGAGCATACAAACTATGTATATCTGCACAGTTCTTATCAGTATCACTTTGTATGATTGAAGTTATGCATACCCTGCCACTGTTAAATTTAAATACTATTATGTGTGTCAAATGGGAAGAGTTCTCGCCTGTAGCGAATCAGATGCATTAGAGCCTTCAACGTTGCCATCTCCTTATTTCCACTCTTTTAATACTTCCCTCTCTCTCTCTCGCACACTTGTGAGTGTTCTTGGTGCTAATGCAAACTGAATTTTCCAAAGTTTTATAATAATGCAGTTGTTGAAATCACAATTGCAACATGGATATTCATATATTATGCAAATGATTTAAATATTTAGTTTAAAATTAATTATAGTTAGAGGTACTGATATTTAGCATTTGGAAATCAGAGATTTAGCATTTTGATTTTTACATTTAGCATTTTGTTGCAATTGTACATTTCAATTTATCATTTTATAGCATTTTGAAGAAAGTTGGAGTTAATTTTGTTAAATGATGAATATTAATATTATTTATATGCAATTTAAAACACATTTATGGAGGGTTATTAATTATGGTGAATTAAAAGTGCATAAAGTGTCAATTTATTTTACATTAATATAGGTTAAAGCAATACACAGAAATTTAGAACAATCTGGTACAGATTAAAGCATGCTGCATAATACAAAAAGATAAATCAATACTGATGTAAAACTAACACTATAAAAAGAAAATGCACTAAATTAGCCTAGTTTATGATTCAGTGATCCTGTTGAGTGAAAGCATTTGAACATATTTCAACATTCTGTTCTGTAGTTTGAGTCCTCCTGTCACTCCAATCAAATTATATTTACTGAAATATCTTTCAGCATCTACACTGTTGGTAGGATCCCAACTGTACATTGCAGAGCTGCTCGGGTAAACTCTGGGTATTTGAGCTTAACAGCCAACTGCATCTGCAGACAGCATTATTCTGTTATTTGTTTGTATCAGTTGTGAATGAAAATATTCATATCCCCCAACAAAACAATGCATTTTAACATCACGAAAAAATGAGAACTTACTTTTCTTTCACTTAAAATCGTACAATTTATTGAAGTTGCTCTGCCAGCAGTGACAGGGTTAAAAAGCTTACCAACGTCTTGGAGAAAGACATTTGTCACATTTTCTGCCTCTGCCTGCTGTTTGATATTTTTGCTCTCGCCATCTTCGCACTTACTGACGTGACCTACACATAGAATGAAAGTTGCTTGTAAAACCAAACATAACAATAAAAATTGGAGCTTTGGCAACTAGGAACTCCAACTGGAATTAACAGTGTTTATCACTTCCTTAAAATTAGGGTTGCTATTGCTTTCCAGAGACAAGGATTGAAATTTTCCGTTAACTGGGTTGTGAAGATACATTTATGTCAGTCATTAGGTGTGGTAAGAGGGGTTTCTTTTGTGAAATTACTGAACTCGCTTCATGTACCAAAGAGACCTAAATGAGCAATCGTGGAACAATACGCTAATTTAGCAGGAAGAGTTCCTTTCCACATTCCATAACAGTGGTCAGTTATGTTATATCTTTCTAAACATGCAAAGTTTCTGCAGACTCTTCAGTTAAATTTCCCAAAAGAAAGAACATTGGGGAAAAATAATTATTTGGGAAAATCTACGATTTCACATTTATATCACATTTTGAGTCAATTTCGCACTTTATCACACTATATCGCATTTGTGAAAAATCACCACCCCTAATTATAGTTTATGAATTACCTAATTTTCTAATCCAATGAAAATAGCAGCGGTGCATCTTAATAGCTGTGAATTTTACTTACGTTGAGAGATAATTTGTCATTGTCACTGTCTTCATCGTCTGAGTACTGCAAATTTATGATGATAGGTTCCAAAATCTCATTACATGCTATTTCTTTCCAAAAGTTGTCTTCTTGTAGTTTATCTGATGTGTAATGCAGTTTTCCCAGTCTTGTTGAGTTCCTTGCTAATTTCTTTGTGAATAAGTTGTTCAACGTCAGTCAGTTTAAAAATATTATTCCTATTTGCAACATAATTTGAGTCCACATTAACTCAATTGGATTGTTCTGGCAGTAGTAAGGAGGAAGGTGGATCGTATCTCATTGATCCAGCTGATACACTTTCTCATGGAAGAGTAACTGAACTCTCTAGATTAAATAGAGATTATGAACCATTCCTAGTCAAAGATATAATGTGACCAGACACATTCTGCCAGACCAGCAGGAAGTGTATTGTTTCCTCTCATCGAATTTAACAAACACCTTGGCTTACTCAAAGAACATATTTCTTTTATCACATCATGTAAAATGTTTACGTTTCAATTCTGAGTAATTTCAAATATACGTTCACACATACATGCCAACCAATAATGATATATGTTACAGTGATGTTGACATGATGCGCTGTTATAATATAATGGTATCTAATTTATTTATTTGTATTAGAACAACTATTTGAGCTAAAAATATGGGGGTTTTATGGTTATGTTAAGTACATTACTCTCTCCTTCCTCGTGGATCAGTTTTTGCAAAATCCCAAATAGTATTTATTAGAGATTGATTAGTTTGGCGCTCATCACACACTACTTGGGGGAATGCAATACAACACCGCAGGACTCCGATTGGTTGCTCAGCTAGTAGCGCTCAAGGACAAACATCATGCCATTTGAAACACATAATAATCAACAAAGCCTATTCTCCATCTGTAGATAATCAAATACAGTGAAAGCCCAAAATAATGCAGTTGTTGGAGGATATCTTTTTCCCTGCATTATAACCTTACTGCATTAGAGATTGTATAGAAATGCAACACTATAAGGGACAAAAATCAATTCCATCCAGTTGGAAGAGAGAAATATGTATGTAATAATAAATTGCAGTATAGGTAATTTATAGGAATTATAAAATTGGTATAGTAAGCATGAAAAGTATTCATATATATATATATATATATATATATATATATATATATATATATATATATATATATATGTAAAGCCTAAGATGGTAAATATAAGTACAAAATGGGCAGTTAGGTAAATGTGGAACTCTAGTCACCATAGTTAAAGAAACTTAAAGAAATGCATTTATCTCAGTTCTAGATCTGTTTAGCATTAGAACTATAAAGAAACTTCCTGACCAAAATACGAGGGCCGTTCAGAAAGTAACCTCCGGTTCATTGCAAAAAATTCACCAAGCTAAATAAAAATATTTTAATATATACATCTTACAACTACATCTTTGCACTATTTTTCTACATAGTCTCCATAACGATTGAGGCACTTATCGTATCTGTTCACAAGCTTTGAAATTCCTTCTGCATAAAAATCACCCGCTTATGCCTGGAGCCAGCCTGTGACCGCATCTTTGAGCTCTTTGTCGTCATCAAACCGCTGGGACCCGAGCCATGGCTTCATATGCATGAAGAGGTGATAATCGCTTGGCGCCAGATCTGGGCTGTAAGGTGAATGGTTGACAACGTCCCACTTGAAGGACTCAAGAAGGGCTGTTGTTCTGCGAGCAGAGCGAGGACGGGTGTTATCGTGCAAAAAAACGATACCAGAAGTCAGCATACCACAGCGTTTGTTATGTATAGCCCGTCGTAATTTTTTTTATAACAGCACGAACTTCACATTTGGCGGAGTTTTCTATTGCAGCACACATTTCAAATGGCCACAAACACTAAACTAGCGCAGATACGACGTTTACTCGACCACGGCTTGATGCTGACTGACCTGCTGAGTGCGTGAATGCACAGATGGCATCGCTACTCCCCCCACTACCCGCACTGTGACCGATCGGAGGTTACTTTCTGAACGGCCCTCGTATTTAGCATTTTCTGTATATGTCCTTTTATTTGCTGTGGAATACTAATGTATCTATTGTAATTAAAATTATCATTCTCCTTGTTTTGTTTCAGCTAATGTGGAAGCTAAGAGGTCGCAATGTGAGAGGAAAGCGTGTAACACTATGATTTGAGCTGGGTTTTGACGAACACATAAAACATTGTATAAGTTAACCTTGTAAGAAGCTTCAAGCTGTTAATAATAAAATTATTTTGTTTCTTTACACCTATGGTAAGAATTAGAAAGTATCAGTCACTTTTCTGAAATGTCTTAAATAAGCATATGAATATGTTGAAACTACATGTGTATATTAAACTGTAAATCAATTGTAAATATATAATTAACTATGATATATTTAATCATCAAATATGAGAGGAAAACCAAAGTTCCACCAAAGTTCAGAGTTAACAACCATTCCTACTTAAACTCAACTATAAAAAAGTATTCCAATTTGTAAGATCCATTGTTTCGCTCATTTGGGATATCTATTATCATATAAAAAGTTTTTTTTGTTTTCACTAGACTGAAATGTGATCTGACATTTCATTGGCACTGTATTTTTATCTAATTGTAACCAAGTGTTGTGGCTCAGGTGGTTTTGTCTGTGGCCTGTACTGGGAGGTCCAGGTTTGCTTACCTTTGGCTGGCCTACCTGACCCATGAGTTTTTTTTTTGGGGGGGGGGGAGGTTTCCCAGGTTGCCAGGCAAATGATATGTAAGTTAATTACATCCCCCAATCTTCCTGTTCCTCCATTTCACATCATTTCTTTTTGGTTTATTTCATGTGCCAGCAGGAGTCTCGGCACTGCATGGCAGGATGATATGCTCCTGGTAAGCAGTTTCTCCTTTTGGTATGATGATCTCTGGTCTCTTGGCTGGCTTAAGGTCACCTTTTTTCATCTTCTCCTATATTAGTTCATTAAATACAGTGCTAGCAGCGTTATTTTCATCCAAAAAAGAGCATTGCTGTGTCTAGAGCTAGAAATTGTAAGTTCTTCATATCGTACATAGTTTTGATGGCAATATGTGTGTCTTGAATTATGAAATTGTTGGTTGCAATGTAATCCCAAGTATTTGAAGCTACTTACTCTGGCCATCATAGTTCCATAGAGCATTAGACCATCATTTGGGGGTAGTCTTCCTCGTTTGCAAAATACCATCTGCACCGTCTTTGCTTCATTGGTGACAAGTTTATTGTTGTTTGCCCACTCTTGTGAACTTTCTAGTCCTGTTTTTAGTTCCTCCTTGTCTGTTGAGCCCAGCACCATGTAGTTTGCATACATAATCACATTTAACTACACTTAGGTGGTTGAAATGTTTGAGCCATGTTTTTTCTCCCAGTATTTTTGAATCCCCAATATGTGAGTTGATGTAGGGACCAACAGCTTCATGGTTGCAACCTAATTGACTGATAATGCTGACTTTGAGGCTATCTCCAGAAAATGCTAAGCATTTTTTAATGCTAAGGTTGCTTTGATTTTGTAAAAACCACAAAAACACCACATAGGATTATATGATTCATCTAAATGTTGTCAATCCGAACTAAAAAGGTTCTATATTTTCATAAGTTACTTGGATAAATTCTTGCCATTGTTGAACTGAGTGAGTTTAGATGCAAAGCATTCGTATATGTACCTGCAAAGTAGAAGATGGAGTGGAGCAGAAAGCAATTATGCATAAACTCAATTTCCCTATCTGCCATGACTCACCAAAAGGAGTTACTATGTTAACAAATAAATCTGATATGTTTCACTCTCATGAGTTTCTGTGCTTACTATTGTTTATTTTAATATTTTTATAGCACATTGTTACAAAAGTTATATTTTTCTATTGAGGTCAGGCTAATTTATATAATGATTTATAGAAATGATTATTTACACATTTCAGAATATACACAGAGGATAAGACTGCTTCTGGGTTGTGGAGGTTAGAATGTTAGCTTTCAAATCCAGAGGTTCCAGGTTGATTTCTGCCTGGAGATTGGGAGTGTCTTTAGACAGAATTATTCTGCATCCTTTCTAGAGTCTGCTTTTGTGTGTGTGTGTGTGTGTGTGTGTGTGTGTGTGTGTGTGTGGGTGTGGGTGGGGGTGGGGGTGTGGGTGGGGGTGTGGGTGGGGGTGTGGGTGTGGGTGTGGGGGTGTGTGGGTGTGTGTGTGTGTTCGTGTGTGTTCGTGTGTGTTCGTGTGTGTTCGTGTGTGTGTCTGTGTGTGTCTGTGTGTGTCTCTGTGTGTGTGTGTGTGTGTTCGTGTGTGTTCGTGTGTGTTCGTGTGTGTGTGTGTGTCTGTGTGTGTCTGTGTGTGTCTGTGTGTGTCTGTGTGTGTCTGTGTGTGTGTGTGCGTGTGTGCGTGTGCGTGTGCGTGTGCGTGTGCGTGTGCGTGTGTGTGTGTGTGTGTGTGTGTGTGTGTGTGTGTGTGTGTGTGTGTGTGTGTGTGTGTGTGTGTGTGTGTGTAAAAGATCGAAAGATTTATATCACAGTAGAATTTGAAAATTGAACAATATTGAAAACATGTAAAACTTAAAAAATACATAAAAATATGGGCGACAGTAAAAAATGTGTAACAGTAAAAAATGTAAAAAATATAAAATTGTTGAAAATTATTTAAAAACATTGAAATGCACTAAAAAAATATTAGGAAAGAAGTATACTTTCCTACTAAATAGTTTCCACAAAATATCAGTGCTAATGTATATTCAAAATAGTTATTGTTTTGGATAGAGTCAAAATGAAAAATTCAATGCCACAGCATTGAATCAGGAGATCCTTGATTCAAATCCCGGCCATGACATTGAATTTTTTATCTATCGAAAACCTTAGCCTATATATAGCTAGTATGAAGGAACAGAACCTTATTACTCAATCTGGAGGGCAGGAGAAGATAAAGTACTGCCTCCCCTCATACCATAATGAAATGTATATGTTGCCTAAGCAAGCAGGTTTAGATCGAAATTGTATATCTCTAATGTCAACATTCTGTATTGGCGTTAATCTGGTTCTAATTGGGTTCTCAACTTATTGAAATTTGTTGAACTCTTAAAATTCTTCATTATATATCTTAATCCCAATACAATTGCTTCTAATTCCTGAAAGATTTTA